>OY725340.1:31008780-31523780 GCA_963243735.1 Neocrepidodera transversa | reverse complement strand
AAAGATGATCTCGGTTTGGGAATTACCGTAGCCGGATACGTTTGCGAAAAAGGTAAGAAAAGAAAATTAATCAGTAATTTTTCTATATATATATATATTTTTATATTTCAGAAAGTATAATAAATGTCTTGGTTTTTATTGAAAATTTTACTCATCCATCATTTCCGATATTTTAACAAAACAACGATTTCTTGACAGTAATTCAATCAATCAAGATAAAAGTTATGCGATAATTTTTGATCGATAATTATTATGAATTGAATTAGAACTTAAGTTTTACTTTCCCGATCCACTTCCGAAAAGGGAAAGAATTGTGAACGAGCTAAAAAAAATTCGAGATTGAAATATCCATTTAGAGGTCATCTGAGACGATTAAAACCATTTCCAAATGGAAGTCTATCTGTCTGTCTGTCTGTCTGTATTATTCCACGATAGAGCCCACACGTTTAATTCGATTGAGCTGAAATTTGGTATATGGGGTTGAGTTACCCATTGGAAGAAAACATTAGTTTTTGTCCGACATCTGTCAAACGGAAGTTTCACTATCAGGACAGTCAAAATTACTTCTCCAATTGTCACCCGTCAAAAGTAAAAAAAAGGCAAAATTTGATGCTTTAACATTAAATATCTGAACAAGTCTGCGTATCTGGATACTCGTACCAAGAAAATTTTAGGGCGACACAACCGATTTTTTCACAATTTTTTCAGATTTTCTCCTTGTTCCCAGTTTTTCACTATTTTCTCCAATTTTTACCTGTTTTTCCAGATTTTCACCTTTTTTCATTGTTTTTCCCAAGTTTTTAGTATTTTTCGTAATTTTTCCTGTTTTTTAATATTTATTCCAGTTTTTTACCATTTTTCCAGACTTTTCCCAATTTTTCATATTTTTTTAAATGCTTCCAAATTTTTCACTATTTTTGTAGTTTCCCCTATTTTCCCCAATGTTCATATTCATTTAATTTTTTTTATTATTTTTTTCCATTTCCCACCTATTTTTTCCGAAATTCTCCCATTTTTCCGCATTTTTCCAGATTTTCCCCAACTTTAACACATATTTTTTATTTTTTTTAATTTATCCCAACTTTTCACTGCTTTTCCAAATTTTTTTAAAATGCATCCAAATTTTTCACTTTTTTTATAGTTTTCCCAAATTTTCATATTTATTTAATTTTTTTTACTATTTTTTTCCATTTCCCACCTATTTTTTCCGAAATTTTCCTATTTTTCCGCATTTTTCTAAATTTTCCCCATTTCTAACCAATTTTTCCTATGTTTTTTTAATTTATCTTAACTTTTCACTGTTTTTCCAAATTTACCCCAATTTTCAATTGTTTTTTTTAGATTTTCCAGTATTTTTTTGTTCATTCAAATTTTTCACTATTTTTAAAGATTTTTTCCTATTTCTCGTAATTTTTCACATCTTTCCAGATTTACCTGATTTTACCCTATTTCCCCTATTTTTTTTCGGATTTTTACCCATTTTTACCAATATTTCGTATTTTTTTAATTTATCCCAATTTTACACTCTTTTTCCAGGGTTTTCCCCAGTTTTTATTGTTTTTTCCCATTTTTTGCCCGTTTTTTAAGATTGCCTCCTATTTTCACTAATTTCCGCTAATTTCCCCAATTTTTGTCATTTTTTCGTAGTTATTTAAATGTATCCCAATTTTTCCAGATTTTTCACAATTGTTTACCTTCCCAATATTTCACTATTTTGTCCGATATTTCCCTATTCTTAAACTCTGTAACTATTTTTCCCGATTTTTCCTTTTTTTCATTATTTTTCCCAATTTTTCACTATTTTTCCCAATTTCTTCTAATTTTTCACTATTTTTCCAGATATTGGCTCCAATTTTTTTTAATTTTTATGTTTTTTCAAATTCTTTTAATATTCCTTAATACTTTTCCCGATTTCTGCCAATGTTTCACCATTTTTCTCGGTTTTCGCCATTTTTCCAATTTTTTTATATTTATCCCAATTTTTCACTATTTTCGCCATTTTTTGAGTTTTTTTTATTCCCCCTATTTTTCACCATTCTTCCCTATTTTGTCCCTATTTTTCATGATTTTTCCTTATATTTTCCCAAATGTTTCCATCATTTCCTTTTTCTAACCATTTTTCCAGATTTTATCCTATTTTTCAATATTTTCCCTTATTTTGCCAGATTTTTCCCAATTTTTCACTATTTTTCTCTATTTTCTCCCCATCTTTTTTTAGTTTTCCTTATTTTTCCTATTTTCATTATTTTTCTATATTTTCCCCCTAATTTTGATTATTTTTTCATTTTTTTTCGCTTTTTTCAATGTTTTTCTTAATTTTCTCCAATTTTTCACTGTTTTTCGCTATTTTTCCCAATTTTTCACCATTTTCTCCATCTATTCCAATTTTCCCTGATTTTTCACTGTTTTTTCCTATTTTTTTCAAACCATCCCAATTTTTTCATAATTTTTTCTGATTATTTCGATGCTCATCGTTTTTTCTTATTCCTCAGATTTTTTTTTGGTTCTTTTCGATTTTTTCGATTTTGTTGTTTTTTTATTTCTTTCTGTTGTTTTTAGATTTATTTCAAATTCTTTCAGGTTTTTTCTTTCTCCCATTTTTTACTTATTCTTCTCATTTTGGTTGATTTCTTTCGATATATTTCGATTTCTTTCGATTCCTTTCGATTTTTTTCGATTTATTTCGATTTCTTTCGAATTCTTTCGATTTCGTTCGATTTCTTTCGATTTTTTCATCTTTTTCCGATTTTTTCGCTTTTTTCGTTTTTTTTTCTTCGATTTTTTCGGTTCAATTTTTGAAAAATTTCAGCGAGCGAGACGAAAGCACTGGATGAAAATCATGTACGAGTTTTTCGATTTAATTGCTCCGAACCTCACTTCGTTCGGCTCGGAGTGGGGATGGTGGTAGGAACTTTTTCCCCCTATTTTTACTTTCCCGACCCACCTCCGAGAAGAGAAAGTATTGTGAACGAGCTAAAAACAATTTTCGAGATAAAGATGGAAATATCCATTTTGAGGTCACCTGACATGATTAAACCATTTCCAGATGGAATTCTGTATGTCTGTCTGTATGCCTGTCTGTCTGTTTGTCTGTCTGTATGTGTGCATTCTTCTACGATAGAGGTCACACGTTTAATCCGATTGAGCTGAAATTTAGTATATGGGTTTGGGTTACCCGTCGGAAGAACTCATTAGTTTTTGTACATCTGTCAAACGGACGTGTCACTGTCAAAAAATGACAGATGCAATATGTCACGGAATTTGACATGCAATACGTCATTTTAAAGCCCTTGAAAAACTATATTCAGTACAGTAAATATTATTTCTCCAACTGTCACCTGTCAAAAATAATAAAATGTCAAAATTTGAAACATTAACATTACTTAAATATCTGAAAAAGTATTCGTGAATATTTATCGGGAAAGTTTTGAGGCGATACAACCGATTTTTTTTTCTAATCGTAGAAAACAAACTTTCTCCAAAATGGAGTTATTTGTAAAATTTTCAGTATTATATTACCTACGTTCATTAATATACGCTTGTAGCGAAATTTGTTGACTGGCAACTCATTTATGAAGTTAATTAGGTTGAGCCCCAAACAAATACCTTCTCTAGATACAATTAAATCACGTCTATCAAGTTAGCAAGGCAACTTCGGAAAATTATAGCCGTATCTTATTAGTAATTTGCCGCTTTTTTGCCATTAATTAGTTGTGAAAAAAAATTTGCCATTCTTTTTTTTATAAAAAATTAAACGTCCTTGCTAACTTGATATCAAGTTAGCAAAACAACTGCGTTAAAAATGACGATATCAAAAAACTAAAAGCTGGAGAATTTGCCGTTTTTTGCCGTTAATTAGTTGTGGAAAAAAAAAATTTTGCCGCTCTATTGTTCCCCAAAAATTCAATGTATTGCTATCTTGATATCAAGTTAGCAAGACGTTTAATTTTTAATTAAAAAAAAGAGCGGCAAAATTTATTTCTTATTATCTAATTAACGGCAAAAAAGCGGCAAATTTTACAGCTTTTAGTTTTTTGATATCGTCATTTTTAACGCAGTTGTCTTGCTAACTTGATATCAAGTTGGCAAGACAACTGCGTAACTTGTTTTATTAGGTAGATTTCCATATATGGAATTTACCTACTGTAATCGATTCAATGAATGGACCCAGAACCGGGAATAGGGGCGCTACGCCGTTTATGACCTTCTGAATAAGGAATCGTGGAGTGGGAAAGGATGAAAGTCTCAAATTTAGACAATAGAAATCTACCTCCCCTGTCGACCATACCGACAGGAATTTTTAAACTAACTTTTTGTATTAAATAAAAAAAAAAACTGATAAAAATCAAAATAAAAAATAACAAACTTATAGAAATTTTTTGAAAGCCAAACATCCTAGGGAAAACGCTAAAATCAACAAAATCTATCCAAAACGAAAGTAGGGAGAAAGAAATTATCACATAAAACAGCAAGAACTAAAATCGGTCAAGTGCGTGTCGGACTTTGCACATTTAGGGTTCCGTACCAAATGTAGAATATAAGCCAAAAATACTTGGTAAAAAGATTTAAAGAAGTAAAAAGAAAAATAACCAGGCGCATGTGCGTTCGACGAAGAAAACAAAATTATGAGACGAAAAATGCATTTCTTAACAAAATTAATAATAGCACAGATAAAAAACAATAAAATATCGAATATCACAATCCGCATATATACTTAGATATGGGATTTTTAATACAAATCCCGATGCACGTCATAGATCATTTATGATTTCAGGACGTTGCAGTGTTGCCTGCTCGTCAGAATAGTCGATGAATGTAGGAATTTTCGAAAATGTAAGGTTATGTTGTTTGGCTTTGTTATTATTTTAAGCGCTGTGACTACAGGCACGCTAACGTACCGCGATATATTAAATTAGAGGCACGTGAATTACGTCATACGTTATTTCACTTAAATAATGAATTAATTAATTTTAATTGAACGTCAAAAAGATATTAAAAATTATTCGAAATGGAAAGATAAATACTTACATTAATTTTATAAATTTCTGGAAATATTAGAAATATATATTCAATAAAAAAAAATTTAAATAATAAATGTCACTGTCACTTTTTTTCTTCTTTATTAGTTTTAGGCAGTGTTGCCAGATATAAAACGGACAAGACAAAAAAAACGAAAAAGAAGTCACAAAAACCAGAAGCAGACGAAAAATATCGTAAAAAAACGCTTTTTTTCTAATTTATTTTTTCTAATTTTTTCCTCATTTTTTCTCATTGTTCTGTTTTTTTTTTATTTCTTTCTTTCGTTTTCTAATTTTTTCATTCCTTTGATTTTCTGGAATTTTATTGCGATATTTTTGCAATTTTGTGGATTTTTTTTGTGATTTTTTGCGATATTTTTTGATTGATTGTATTTTTTGCGACTTCTTTTTAATTTTTTTGTAATTTTTTTGCGTTTTTTACAATTTTTTTTCCAAAATTTTTTGATTTTTCATTCTGATATTTTGGATCTTCCAGTTTTTTCTCGTTTTTCTGTTTTTTTTCTTGTTTTTTTCAGTTTATTTATTTTTTCTCGTTTTTTACTAATTTTTCTCGTTTTTGGTTTTTTTGTCTTTTATTTATTTTTTCTGTTTTTCTTATCTCTTGCGGTTTATTCGATATTTTATCAATTTTTCCTCATTTTTTTCTTATTTATGTTGTAGCTTTTTTTCTATTTTTTTTCTTATTTCTCCTATTTTTCCAATTTTTTCGATTTTTTCACGATATTTTGGTATTTTAGCGATTTTTAGTTTGCTTGGAATTTTTGCGAATTCTTTAATTCTTTTTCGTTTTTTTTTGGGTTTTTTTATAAATTTTTTTTTTTAATATTTTCTGATTTTTCTTTTAATTTTTTCTGTTTTTCCCATTTTTTTCTGGTTTTTCCATATTTTTGATTTTTTTTCTAATTTTTCCTCATTTTTTCTCACTGTTTTCGCATTTTTTTCTAAATCTTTCTTTGGTTTTTTAATTTTTTCCTATTTCATTGATTTTTCCATGTTTTTTCTTGTTTTTTTCCAATTCTTATAATTTTTTTTGGTTTTTTTTTTTCTAATTTTTCAGATTTTTGTTTTTTACCTCTCGCCCTTCAGATAAGAGAGGTATAGGAATCATGCTAAAAATTGGGTAGTGAGTTTTCAATTGATAAACACGTTTTGGGGTCCCTAGAATACGATTTTAATATTTTCGCGATGATGTCTGTGTGTGTGTGTGTGTTAGTGTGTGTGTGTGTGTGTTAGTGTGTTAGTGTGTGTGTGTGTGTGTGTGTTTGGATGGATGTTGTAGTAACGATAACTCAAAAACTACTGAATAAAAAAATTTTAAATTTTGCATACAGGATTCTGATACCCTAGATTAGATCTGATTAGATTTTGGTGCCAATCGCACAACCGGAAGTGGTAGTTGCTATGGGTAATGACTCCATTATTATACAAAACGGCAATAAAGATTTACACATATATTTTGTATACCATATAGTTTATTTTCATCTCATTAAAATTTTCGAAACTTTTGCCATTGTTGCCAGATTTACAAAAAAATAATTTTTTTTCATACTTTTTTGTGTCAACCTGTAAATTTTTGATTCAAAAATGGCGAGAGGTCATGTGCTGGCCACATCAGATTTTTTTTTCTGTTTTTTCTTTCCGGTTTTTTCGATTTTTTCTTGCTCTTTCCGATTTGTCTCATTTTTTCAATTCTTCCACTTTTTTTCTCGTTTTTTTCTAGTTTTTTGATTTTTTTCTCTAGTTTTTATTTTTTTTCTGTTTTTTTTTTGATTTTTCCTCATTTTTTCTCATTGTTCTCGTTTCTTTTCTAATTTTGTATTTTTTCTTATTACTCCGTTTTTTTTAATTTGTTTCGATTTTTTTTGCGATATTTTGCGATTTTTTGCAATTTTTTTCGATTGCTTGCCTTTTTTTTGACTTCTTTCTTTTGTTTTTGCCTTGGCCATTTTAGATCTGGCAACACTGCATACAACTGAGAAAGAAGAAAAAATGTGACACTGACAATTAAATTATTATTTAAAATTTTTTTTATCGAATATATTCTTCGAATATTTCCAGAAATTTATAAAATTAATATTTATATGAAGTATTTATCTTTGAATTTCCAACAATTTTTAATATATCTTTATTGTTTCGCTGTGACTGTAGGCACGTTAACGTGCCGCGAAGAGGCACGTGAATTGCGTCATTATACGTTATTTCGCTTAAATAATAATTTTGAACATTTTTAAGCATGAGCTCTGGTAGCTGCGTGACATAGTGCCCGCTAATGGTGAAGTGGACCCGGGGATCGAATCCCACATTGCCATTTATTTATTTTTTTAAACACAGAGTAGATTTAGATAGTCAAGACTTTTCTTAATAAAATAAATATTTTTCTTTAAATACACAGGCTAGATTTAGATAGTAAAGACTACTTTTAATAAATAAATATTTTTTTTAGATCAGATAACAAAGTTTAATGTTTTAACGTGTGGGGAATTTCTGAAATTATCCATAGGTTAACGTGTGTATAGTCTCGGTCTTAGTTTTAAGTATTTTGATTTTAACGTTTCATTAAAATTAGTTAACTTTTTATTTAAGCGGAAATAACGTATAATGACGCAATTCACGTGCCTCTTCGCGGCACGTTAGCGTGTCTGCAGTCACGGCATATTTTAAATGTATATATTATAATCAATTATTTTGAAATAAATAAAAAGGTAGCAAACTGTTTATTTTTAATAAAATAAAACAATGTATTAATTGTATTAACGAAGATACAAACAAGCTCCTTACAGCGACTATTTAGTTTTTTTTTGGCATTTTGTTGGTATGTAGAAATACAAGACAATAATCAACTTATTCGCACTATGTTTTGAAAAAAAAACGGTTTTTTTATGAGTATAACTGACAAAGCACAAAAATAAAGACAATATTATAAAATTACGAAAACGTTGAGAAAACTAAATCAATTTGTGTTGACATAACCTAAATCAGTTATCACAATAATAGGTGACAATTTTCAATTTACAATTGACAACAGCGCATCAAGGCTTACCAATTATACTAAAATGTCATTTCTTCTCTATAAATACGAATTCCATTGGCGTACAAAATGTCAAAATTATTTAATAAAAAAATATTGTTTTTTGAGTACTACACATATAATAATATTTTATAAATTTTATATTATCAAGAATAAGACGTGAATAAGCTAATATAATTGAGTTCATTCTAAAAATAGTCAAACTAATAACAATTTAATTTTTCGGTTTTTTAGTACTGTAACTACGTTCATGGATACTCGTGAATATTCGTTAGTTTCCGATTATTTAACATATTAAGGGAAATTTTATTTAGTTGGTAGTACTATAATGAAAGAATGACATCACTTGTTGACGTGCATCGGGATTTGTATTAAAAATCCCATAGATTAACAAATTTTGAAATGCTACGAACAAATTTTTGTTAATATCAGCGTAACCGACAAAGATAGAAAAAAATTATAGGATTCCCTTCAATTATCTTTTCTCCTTTTTTAAACAAAATTCTGTTTTTTTTTTTAAGAATGGGAAACGAGTAGAGAAAATAATAGTGTCTCGAGTTTGAATGATTTGATTGCTCCCACTATTCGGAGTGGATAGTGGGAGAAGAGTAACAAAATCGGATATGTCGCCATAAAGTAAAATTGGGAAAAATAGGAAAAAATTATGAAAAAATTGGGAAAAATAGTTAAAAAATAGGAAAAAATGGTGAAAAATAAGGGAAAATTATGAAAAAAAGGGATAAAATAGGGAAAATAAGGAAAATTAAAAAAAGATAATGAGGAAATAGAGAAAAATAGTGAAAAATAGGAAAAAATCTTGCAAAATAAGGGAAAATATTGAAAAATAGGATAAAATCTGGAAAAATGGTGAAAAAAGGAAAAAGATGGAAATAGGAAAAATAGGAAAAAGTTAGGAAAAAATAAGGAGAAATCATGAAAAATACAGACAAAATAGTGAAGAATAGTGAAAAATAGGGAAAATAAAAAAAACTGGAAAATGGCGAGAAATAGTGACAAATTGGGTTAAAAAAATTGTAGAAACATAAAAATTAAGAAAAATCTGGGAAAATCAGGAAAAATAGGACAAAATCTGGAAAAATAGTGAAAAATTAGGAGAAATTGTGGGAAAATAGTGAAAAATTAGGAAAAATAATGAAAAAACGGAAAAAATCCGGAGATAAAAATTGGTAAAAAGAGGAGAAAATAGTAAAAAATGGGGGAAATCTTGACAAATGGTGGAAAAATTAGGCAAAATAGTGAAATATTGAGAAAGTGAACAATTGTGGAAAATCTGGAAAAATTGGGATACATTTAAATAAATACAATAAAATGATAAAAATTTGGGAAATTAGTGGAAATTAGTTAAAAATAGGAGGAAATCTGAAAAAATGGGCAAAAAACGAGGAAAAACAATGAAAACAGGGTAACACTCTGGAAAAAGAGTGTAAAATTGGGATAAAGTAACAAAATACGAAAAATTGGGAAAAAAGGTAAAAATCCGGAAAGATGAAAAATAATGAGAAATAAGGGAATATCTTTAAAAATAGTGAACAATTTGAATAAATTTAAAAATATAAGAAAAATAGGGGAAAATCTGGAAAAACAATGAAATATTGTTGAAAAATTGGAAAAACAATAAAAAGTTGGGATAAATTAAAAAAAATAGGTTAAAATTGGGGAAAATCTGGAAATATACGGAAAAAATGGGAGTTTCGGAAAAAGTAGGTGGGAAATATAAAAAAATAGTGAAAAAATTTAAATAAATATGAAAATTGGGGAAAATAGAGGAAAACTATAAAAATAGTGAACAATTATGGAAAGTTTGGAAAAATGGTGAAAAATTGGGATGGATATTAAAAAACAGAAAAAATTGAGAAAAATACTAAAATCTTCGGAAAAATAATGAAAAAGGGTGAAAATTTGGAAAAATAGTTTAAAATTGGGAAAAATAGTGAAAAACTGGGAACAAAAGGAAAAATCTAAAAAAAATGAAAAAATCGGTTGTGTCACCCTAAAAATTTCCCGACAAGTATCCAGAAGACTTTTTCAGATATTTAATGTTAATGTATCAAATTTTGACATTTTTTTATTTTTGACAGGTGACAGTTGGAGAAATAACTTTGACTGTTCTGAATAGAGTTTTTCAAGGGCTCTCAAATGACATATTGCAAGTCGAAACCCATATACCAAATTTCAGCTCAATTGGATTAAACATGTGGCCTCTATCGTGAAAAAATACACCCAAACAAACAGACAGACAGACTTCCATCTGAAAATAGTTTTAATCATGTCAGGTGACCTCAAAATGGATATTTCCATCTTTATCTCGAAATTTTTTTTAAGCTCGTTCACAATACTTTCCCTTCTCGGAGGTGGGTCGGGAAAGTAAAAATAGGAGAAAAAAGTTCCTACCACCATCCCCACTCCGAGCCGAACGAAGCGAGGTTCGGAGCAATGAAATCAATCAAGTTCGAAAAAAACCTCGTACATGATTTTCCTCCAGTTGGACAAAATTTGAACCGAAAAAAATCGAAAAAAAAAATGAAATAATCGAAAAAAAATCGAAAAAAATCGAAAAAAAAATTAAGTAATCGAAAGAAATCGAAAGAAATCAACCAAAATCAGAAGAATAAGTAAAAAATGGGAGAAATAAAAACCTGAAAGAATTTGAAATAAATCTAAAAACAACAGAAAAAAATAAAAACAACAAAAAAACTCGAAAAAACCGATAAATCGAAAAGAACGAAAAAAATCAGAGGAACAATAAAAAATGAAAAGCATCGAAAATATCAGAAAAAATGGGCAAAAATAAGAAAAGAAAAGAAAACACTAGAAAACATTTAAAGAAAAATAAAAAAAAAAATTGAAAAAATGAAATTGTAAAATACAGAAAAAACAAAAAGATTGTGTAAAACGCTAAAAATCTCAACCGAAAAAAGTCGCTTAAATCGGAAAAAATTATAAAGAATTGCAAAAAAATCGCAAAAAATGGGAAAAAACAAGAAACAGGAAACAATTGTAACTATTAAAAAAAAAAAAAATCTAAAGAATTGAAATAAATCGAAAAAAATCAGATTAATAAGAAACAACTAACAAAACAACAGAAAAAATTATAAAATATGAAAAAAAAAATCAGAAAAAAAAACAAAAAACAGAAAAATGAGAACAAATCAAAAAAAAAAACAGGAAAAATAAAAATAAAATAAAATGCTGAATTATAAATGATATAAAAAAAATATAAATAAGAACAAATTCTTTTTAAATCTTATCATCATATTGTAGAAAGAGATAAGAGAGAGAAAGACAAAGAGAGAAAAGGTCGCATAACGCTTTTTCCTTACATGACTCTTTTTAAAATAAATAGACAAAGTGAAAATTTTGGTAAAATTGATTTATTAATTAAAAAAAAAATCTTATCTTCATATTATATATTTATTTTTTATTTATTTCAGAAGAAATATCCGGAATATTCGTCAAAAGCATCAGCAAAGGAAGCGCCGCAGATTTAACCGATAATATTAAAATAAACGATAGAATCGTCGAGGTGAGTATCTATCACTTTTTTTTACTTTTCATAATGTTTAATTTAATAAATATTCATAATTATTCATTTGAAAAAAATTATTCTTTTAATTAATCTTCAGGAAATAAAACACAAAGTCATATAACACAAATAGACGGAATTATAGTATTTGGAAATGATATTTGAGATTGACTTATTCATATTTTATGAGGGTTTATTAAGGTTTATGAGGGTTTTTACTGTTTTATAGGCAACTGTTATAAATCTTTTAAAGAAATGGTACCTCTTTTTTTTAAAATTTAAATATGGACCGTACTTCCAGTATAATTAGAAAAACTATTGGAAAATAGGAAAAAATAGAAAGATATAGGAAATAATATTAGAAATAACGACAGTAGTGAAAAATGGGGGAAAATATTTAAAAAACATTGAGAAAAATGGGGAAACACATCAAAAAATAGAGAAAATAGGAACAAATAAAATAGTGAAAAATATAGAAATTTTGGAAAAATAGTGAAAAATAGGGAAAAGAGCGAAAAATACAAAAAAATGAAGAAAATAAGGAAAGGGAAAAATGGGAAAAAATTGAAAAAAAAACAGGGTAATTTGGGAAAAATAGTGAAAATTGAAAAATAGTAAAAAACAGGTCAATTTTGAAAAAAACAGGAAAAAATTATGAAAAAATTAGAGAAATAGAGAAAACTAGGAGCGAATAGGGCAAATTTTAAACAAAATACGGCAAAATAAAGGAAACATAAGAAAAATAGTGAGAAATAGGGAAAAAGAGAAAAAAGTAGGAAAAGTTGCGATTAACAATGAAAAATAGGAAAAACATGGAAAAAAATAGAGATAAATAGGGAAAAATAAGTACAAATGTGCAAATTTTGGGCAAAATATGGACCAAATAGAGCAAAATAGGGCAAAATAAGAAAAAGTATGAAAATATGGGAAAAATAGTGAGAAATAGGGAAAAAGAGGAAATAGGAAATTGGGAAAAATTAAAAAAGTTAAGAGTGAAACATATGAGAAAAAAGTGAAAAACACAAAAAAATAGAGAAAAATATGCAAAATATTGATAAATAGATAAAATAATGGAAATCAGGAAAAAATAGAAAGAAATAGGAAAAATGGAAAAAATAGGGGGAAAATAAGAAAAATATGGAAAAATAAGAAAAAAATTGGAAAAGATAAAATTGAGAAATTTGAGAAAAATCAAGAAAATTGGCAAATATATAGAAAAATAGTGGAAAGTAGGGAAAAAATGGAAAAAAATAGAGTAAAATAGGGAAAAATAAGTACATATAAGGACAAATGAAAAAAAATAGAAAGAAATAGGTAAAATAGAAAGAATAGAAGAAAAATGGGAAGATTTGTGAATAATAATGAAAAACACGGAAAATATAGAAAAAATGGGGAAAAATAAGTACAAATAAGTACAAATAGGAAAAAATAAGAAAAATAAAGAAAATAGTAAAAACTAATGGAACCGAAGGAAAAATTGAAAGATATGGGAAAAATAGGAAAAAAAAGGACAAATAGTGAAAATAGTGAAAATAGTGAAAAAAGTGAAAATAGTGAAAAAAGTGAAAATAGTGAAAAATATGGGAAAAATAGGGACAAAATCAAGCAAAGTAGGTTAAAATAGTGCAAAATAAGGAAAAGTCGGGAAAAATACTGAGAAATAAAAAAAAGAGATAATAGAACAGAAATAAAAACAAAATAAATAAAAATGAGAAAAAAAAACGAGAAAAAATTAGAACAGAAAAAAAACCAGAAAAATCGGAAAATAAAATTAAAACAAAAAACTTTGGCAAAAATTGGGAGAGAAATCAAAAAACCGAAAAATGAACGCTAAAAATTACTACAAAAAAAATTCCTAAAAAAATCGAAAATTATAACAAAAAATCGCAAAAAAACCGAAAACAAAATCACAAAAAAATCGAAATATATCACAAAAAATTAAAAAAAAAATGAAAAAAAAAAGAATAGAACAATGAGAAACAAATGAAGAAACATTTGAAAAAATCAGAAAAATGAGAAAAAAAACCAGAAAAATCTAAAATCATTGCAAAACAATAGAACAAAGTCTGTTTTTTTTGTCGTTTTTTCGGATTTTTATACTTTTTTGTTTTTTTTTTTGGTTTTTGTTTTTTGCGATTATTTCAATTTTTTCTAATTTATCACCATTGCTTTGTTTTTCTTTTATTTTTTAATTTTTTCTTATTCTGATTTTTTTGAAATTATTTGCGACTTTTTGTGATTTCTTTGTGATTTTTTGCTATATATTTCAATTTTTTACATACAGTTTCCGCTTTTTTTGGTTGTTTGTTGGTTTTTGCGATGTTTTTCGATTTTTCTCGCTTTTCTCATTTTTCTGTTTATTTTTTGATTTTTTATAATTTTTCCTCATTTTTTTCTGTTTCTATTTTGTTCGTTTTCTAATTTTTTCTTATTCATTTGATTTGTGATTTTGTTGCGTTTTTTTGCGATTGTTTTACGTTTTTTTTGTAATATTTTCCGATTTCTTGCGTTTTTTTAAAATTTTATATTTCATTTTTTCCCAATACTTTATAATTTCTCTTTCAATTTTTTTCGAAGTTTTTTGCTTTTTTTTTCGCTGTTTTCGTTTATTTTAATTTTTTCTTTTTTTTTTCATTTTTATAATTTTCTTTTTCTTTTTTTTTATTTTTCTTGATTTTTTTTACCTTTCCTCATTTTTTTCTCAGTGTTCTGGTTTTCTATTCTTTTTTTTTTGTTATTTTTTAATATTTTCTTGCGACTTTTTTGCGATTTTTTGCAATTTATTTCTCAACTTTTCAATTTTTACGATTTCTTGGTTGTTCTATGGTTTTTCGATGATTTTTAATTTTTTTCCCTTTTTTTCTCATTTTTCTGATTTTTTTCGCATTTTTGTAGTTGCGATATTTCTGTAATTTTTTTGTGATTCTCTTGAGGTTTTTTTGCGATTTTTTGTGATATTTTTCGATTTCTTGCGTTTTTTTTCTTTCCATCTCTTTCCTTCTCTTTCCTTCTCTTTCCCTTACTCTCTGTCTTTTTTTACAGTATGAATTTTTTCTTATTTAGAATTTTTTTTATATATCATTTGTATTTTTTTTTTCTAGTTTTTTCTCATTTTTTTGACTTATGGTTTTTTTGTCGTTTTTTCGGTTTTTTCTTATTCATTTGATTTGCAATTTTGTTGCGTTTTTTTTGCGATTGTTTTACGATTTTCTTGTAATATTTTTCGATTTCTTGCATTTTTTTTAAAATTTTATATTTCATTTTTTCCCAATACTTAATAATTTCTTTCAATTTTTTTCGAACTTTTTTGGTTTTTTTCCCTTTTTTCTGATTTTTTGTTCATTTTAATTTTTTCTTTTTTTTATTTCATTTTTATAATTTTTTAATTTTTTTCAATTTTTTCTATTTTCTCATTTTTTTCTCAGTCTTCTGTTTTCCTATTCTATTAATTCTTTTTATTTTTGTTTTTTAATTTTTTCTCATTTTTTCTTGCGACTTTTTTAAGATTTATTTGCGATTTTTTGCTATTTCTCAATTTTTCATTTTTTTATAGTTACAATTCTTTCCGATTTTTTGGTTGTTCTATGGTGTTTACGATGATTTTCGATTTTTCTAGCTTTTTTCTCATTTTTCTGATTTTTTTCTCATTTTTTCTCATTTTTTTCTCATTGTTCTGTTTTTCTATTCTTTTTTTTGTTTTCTATTTTTTTGTTTCATTGATTTGTTGTGATATATTGCGATTTTTTCGTAATTTTTTTTATGATTTAGTTGCGATTTTTTTGCGATTTTATGTGATATTTTTCGATTGCGCGTTTTTTATGTTTTTTTTTTTAATCTTTTTTTAGCGTTTTTTTTCGGTTTTTTGATTTTAGTATTTTATTTCTTGAAAATTTGTATCATATTTGATATATCGATAAATTACTGGATTTTATTAATTTTCTTCTGCGTATTTTCGTACAAACGAACGAAAATTATAATCCAGATATTTTCAATTCTTAAAGAGAACCGAGACTAATTAAATTTTATTATTATTTCTTTTGTTACACAGAAAACGTTTCGAGAAAGAAAATAAATTTAAATTTTTTTCTTTAACTGAATTACTAAGGTCCAATTATCAAGTTTATATTTGTTTATTTTTATTATACAGTGTGTCTGAAAAAGTTGGCAACAAATGGGAAACTTTTTTATTATTAAGTTTAGGAAAAAACGTCATTCTTCATAAAAAGTTCTGTAAGGCCTAAAACCCAATATACGATAATCAGATATCGAAATTTTCCAATCGTATACGAGGTTTGTCAAAAAGTATGAATTTTGCTCAAGAGTAAAGTACCTTTATTTTCGACAATATCTAAAATTGTTATTAAGAAAAGTTGATTAGAATTGAAAACTACGTTTAAATGTCTAATTACAGCTATCTACGATGAAAACCAGGTTTTATTATTTTTTACAATTTCTTTAAGATCGAAAATGACCAAAAACTAGGTATCTAAATTATTGACCTGTACAAAATCAAGTTGCTGTGGAAATGTTTTGAAACATATCTTATGTCAGTATGCTTCAAAACCTCAGTTTGTAATAATTGTACTTTTTTAAATACTAGTAAAAATGCCGTTGAAATTAAGTCTTGAAGAGAAAATTGAAATTGTTTTAATTGTTCGAGATAACTACAAAACTTATAGGGAAGCTGCCATAATCTTTAATAACAGACATCCTGATAAAAATGTACATTTTGCAACAGTAAGTAAAATAATAAAAAAGTTCAAGTGTTCCGGAAATGTTGAGAATAAATTCAAAAAGAAACATGAGGCATGGGTTGCTACTGAAGAAATTCAAAATCAAGTAATGCTCTCAGCAATAGAAAATCCTAAAGATTCCATAAGAAAAAGGGCAGCTTTACTTGGTGTGCGCAAAGACGTAGTTGCAGGAATATTAAAAGCAAACAAATTTAAACCTTACAAACCCCAGTTCACTCATACCCTAAAAGCAGGAGATTTTAATAGAAGATTTGAATTTTGTGCTTGGTTCCAAGGGGAGTTAGAAGATAATAATTATATGGCACGGTGCATACTTTTTTCGGACGAGGCAACGTTCATTTCTAATGGGGTAGTCAGCTCACAAAATTGCCGTTGGTGGAGTGATGTTAATCCTAATTTCACTGTCCAAACTCGTGACCAATACTGTTTTAAAACAAATGTATGGTGTGGAATTTTTAAAGATAGAATAATTGGACCATTTTTTTTTTCGAACTAATATGAATGCTGAACGTTATCTGGAATTTTTAAATAATGAGATTCTTGAATTTCTTCATAACCTACCAATAATGGAAAGGCAACGTACATGGTACCAACATGATGGAGCAACCTGACATAGTACAAGAAATGTTCGAGAATGTCTTCTACAAATTTTTAACGGAAGAGTAATTGGAAGATTTGTGGACTTTGCTTGGCCTCCAAGATCTCTGGACCTACCTGACCCCCCTAGACTTCTTTTTATGGGGATACTTGAAGCAAAAGGTATACCTTAAAAGACCGTTTGAAAATATTGATCATTTGGAAAGAATAATTAGGGAAACATGTGACGGTGTTACTCCAGATGTTATTAGAAATGCAATAAAAGAATTCTCTCGAAGAACAATTACCTGCTTAGAAAGGGACGGTGGATATGTTGAGGCGTACGTGCAGTGAGGGAAAAGTTAATCCGGATTCTTCTTTTTCATGCATGTAATGTTTGATGTTGTGTTTTGAAAATAAATGATTCTAATTATGTATGCATTTGTTTACATTGTATTATTGATAACTCGTGCAAAACAAAGTCAATATTTATAGCAAAATTTGCAATGAGAAAATGAGTGGTGTAATCAGTAAGTGCACATGAACATAATTTTTAATTTCTATCGATATCTTGAAATTAAATTTGAAGCACTTTTCTCTTATTGATTATAATGTGGTGTAGAATACTAGTAAACAATAATCAGGAATAAAATTTGCATTTAGTGATGTACAGGGAAAATCAAAAATTTCGATTGAAGTCGAAGACTAAAGTGCTTTTAAATTTTATTTCAAGATATCGATAGAAATTAAAAATTATGTTCAAGTGCACTTAATGATTACACCACTCATTTTCCCATTGCAAATTTGCTTACTGACAACTTGATTTTGTACAGGTCAATAATTTAGATAACTAGTTTTTGTTCATTTTCGATCTTAAAGAAATTGTAAAAAATAATAAAACCTGGTTTTCATCGTAGATAGCTGTAATTAGACATTTAAACGTAGTTTTCAATTCTAATCAACTTTTCTTAATAACAATTTTAGATATTGTCGAAAATAAAGGTACTTTACTCTTGAGCAAAATTCATACTTTTTGACAAACCTCGTATACGATTGGAAAATTTCGATATCTGATTATCGTATATTGGGTTTTAGGCCTTGTAGAACTTTTTATGAAGAATGACGTTTTTTCCTAAACTTAATAATAAAAAAGTTTCCCATTTGTTGCCAACTTTTTCAGACAGGGTCCATACATTTTACCAAAATCGTATTATATCAAACAGTCTGTTTAACAAAATTTAATGTTTCAAACCATCATAACAACAAAATCTTACTTCTTCAGAACTATATTTAATCAGAATTTAATAAAGCAAAATGGAAACTATCAAAATGAAAAAAAACAAAATGGCAAATCGTCAAACCAACAAAATGACAAATTTATAATTTATCAAATAATAATTCACCAAATAGGTATTATAACAAAACCTTATTAATTCAGAACAGTATAAAGTTAAAACTGTATTAAATCAAACCAATAAAACTTCAAAAGTATACTAAAACAAAATGATATAAAAGTAAAATCGTAAACTGACAAAACAGCAAGAAATCATAAAGCAATTCACCAAAATTTAATCTATCAAAAGCCCAAAATATCAAAGGAGTAAAAAATCAAACAAGTAAATAACAAAACCGTAAAATATCAAACGCTGCTTGCCATGTGTCCTTCAACAAAAATCTTGGACGATATGAATTTTAATGGTACTTTCTAGCTATACGCGAGTAAGAAACCTACAATAGATTTTAGGGTTTTAAACTATCGGCACATAGATGGCCCTGCCGGGAATTTAATAGAAATTTTAGTTTTTTAAACGTTTATATTATCGCTGACCGTAAAATGATTTTTGAAATATCTACCACGAATTGAGAATTATCTTATCTACAAGGACAACGTGTACACTATTTCACAGAGATAGCATGGACCTGTTATTTTTTTGTTTTTGACAAATGGTTTTTAATTGTTGTTAATTGTTAATATGTTACATCTTTATATTGACGGAGAACGAGCAGTGTCTAAAGTTGCCAAAATCGGCAATTTCCGAAAAAACTTTATGGAATTTTTTTAATTTTGAATTACCACCACACATCTCTCTTAGTTTAAGTCCGATTCAATTGAAATTTCTAGGAGAACCAATTTAGACCTTTGTTATCACGACTTACATGACAGAAATGAAAAAAAAATTACGTGTCACCAGTACTTTGTTTTTAAAAAGTTGGTGACAAGAAATTTGGTAAAAATACAGCAACAAATACTCGATCGAGAAAACTTTTTTGTTTTTAAAGATAAATATATATAGTAAGCGACAAAGTTGTAGCCAAAGAACCAAGCAAAGTTTTTTATTTCAGTGTTTTTTTTATAACTTACTTACTTTTCTAGAAAACGGTGCTGCAATATATAAGACCGTAGCGTCGCGTCAAAAGATAAAAAGTTCGGTTGGCGCGCGTATGGGGATAAAATAAATGTCCCTTAAGCTAGCAGAGCAAAGTCAGCAGAATACAATAGTTGTTATTTCATAGTTAAGTGTAAATAAAACGCAAATTTAATGTAGTAATTAAAAATGTAACGCTCCTTTAGAAAAGAAAAAAAATCGGTTGTGTCGCCCCAAAACTTTCCCGACGAGTATCCACGAATACTTTATCAGATATTTAATGTTAAAGTTTCAACTTTTGACATTTTTTTATTTTTGACAGGTGACAGTTTGGAGAAATAATTTTGAGTGTTCTGAATAGAGTTTTTCTAGGGCTTCCAAATGACATATTGCATGTCCAATTCCGTGACATATTGCATCTGTCATTTTTTGATAGTGGTACTTCCGTTTGACAGATGTACAAAAACTAAGGGGTTTTTCCGACGGGTAACCCAAACCCCTATACCAAATTTCAGCTCAATCGGATTAAACGTGTGGCCTCTATCGTGGAAGAATACACACACACATACACACACACAGACCGACAGACAGACTTCCATCTGGAAATGGTCTTAATCGTCTAGCTTAATATAAAGCTGGCAGAACACTGAATCAAAAATCGATGAATAATTACGTAATTAATATCAAAAGAATGAGATAATTAAAAGCAAATTAAATGTAGTAAATAAAAATTTAACACTCATTTAGAAAGAAAAAAACTATGTTCTGCTATCTTAAAATAAAGTTAGCAGAATACTGATTCAAAAATTCCTTTTAAAGTGGAACTATCTATTGGGTAATAAAACTTATTATTATCTAGTAATAAGGGTGGTTTTCAAGCATTTTTGAACTATTGTTCTGCTAACTTTATCTTAAGCTAGCAGAACGTAGTACATTATATTAAATAAATTTAAAATATTTATTTAATTTTATACTCCATACCTATTTTTTATCACCACTTACTATGTAGATATGATTATAGTATAACTATTTTTCATTATTCTTAATAAAATTATTTATAATTTTGACGTTTATTAAGTTTAATTTATATTATTAGTATTCAATCAATTTCGTTCATTTAAACCCTAGTAAGTCATGATGATATATCGATTTTTTATTTTGGCGTAGAATTTTTGACATTTTGAAGTTGACATATTATTAAGTGTTATTTTATTTATGTAACAAGTATGTCGTGTAGCATTAATTAAGAACAATGTAGCAATAATTAAGAACAATTTTACTATTTTATTATTTTACTTTATGCACTAGTGCGTAAAGTATTTTATGCACTAGTGCGTAAAGTAGATTGCTTATTTTTTCTTAATACCATCATATTTTTTGGTAGTAGAAAAAATATTGTATGCGACGAAAGCGCTGAACGGACATGTTGTCAAAAAAACTAAAATCCCGAGTTAAAAGTCGAGATTATATTAATCCCGAGAAAAAAGTCGGGATTATACTAATACCGAGAAAAAAGTCGGGATTAAGAGTTTAGGCAGTTGACGTTAGATTTGACGGCGAATTGTATTAGTGAATAATAATAAAAGTTTAGAAGTATATGGTTATTTGCAACTATCCAATAATAGGTATACGTATAGTATACGAATATACAACAAAGAGCAAGAGGCTAACGACCAGGCGCCGTTGCAAGTCTTACAAGCCCGGTATTATCTTATTGTCCAAACTGTCGGAACAGAGACTGATAATTGATAATATAAAAGAAGTAAGGAAGCGATCCATTTCCACTAAAAGCAGAGGAAATACCATACCGGCTCAAATCAAAGAGGTTTCGACTTGGAGAACCCTTCTTACGAGGAAGAGTCGCAGAACTAAGCGTCTGCGAAGGTCTCTAAGGAGAATTCCACAAGGTGAAAGATCGTTAATATATACAAACCGAGGTCTCAACAAGAACCCACCGTGAAGAGGTAAAGAGACAGCGAACCAGGCGTCGTTAAATTAAGTTGACCTAATTGACCTAACCTAATCAATGAATCTTTATTTAAGTAAATGAATTCAAACATTGGTTAAGAGTTTAAATAAGATGTTTTTATTAGAATGGTTTCCTCTTCTGGTCTGATTGATTATTATTCCTTACCGTAGCTTCCCTCCATATCTGGTTAAACAAGGAAATACCAAACATAGAGCAGATAATAATATATTGTTTAACAAGTGTTGAAAATACCGACTTTTATCTCGGGATTATAATTTTTTGTCCATTCAGCGCTTTCGTAGGAAGCAACTAATGTGTAAAGTATGCCTTTTTACACTCAAGAGATTGCCGAACTTGCCTTTGGAGACAATATTCACATTCGTGAAAAAAGTATTACTTTACACACTTGTTGCATAAATAACTATTTTTTGTCATTAAAAATATCATTATTTATTTAGTTCACAATTTGTTATAAACAATATTTGAGTGTCACAATAATTTTTTTCTATTACTACTAAAAATTACAAAAACAACCATATGCAACGAAGTTGAGAAAATAAAAATTTCTGTATTGTTTATTGGATTTTCCAAAAAAATACAGCAAAATTTTTTTCGCCGCAGATGGCTGTTTTTGTAATTTTTAAGAGTATTAGAAAAAAATTATTTATTGTATATAACAAATTTTGAACTAAATAAACAATGAAATTATTAATGAAAAAAAAAATTAATTGTATTATGAGCCATCAACAATGATTTTTAAAAACAAAATATTTTCTTAACTAATTATTTGAATAAAGCAAATATGAAAAAAAACGATTATAAACAATAAGAAAAAAAAATCAAAAATATTAAACTATTTGTTTGCAAATAATTCATAAATAAATGCCGTTAAAAAATTTTACCGGCAATAATCTAATCCTTATTTCTAATATATAGTAGGTATATGAGAAAAAACATTTTAACAAAAATTTTACGATTTTTCATTTTTTGTTAACTTAGAAAACAATATAAACAAATTTTAAATAATTATATAGCTTCATCTTACTGAGTACAATCATAGAAAATACTCCAAGAGGGGAAAATTTTTTAGAGTGATTATATAAACAATTATCCAGCTTTGAATGAAGACAGAGGTATGAAAGGAAGTAGTTAATTAACAATAGACTAGTGTTTTGAAAAATGTATTTAAAATTTTTTTCCAACGGAACTTTCTTTCTTCAAGTGTTAAAATGATCCCATAATTTTTTTAAATTTTTAAATCAATATTTAGTGCTTTAAAAAAATTATTTTAGATGCAGTACTCACTATAGAGGCGGCGTACTAATCCCGAAACGGTCACGCGGAGACCTATTTTCAGCAACAAATTAAAATTATAAATTTTAGAGCTAGAGGTCCGGGAGTTTGAAGCTTTTTCTTTGGAAATTTCCTCCTCTTTAAGGATCTTTTTTGCACTTTCCGCTATCTTGTATAATTTTTGAGTTATCATCAAAAAATAAAATGGCTTTTTTTTTGTTAATAATAATTACAATTTTTATTTGCTGCAAAACTATTTTTCGCAGAAAACTCACTTCTCGACTAGACTCTACAACTTCTCTAAAAATAAAATTTTTCATATTTATAATATTTAATGAGTTACAGGCCAACGAAGACACAATTATCTTTGCTCACATTGCAAACCTTCCGACAACCCTTAAATCATCGAAGCAGCAATTTGAAATGTTCTAAAAATTTTACTAATATCTCAAAGAATATTGTGTAAAATTTTCAGAAAAATCTGTCAGCATTGACAAAAAATGGTATATTATATTACTACGAGTAATATATACTGGGTATTTTTTCTTCAAGCGTAAAAATAATTCAAGTTATACGTAGCAAAAAAAGTAATTTATATTTTCAAAACTTTTCTCATTATTGTTGTACTAATAGAACAATAGAATATATTTCTATGGTCTGTATTTCCGAAAATAATATAGTTATTATTATACGCTTGAAGAAAAACTACAATTGTTGTTACTGATGATGTTAGTTATTTGAGATAAAACGTCGTTAAACTGACAAGTATGTTGTATCGCTGAATTGGAATTTTATTAGTTTAATTAATCAACATTTGTGATAAAAAACACAAACAAATAACTTGATGGTGGCCCTTAGTAGGACACGAAACGTCGAATCGAAGATTTATGACTACACTTTTGAATCAAATTTGAGATAGGTATGACTAACTTTCCTTTTTCATTTTTTTATATTTTTTTTAAATAAAAATTCTATGCGCAAAATACCATAAATAGCATTTTTAGTTTTCCCTGTATAACTTGAGAAGAGCATGAGTCGCTGTTGATTTTTTTCGACCGACCAATGTAATGTTCTCCAAAACTTTTTTATACCTGGATCTAGCAAAACCGTAAATTGTCGATGAGACCCTAAATGCAATGGTGACTTATAAGTGGTAATAGTAATAAATATATATCAAAAATTCCACTTTTGTATTATGTCAGTTAACACTAACTAACACTCATGGCCACGAAGATAAAATAAATAAATATTCCACTTGAAAATTGCTGCCTTGCGTTCTCAGTTCTCAATAATAGATAACGACTTTTAACTGTAATTCAATATTATCCAGATATTAATTATTTAAACATGAAAAATAACCTATTTTTTTCTTTTCCCATTATTAATATTTTTAAATCATTTAGAAGTTTTTTTGATCATGTTTAATTAGGTCCAATTAAATGAATATTTTACATAGACTATATACCGGGTGTCCCACTTAACTTTTCGGTGTGAAATGAATATTTTACATACAATATATACCGGATGTCCCACTTAACTTTTCGACCGGTGTGAAGTTAGCAGCCAATTTTAGCAGCCAAAATATCTGGAACGATCGAAGGATCCAGTGGCGCACACATTTAACATATTAATTTCACTGATTTCAACTACATACAAGTTTGTTACGTAGATCTTGGTAACAAAAAGACAGAAAATACATGTTAACTCTTTATACTCTTGGAAAATTTGCTTCTAAAGGGTAAAAATACTATTTTCAAACTTTATAACTTCTAATAGCAATTTCATATTTGGACAGGAGATGCATATTGCAACGTACTACATATAGATGATGTTAACATAGTTAGCGAAACGTACGTAGAGTGTTAAAAAGTGTAGTTTTGGTTATTGGTGACGATATTCTTCAACAGAATTATTATTAGTGTTCAAAACAACCTAAAAAACAAAGATATTTTTAAATTAAAGTATATGCAACCAATAATATTAAATTTATTTGAGCAATCAGTTTGAATTAAAAATACAGATAAGTAACGTTTAAGTATATCATCTCCAATAATTAGTAATATTTTTTTCCATTTTTTTCCTATTTCTTTTGTGTGTGCGTGTGTGCGTGTTAAACAATTTTTATCTTTATTAAATTATTATTTTTTAGTTAAATTTTAATATTAAAAATTTAAAAAATATATTTTTAAATTTTTAATAATTAATTTTATAATTATAATTTTTTTCAAAAATTTATTACAAAAATTGTGAAATTTTTTTAAAATTTTCTAAAAAACATTTAAAATTATATTACGATTTTAAACTAGATAGAATAACTTCTAAAATATTAAAGTTATTGAAATGGGATTTTCACCACTCCAAAGATAATATAAAACTCTAAATTTAAAATGTATTTTAGTTTCTTAAGATTTAGAATTGTAATTAATATAGCCAAAATAAATAATTTTTTTAAAATGTTTTGCAATTTCGTTTAATCAATAAGTATAAAATAAATGAAAAAAGTAAATAGCATATCCAAAAAGAATCCAAAAGTACTATGTGTGTAAATTATTTCATACTTTTAACATAGGATTTGTAAAAGTTATAGCAAACAAAGAAAAAACTTAAAACAATACAATGACCCATCAATTATTGACAAAAAATTTGATTTTTTTTTTAGTTTTTAAAACTAACGTTATTAATGCATTTTAATCCAGAGAACCTAAAAAAATGGTCTGTTTCCCATTTTGAATATAATTGAATGAGATATTAATTATTTATTGTTTTTAATATTATTCAATAATAGGTTTTTTTTAAGGTTAATATTAAAATTAAAACTTATAATAAAAATATCCTTTAATTTGCAGTAAAAAACTCTATAATTGTTAGTTTTTTCAAAATTTTTTTCAAAAGATATTAAAATGGAATTTATACCATTCGATAGGTTATATATAACTATAAATTTAGGAAGTATTTTAGTCTCTTCGAATTTAACATTGTAATTATTATAAACAAAATCAAAAAAAATGTAATTTTTTTGTCCTTTTGTTTTATCAAAAATGGTAAAACAAATGAAAAAAGCAAATGGTACATCTGAAAGTGATCAAAATGTACATTATGTGTGAAATATTTTAAAATAATACTGGTAGAAATTATACAAAATTATAAAAAGTTAAAGAAAAAATTTAGAAAAAATTAAACTTTTTTCAATTTTTGTAAACTTATTTTATTAATGTATTTTGTTGCAGAAAAACTAAAATAATCGATTAAACAATTACTTTACTTGGAGTATTCGGAAATTTGGGTGAGATTACTCCTCATTTTTTAAAATGTACAACAATGAACAAATGTTATGATCAATTTTCTTACATATACAGGGTGTTTTACATTAAGGTTAGGATCCAGAAATGCAATAGAGAATATCAAATAGAGTTGATGCTTATATTGATTAAAGGTGGAAAATTATTATTAAGGAAAGAAAATTAATTTTTTTATTTAATTTTTGTCCCCTTATTATTGAAAGTTGTGTGCGGAAATACCAAATATATTCAGTGTAACTGAACTTTTTCTGCTCTTTTCAAATATGTAAATAAAAATATTGATATACAGGGTGTTGTTTCGACTCGAAACCTACTTATTATTTTTTGTAAGGCCGGACCTGTAATAAGATCTTTAGTTATTATGGTAATCGATACCACAGTGGACTAAGAACAAACTTACCAAATATTACAAAAATATACAGGGTAGTTCGTAAGTTATGATTAATTAAAGAAAGTGCCAAAATTATTAAATTACTCTATATCTAGGTTATAAACAAAGACAGGTCCATTAAATATAGGTTATTTAGAATCATCTCGGTGTGCGACATCTACCCTTACTGTATCCGCATTTCCAAATGAATCACCCTGAATAGAAGGAAAGTGTTGCGATCATGTTTTTTCCCCTATTTTTCTCCATTTTCAATAATTTTTCCCAATTTTTCTATATTTCCCTATTTCTCTTTATTTTTCCCCAATAATTTCTATTTTTTTTTAATTTTTTTACTTTTGCATATTTTTTCAATTTTTTAATTTTTCTCCATCTTTTCTATTTATTCCTATTTTTTTCTAATTTTCCATTGTTTCCTATTATTTCCTGTTTTTTTTACCGTTTTTTACTATTTTTTCCGTTTTTTTCTATTTTTCCTTATTTTGCCTGTTTTCCACATATTTCCCTATTACTTTCCCGACCCACCTCTGAGAAGGAAAAGTATTGTGAACGAGCTAAAAAAAAATTTCGACATAAAGAACAGTCAAATTTATATTTCCAACTGTCACCTGTCGAAAGTTTAAAACTTTAACATCTAATAACTGATATTCGTCGGGAAAGTTTTGGGGAGACACAACCAAGTGTTTTTCCCTCTTTTGCCTATTTTTTCCTATATTTCCTATTTTGTCTATGTTTCCCAATTTTTTACGTTTTTCAATTTTTTATATTTCCATTTTTATCTATTTCCCTATTACTTCCTATTTTTCTCCCATTTTATTTTATTTTTAATTTAAAATGAATTTATGATCACCCTGTAAAATATAAAAATTTAAAATTGGTCTGTGTCTTCTTTAGTCGTTTAGATTGCTAAATTTGGAGTCCACTTTTTTGTAAACAATTTTTTATTAACAATAACTTTAAATAAATAAAATTGTTTAATTTATTCAGTTTTAAGTAATTAGTTTTATCAAATGAGAATTAACTTATATCTGATGATTGGTAGAATAGAAATAAGTAAAAGTAAATAAAGTGTTTCATTTAAAAATCTAAATTTGTTATCATTTTCTGCAGTATTGAAAGTAGCTGAAAATCATTAAAAAGTATCCGATATACAAAATTTTATTAAGATAAAATCCCATATAAATAAGACTGATACACATTCCTGTGTCACCCGGTATATCCTCTATTAAAAATTGAAATCGAAACAATCTCAAAAAATAACGTGTCAATAACTTAAAATATTACTTAAACAAGAGGAACTATTTCAAGCAAATTATAAAAATATTTCCATATTCATTTGCAAGTACTTTTTTGTTAATTTATTGTCTTGTCAAAAATCGATTTCTTAACTATTTGATTTAATGATTTATACCGTCTCTTTTTCCAATACGAAGTGTAAACGTACATTTTATTTAAAAATTATACTATACAATTATTATACCTTAAACAACAAAAGTGATTCATTATTAATTCAAGATCATGAAAAAATGAACAAGAATCGTTTAATTCACGTGTAATGTATGTTGCATAATATACATTAAAGCACAGAAACTTATATCGTAGCGACATCTTAGAAGAATACCCGCGTTCTTGTTAAATTGTATCCCCACATATAAGGCGATAACTTAGATTTGGCAACATCCGTTTGATTTTTTACGGTTTTGATGCTTTACTATTCTGTCTCTTTCTGGTTTTGACTCTTTACATTTTGTCTCATTATTTTTTGATGTTATACGGGTTTGATCGATTGGCGCTTTGATAAATTGGGATTATGATAATATAGCGTTCTGTTTTAATACTATTTTGAGTTTATAAGAGTTTGATCTATTGGTATCTTGATAAATTAGTGTTTTTATATTTTACGTTTTTGATGTATTAACTATTTGAAGTTTTAACGTTCTGGTTTTTTAGTATTTTGATATTTTATTAATTTGATAAAATATCTATTTGATTCTTTATTATTTGTTTTAATACGATTTGATTTTTTACGGCTTTGATAAAATATCATTTTGCTATTATAGATGTTTGATGTTTTACTAATTTGATATAATAACGTTTTGAAAAAGTATCTGTTTGATCTTTTAAATTTTGTTAAATTGTGCCCTCCCTTTCAGACACACTGTATATATATATATATATATATACAGTATGAATCAGAGTTACTTAATCAGGAAAATATTTAATTAGATTTTTGTGGAATCAGAGCTTGTTGAGTTTTTAATAAATAAAACAACTATCTCAGTAATAAAAAAAACATCAAGTCATTCGCTTCATTATTAAAAAAATTATAATTAAACAAACAGATAATCTTAATTTTTAGTTAAATATTAATCTTTATCGCACTTGTCTACATTTAAATTTGCGGTTTTCCACAAAAGAGATAAAGAAAAAAACGAAACGTAAAGAACAACAACATTTTCATATAATTTATTGTAAATGTGAGTTCCAGTATTTATTATTTGGATAAATAACTAAACTAAAAACAAGTTTTCGACAAAACACAATTTTTTTTAATTTTTTTTTCTTTTAGGTAAATGGTGTTTCATTATTGGGTTTCACTAATCATCAAGCAGTGGAATTTCTTCGTAACGCCGGTTCAGCGGTAAAATTAAAATTGGAACGATACCTTCGAGGACCGAAATATGATCAGTTACAACAGGCCATTAAGGCCAACGAGCTTCGACTTCCTTCTCCACCGTCTCCCACACTTACTTCATTGCCCAAAGTGCCCTTGAGTACTCTCGTAAGTTACATGTTTTTTTTTTTATTTGTACAAAAATCTATAATATTCCATAAATTGTCTAAAACAAAAGCAAGAAGCATAAATACATTTTTTCGTTCTCGAATATCGAAAAAAAAAGCAGAGATGCATTTTGACACGCTCGAATTTGCACAAAAACAGAAGCAAGAATGCATTTTTTCACACTCGAATTTTGGAAAAAAATACATAAATGCATTTTTTCGTTATCGAATATCGAAAAAAAAAACAGAGATGCATTTTGACACGCTCGAATTTGCACAAAAACAGAAGCAAGAATGCATTTTTTCACACTCTAATTTTGGAAAAAAATACATAAATGCATTTTTTCGTTCTCGAATATCGAAAAAAAAAAACAGAGATGCATTTTGACACGCTCGAATTTGCACAAAAACAGAAGCAAGAATGCATTTTTTCACACTCGAATTTTGGAAAAAAATACATAAATGCATTTTTTCGTTCTCGAATATCGAAAAAAAAAGCCTATACGCATTTTGACACTCTCGAATTTGGACAAAAACAGAAGCAAGAATGCATTTTTTCACACTCGAATTTTTGGAAAAAAATACATAAATGCATTTTTTCGTTCTCGAATATCGAAAAAAAAAAGCCTATACGCATTTTGACACTCTCGAATTTGGACAAAAACAGAAGCAAAAATGCATTTTTTCACACTCGAATTTTGGAAAAAAATACATAAATGCATTTTTTCGTTCTCGAATATCGAAAAAAAAAACAGAGATGCATTTTGGCACGCTCGAATTTGCACAAAAACAGAAGCAAAAATGCATTTTTTCACACTCGAATTTTGGAAAAAAATACATAAATGCATTTTTTCGTTCTCGAATATCGAAAAAAAAAGCCTATACGCATTTTGACACTCTCGAATTTGGACAAAAACAGAAGCAAAAATGCATTTTTTCACACTCGAATTTTGGAAAAAACTACATAAATGCATTTTTTCGTTCTCGAATATCGAAAAAAAAAAGCAGAGATGCATTTTTACACACTCGAATTTGGACAAAAACAGAAGCAAGAATGCATTTTTTCACACTCGAATTTTGAAAAAAAAATACATAAATGCATTTTTTCGTTATCGAATATCGAAAAAAAAAGCAGAGATGCATTTTCACACTCGAATTTTGGAAACAAATGCATTTTTTCGCTCTCGAATATAGAAAAAAAAACAGAGATGTATTTTTACACCCTCGAATTTATTTTTCAGATTTTATTTTTGAACTTTTTTGTTTTAATTTTTTTGATTTTTTGAAATGTTTTTGAAATTCATTTTAGTTTTTTGAGATTCTTTGAATCCTTTGAGATTTTTTGAGAATTTTATGAGATTTTTAAAAAAATTTTTAAGTTTTTTTGTTTTTGAGTTTTTTGAGGTTTTTAAAGTTTTTGAGATTTTTTGAAAGTTTTTGAGTTTTGTGAATTTTTTTTAGTTGTTTTGAGATTTTTTAATATTTTTTGATTTTTTCAGGTTTTTTAAGATCTTTTCAGATTTTATTTTTGAACTTTTTTGTTTTGTTTTTTAATTTTTTGAAATTTTTTTGAAATTCATTTCAGTTTTTTGAGATTTTTTGAATCTTTTGAGATTCTTTGAGAATTTTTAGATTTTATGAGATTTTTAAATTTTTTTTAAAATTATTTGTTATTTTTAGTTTTTGAGATTTTTTGAATTGTTTGAGTTTTTTTGATATTTTTTGATTTTTTCAGGTTTTTTGTGTGTTTGAGATTTTTTGACTTTGAATTTTTAAAGATTTTTTGATCAAATTTTTGAGTTTTTGAAATATGTACTATTTTGAATTTTTTGAGATTTGACGTTTTAAATTTTTTGAGATTCTTTGTGAATTTTTAGATTTTTGAGATTTTTTATGGTTTTGAGGTATTTTACCTTTTTTGAAATTTTTGAATTTAGAGATTTTTTGAGATTTGAGATTTTTTGACATTTAAGATTTTTTGAGTTTTTACTTTCCCGACCCACCTCCGAGAAGGGAAAGTATTGTGAACGAGCTAAAAAAAAATTTAGAGATAAAGATGGAAATATCCATTTTGAGGTCACCTGAGACTATTTTCAGATGGAAGTCTGTCTGTCTGTCTGTCTATGTGTGTGTAATCTTCCACGATAGAGGCCACACGTTTAATCCGATTGAGCTGAAATTTGGTATATGGGTTTGGGTAATCCGTCGAAAGAATCTATTTTGTACGACATCTATCAAACGGAAGTGTCACTATAAAAAAAATGACATAAGGAATATATCACGGAATTTGACTTGCAATATGTCATTTGAAAGCCCTTCAAAAACTGTCACCTGTCAAAAATAAAAAAATATCAAAATTTGAAACTTTAACATTAAATATCTGAAAAGTGTATTCGTGGATACTTATCGGGAAAGTTTTGGGAAGACACAACCGATTATTTTTCTTTCTACTTATTATATGTGTTTATAAATGTTTCTATTATGTTTATAGAAAATGGATTGTTTGGCGATCGAAGCGGACGGAGAATCTCGTACTAGTTTCGAATTCGATTCGGCCATTTTGTTGGAATCGAACAACGTCATAAACGAAGAAAAGGAAATTTTAATCGGAGGAGCGAAAATATCGTTGCAATTTAGCGTCGAAAGCCATGAAAAAATATACGAAAAATGGAGGAAAAATTTGAACGATAACGTCGAAATTGTTGTAAGTATTTTTTTTCAAACATATTTTTCTACAAAAAACAAATTGTTATTTTTTTAGATTGCTCAGATGCAAAAGGAAAGTAATAACGGTTTAGGTATAAGTCTGGAAGGAACTGTCGATGTTGAAGATGGTAAAGAAGTTCGACCGCATCATTATATTAGAAATATTTTACCAGACGGTCCTGTAGGTCAAAATGGAATTTTGCAATCCGGTGATGAACTATTGGAAGTAAGTTGAAATAAATTTTAATTTTTTTCTTTATAATATAAAAAGAAACTAAGGTAATAAAGCACCAAGTCAGGTACCGTAAAATTTAATTGACAAAAAGCAACTAGTTTCGGTCACTGACCATCATCAGGCCACTATTAAGTAGTAACAGGGCAACAAATTGCTCACATAAGTGGATAGAACCATTAAGGGTAGAAGATAAAGTAATTAAATAAATTGTGTTGGTACTTGAAAAATAATTAAAAAAAAAAACATTGAAATTTTTTTTTAATGAATAGCAAAAAGCAAGTAATATTAATTAATTAATTAAACAGGTTGTTCCCAATGTTAATGTTACCAGTATTGTGGCCTGATGATGATCAGTGACCGAAACTAGTTGCCTGCTGGTACTTTTTGTCAATTAAATTTTGTGGTACCTGACTTTGTGCTTTATTACCTTAAACTTTAGACCACATTTGAGATATGGATAACCTTTGTGATTTATATAATAGTCCAGGGCAGATAGAGAAAATTAAATAAATTTGGAGGTGAAGCAGATATCGAGATGCGGTTTTCTGCATTGTGTTCAGGAAGGTCACAGAAAACGAGTCTACATGGTCTGGTTAATCCGTTTTTGTAAAAATGCCTTCTGAGCCGGAAAATGTATTTTCCAATTGCACCACTACTTGCACCATTATAGGAACGACTGGAAACTCGGAAAAATCGCTCGGAAATTGTTACTCGGGGGTTTTCAGGCCAGCCGAACTCGATTCTGGCATTATAATTACCGGGAGCGTACGGGGGCGGCTCTGCGGGGGGTGTGGGGGTGGTTAATTGAGGAGAAAATGCAGCGTGCATGGAAATCGCTCCAAACTCGTTACTCAGGGGTTTTCGCGGATGACGAATTCAATCCCGACATTGCGGGGGTATCTGGGGGTCATTCTGGGGGGAAATTGCATAGTCTGTGGGAAGCGCTCCAGACCCGTTACTGGGGGGTTTTCGGGGATGCTGAATTCAATTCTGGCATTAGGTTTCTCGGGGGCCCCTCTGTGAGGTTGTCTGGGGGTGGTTGGGTGGGAGGGGGTGGCAGCGTCCACCAATGTAAAGGAGAAGGTGAAAAATCTCAAATTATGAAAATAGTACTTTATTCAAATAACAGATAGGAGTTTTTATTAATCTGGAATTATTCATTATAAACTTCAATTTTTAACTAAAATACTAAACATCTTGTTCAAACTCTTCTTCGTCTTCTTCCCGTTCTTCAACTTCTCTCACTCCTGAATTTTCTTCCCCTCCTTCATCTTCTTCCTCGTCACTACTCTCGGCCTCATTGGAAACGTCTTTTTGGTTTGAGCAATTGCCATCGCAATGCTTGCATGCAAGTGAGCACTCCAACCCACTTCGGCGGCACTCGCACCTCGGGCCACAGTCGGTTGGACAAGAACAAGAAATTTTACTCATCATTTCCTCGGGACCGGCTTCCTGCGTGCGGGAACTGGAACCACATTTTTTCGATACAGAATACTTCTGTTCGCGCCGGTCCAGGTGGTAACGATACTCTACTCTCTTCAGCTTTGTCGCCTTTTTTAAATCCAGTTTCGAGGAACAAAAGACTCCCAAAGCAATTGTTTTTATAATATTTGTAATATTTATTTATTTAATATTCCTTCAACAATTTTTATTATTCATATCCCCGGTGAAGTCTAATGTCTTATTGTCATAGACGCTGACATCCCCGCCTCCCGGGCCTAAGCACCCCTAGACAACCTCACAGAGGGGTCCCCAAGCGGCCCCGGAGAAATCTAAAGCTAGAATTGAATTCGGCATCCCCAAAAATAACTCCCGAGTAACGAGCTTGGAGCGCTTCCTCCCCAGAATGACCCCCGGATACCCTCGCAGAGCCGCCCCGTGCTCCCCCGGGCAATTCCAATGCCAGAATTGAATTCGTCATCCCCGAAAACCCCTGAGTAACGAGTTTGGAGCGATTTCCATGCACGCTGCAATTTCACCCCAATTAACCACCCCCACACCCCCCGCAGAGCCGCCCCCGTGCGCTCCCGGTAATTATAATGCCAGAATCGAGTTAGGCTGGCCTGAAAACCCCCGAGTAACAATTTCCGAGCGAAATTTTTCCGAGTTTCCAGTCGTTCCTATAATGGTGCAAGTAGTGGTGCAATTGGAAAATACATTTTCCGGCTCAGAAGGCATTTTTACAAAAACGGATTAACCAGACCATGTAGACTCGTTTTCTGTGACCTTCCTGAACACAATGCAGAAAACCGCATCTTGATATCTGCTTCACCTCCAAATTTATTTAATCCGGCCGATTTGGCTCTAAATGCCCTGGACTATAAATAAACGTTTACGTTAGCATTTCTTTTTTCTCCGATAATTTCTTTGTCACACTTGGACTTTATGGTAATTTTAATAATATATACAGGGTATTTCATAAGGAATGATCAATATTTTATTTTAATCATAGGTTCATATGAATATTTTACTAAATAACTAGGTCAAATATTTTTGCAATAATTTCTTTTTTATTTAAGGCAGCGATTAAAACAAAAGTTTGAGCTTTAATATGAACAATTTTCATTATAATACAGTGCTACATAAGTGATCAATTGATGTTTTTAAACAACTTTATGGCGAATGATTTATTCAATGACATTTAAATTCGTTTCATAATTCTGTAACTATATAGACTCCTTCATCGAATAAGTGATAGATTTAACATTATTGCTTTTAAGAGGTCCACACACCACATGACTTTTGTGTTTGCCGTTTAGAGAATTACCCAAGGATAATATGCTTGTATTCTAGTAAATTGGGTGTAAAAATTATTTTTTAGTATTTTCCGGTTAATGTTAAGTAATCCCACCCTCTAGTCCAATTTTTTCTGCGCAGAACAAGGTAGAGCCCCATAAAACATAATTGTTCGTATTTGGGCGAGAACTCGCCTAATATAGTAACTAAAAATATGCGGGGTTTTTCATGATATTAAAAATATTTATGAGAAGAGCGCGTCTGTGCTACATTTTATTAAGATTCTTTTTAAAAAAGTGCCACAGACGCGCTCTAAACAATTAACCACAGAATGGATTGGTGACAACCGTAGCTTCCTATCCCTAATAGCACAAAGACGTTTAAAAAACATCTTAAAAACGTACACGACCGACCATCGGGTCGTTTTAAAAACGTTCGTTAAAGTACCTACCCGAGAACGTTTATAAGACGTTTTTCTATAATGCAAATGTCACAACTTCCAACGTCATACAGACGTCAAAAAAGGACGTTTTAAAGACGTTTCACTAAATAAATGGTTCGACAAAGGACGTTTTTTGGACGTCTTTTAAAATGTCCACTGGACGTCCTTTAAAGTATCCGAGAACGTTTATAAGACGTTTTTCTATAGTGCAAATGTCACAACTTCCAACGTCATACAACTTCATGGTTCAAAGTGCAATAGATCGTCTGACTTTTAGTAGCGCTATCTGTTAGTGAATGTCACAAATAATATCAGTAATTTCCGCCTTCTCACATTCTCATATACAAGCAGCCATCTTTTATTTATATTCACAAAATATTATTTCGTACAGAACATTTATATTACATTAATAATCGACAAGTTTGATAAGCCAAACTAAAGGAAAATTGATATTCTATGCATTGGCCATATCAGAATTTAAATTTATTAGTTCAGTTTAATAAAAATCGAGATACAATATAGTACGATAATTTACACGATTTTTAAGATTTATTTGTGATTTTATTTGTAGAAGAATTTAGTTAAAAACCAGACTATTGCAAAGAATTAACCTCTATAAACACATTTTTAATTTAACTCTCAATATATTTGCTTTTGTTTGTTTGACCTGTGCGTAGTAAGGTGACCAAAAGGGGCTACTGTATCATTTGAACCAGAGTTATTTAGTAAAATAATATTTTGAGGTCCTGAACCTATGATTAATATAAACCATTCCTTATGAAACACGCTGTATATATGGTAGATTACCAGAAAAAGAGCTGATTTGGCGGTTCAATAGTTCGTTTTCTTTAATGCGGCGTAACATAAATTCAAGATTTAAACTAAAATCGGTGATACTAAAATAATGAAAGTGTGGAGAAAACATTGAAAAAATGCATCTTTTAATAATAATAATTAAAATTTTTTAGGTAAATGGTATCCAGCTTCTTGGTCTAAATCATCTCGAAGTCGTATCTATATTAAAACAATTACCGGATTTCGTTAGTTTAGTTTGTGTCCGATATCCAATTTCAACTCGCATAATTGATACTTCGCAACACAGAGAGGCCTTTAGGGCTAGGGTAAGTAAATGTTTACTTTTACGAAAATTATATCTCTATAAACACTGAATATTAAGTTATGACTCGAGATTAATAATAATAATGTTACAAAATTGATCCTAATTCGTTTAAAATTGTCTGTCATAGACTAAATTTCACAGGGTTGTAGTCAGGTAAAGGATTTGTCCAATAACCATCATTTTTTGCTCAATAATAAAAATTTTTAACTGAAAAATATTTTTTTTTTTTTTAGAAAATATTAGCCGGTAGTCTACAAACGCTTATTCCGATTAGCGAAAGTAACCACCTGGTGAAGGCGAAATCGGAAACCTCCATAGCTTCGAGTATTATTAGTGAAGCTGTCAGTCGATCTAGATCTTTGGAAGTTTTAGAGGGTTTACCAATGTGGAACGAAGAACCTACGATTGTTGAATTGACCAAAGGTGAACATGGATTAGGATTCTCCATATTAGATTATCAGGTATTTTTTGAGTAATTATTATAAAAAAATGAATTTTTCTAAAAAAACAAACCATAATTTTGCTATTTCTTTTAAAAATTCTGAAAACAGACACAAACAATTGATATTTCACGATGTGTTCTTGCGAAGGAATGCATTTTCCATACCCAAATTTCAAAAAAAGCATTTTTCCATGCTCGAATTTCGAAAAAAGCAACACTGCATTTTTCTACACTTAAATTAAAAAAAATCGGTTGTGTCACCCTAAAACTTTCGCGACGAGTATCCAGAAACGAATATTTTTACAGACATATTGAAAGTCAAATTCGTTGATATATTGCTTCTGTCATTTTTTGACAATGACACTTTCGTTTGACAGATGTTGTATAAAACGTAATTGGTTCTTCCGACGGGTAACCCAAAGCCATATACCAGATTTCAGCTCAATCGGATTAAATGTGTGCTTTAAATTGCTCCGCAAAAACCATAAATATTAATACGGAATAAGTTACAGAAAATTAACAAAAGTGATATAGAAATATGTGCATATGATAATACCAACTGTAAGTAAAAAGACTTTAAATAATATTATTAATAAGGCAAATAAACAGCAATAAACTGCAAAATATAAAGGTATCGAAATCTATTAACCTTTGAACCGTGGACTTTTTCATAGAATTAGGCAGAAGCACATTAAAAATAATATAAACGCTGTTGCCAAATCAAATAAACTAATTAAAAATAATGGATAAAATTAAAGACGACATTATAAAGGAATTAAGAGCGAGCGAATCAAGAATATTGTCAAAAATTGATGCAATTAACGAAAAAACAAAAAAGTTAGAAGGAGAAAATACTCTACTTAAAGGAAAAGTCGAGTACTTTAAAAGACAACTAAAGAAAAATAATTTAGTAGCTTTTGGTCTTGTTAAGAAGCCTGAAGAAGTTAGAATTGATAATATCTGCAACAAACTGAATGCGTTACTAGAATTGAACATTAACACTAAGGATATCCTACAGAAAAAGAACCACTTAAAATAGAACTAACGTCTAAGCTTACAAAAGTTAAAATTCTTCAAAATTGCATAAAATTAAAAGGAAAAAATATCACGATTACTCACGATCTAACCAGAAGCCAGCAAGAAAATAATAAAGTCCTAGTGAAGCATTTAAAAGAAATAAGATCCAAGGGTAAAGACAAGTGTTACATAAAAGGAGATAAACTTTACATTAATAATAAACCTTACACGGCCGAAGAATTAGAAGAGGAAACGAGTGAAACAGGAAGTAATTCTGAGGACGAAGAAATTGAAATTTCAAAGAAAAAAGAAGAAATAACAACTAGAACAAGAAAGCAATCTGCTTCTGATAGACCACAAAAAAAAGTAGCGATAAATAAAAAGAACTAAAACAGACTATAGTATATTTCATCAAGTTTTTAAATAAATAAAAACAAAATAAATAATCTATTTAGGTATTTTTTTTTCTTTTATATTTTAATTGAATATTATTTTGTAAAAATATGGATACTTTTATCAAGCAATATAATAATAAACCAATTGGAGCTCGTATGATGAAAAGAGTCACAGATTATAATGATTTTTTGAAAAATTCGATTGGAAATTTTAAAGTTTTTCACACTAACATAAGGAGTATCTCAAAAAATGTTGATGAACTCTATGTTTATTTAAGTCAAATTATAGAAGATTTCGAAATAATTATTCTATCAGAAACCTTTCAGGTGGGAGAACCGGGAATCTATGGAATAAAAGGGTATAAAACACTATATACCCTAATAACACAAAGTAGTCCTACAGATATCCATAGGACGTCTTCTTCGGACATTCTGGACATCCTTAGGACATCCTTTTCTGGTACACTGGACGTTCTATGGACGTCCGAGGGACGCACTAATGTCACAACTTTGAACTGAATTCGAACGTCCGCCGCGAACATCCATTGGATATCCCCCTGGGACCATATTATGGACATTCACAGAACGTCCTATTTTGGTACAGTGGACGTCAGAAAAAGTGATTTTTTTTGTTATATTATTCACACCAGTTCAATTGTAATTGTGAAATTGTTATTTCAACACCTGCTCGTGTCGGAAACTTCATCTACGTGAATAATAGCCACCGTTTATGCTCGTTGAGCGAGCTCGGAGCAGACTTAATAGGATGTTTTAAATCGCGATATACCATACTATTCGTGGTGTCTAAGAAGCATCAGCGCAAGTGTCTCCATCTTTCAGGCGGAGCTTTACTTTTGGTCCATATTATGTCGAGTGAGGACCACTCTTAGGTGTCTGTCCCGGACATGTTTTTGACATTGCCTGTATTAAGTCGGCGAGGGACTGTTTTAAGACTATGGTATGGATATGTTATATAGTCCGTATTATATCCATCACGGACAACTACTGGATATCCGGTATGGACATTGTACATAAATTGTACAAATAATGGATATATATCGTGGACGTCTTAATACTGTCCAAAAACAAACATCCACAGGACATACATATTAAGTCCATGGACGTTCCGACATTAAATGGACATAAATTGTACGTCCCAAGGACGTTGTGTGCTATTAGGGTAATGAATCAAAATTTAATTCTCATGATGGAGTAGTTGTATTTATTAAAGAAAATCCAAATTATGATTACAGGCTTCTAGATATAGGTCAAAATATTACTCTTCTTAAAATAAATGTAAAACAAAACAAAAAACACATAATAATCACCTCGATATATCGCTCACCAAACTCCTGTCCAATAATTTTTAACGAAAATTTAATTAGGTACCTAGAAACTGTTGAAAAAATCTGATGTGGCCAGCACATGACCTCTCGCCATTTTTGAATCAAAAATTTACAGGTTGACACAAAAAAGTATGAAAAAAAATTATATTTTTGTAAATCTGGCAACAATGGCAAAAGTTTAGAAAATTTTAATGAGATGAAAATAAACTATAGGGTATACAAAATATATGTGTAAAACTTTATTGCCGTTTTCTATAATAATGGCGTCATCACCCATAGCAACTGCCACTTCCGGTTGTGCGATTGGCACCAAAATCTAATCAGATCTAATCTAGGGTATCAGAATCCTGTATGCAAAATTTCAAATTTTTTTATTCAGTAGTTTTTGAGTTATCGTTACTACAACATCCATCCAAACACACACACACACACACACTAACACACACACACACTAACACACACACAGACATCATCGCGAAAATATCAAAATCGTATTCTAGGGACCCCAAAACGTGTTTATCCATTGAAAACTCACTACCCAATTTTTAGCATGATTCCTATACCTCTCTTATCTGAAGGGCGAGAGGTAAAAAGTGACATACATATTCTTACAGGCGACATAAACATTGATTTATTATCTGATAAAGAAAATTATATTGAGGAATATAAAAACAATTTAGAATATTATGACTTTAAATCTTATATAAATGATGTTACTAGACCAGAGAGCCAGACTTGTCTTGATCATTTCTTTATTAATACTGATAGTCAGTCACATGATCATATTAACTCATTTATTTTTCAAGAGAAAATTACCGACCACCGACCAATTGCTATTTCCTTGCAGCTAAATGTCCTAAAAAATAAAAAAATACAAGATAAATACAAAAAATACATTAATTATCAAAACTTACAGAAAGATTTAAAAACCGAACCCTGGCTAGATGTGTATGGTACTGAAGATGTTGATACCATGACAGAAGCTTTTATTAAACAATATAAATATCTTATAAATAAAAACATGAAAGAAATAAAAATAAAGCAAAACAAAAAACCAAAAAAAGAGTGGATAACACCAGAACTAATAACTTTAATTAATGAAAAAAATAACATGTATATAAAACGTTAACAAAAAATCCAGGTAATTACGAGCTAAATGAAATTTATAAAACTAATAAAAATAAATTAACCAAATTAATCAAAAAATTAAAGAAAGATTTCTTTCAAAATAAAATAAAAAACAGCTGTGGAAAATCTAATGCAATATGGAATTGTGTAAATGATGTTTGCAATAAATCTCAACTAAAAAAAGAAATTGAGGATATAAGTATAGGAACAAAGGTAATCAGTAATAAAAATATCATTAGCGAAGAATTCATCAATTATTTTAGTGATATAGGTAATAATTTAGCAAATCAAATAGATGATATCCCAAATTACAATGAATATATTAAAAGAAACAGACATTCTATGTTTTTATTCCCTACGACCACAGAGGAAGTAAAAACCATAATAGGTGAGTTAAAATTGAAAAAGGCGCCAGGAGAGGATAATATAACTTCAGAAACATTAAAGAAAACCGCTCAAGAAATTGTGACCCCCCTATCATATATAATAAATCAATGTTTCGAAAAAGAAACATTTCGTAATATCCTTAAAAACGGAGTTATTAAACCGCTTTACAAAAAAGGCAGTAGAAAGAAATTAGAGAATTACCGTCCAATATCTTTAATTTCTAATGTAGCAAAAATAATTGAAAAATCCATAAAAGTAAGAATCTTAAGTTTCCTTAAACATTTAAATATCATCTCAGAAAAACAATATGGATTTAGGGAGGGGCTATCAACAGAAGACGCTATACTTAAATTAACATCGTATCTTTATAATTCGCTGGATACCTCATGTCCAGTGTTATGCATTTTTGTCGATTTATGTAAAGCTTTCGATACGATATCTCATGAAAGGCTACTAGAAAAACTAGAAGTTGTAGGCATAAGAGGAAAAGCTTATAATTTGATGAAAAGTTATTTGTCAAATAGGCAGCAACATGTAAATATAAATGGAACAAAAAGTAGTAACAGAACTCTTACCTACGGTGTCCCCCAAGGAACAATCTTAGGTCCGATCTTATTCACCCTATATATTAATAATCTTTTGTATCTCAGGTCAACGGGTACCATCCTAAGTTTCGCAGATGATACTGTAGTGATCTATATGGCGGATACATGGCAGGAGCTAAAACAGAAAGCGGAAAAAGATTTTAAACATATCGCGGATTGGTTTAAATTTAATAAATTAACATTAAGTTGTGAAAAAACCAAATATGTTGCTTTTACTTCATATGCTGAATACTTACCAAATATGGGAAATCTTCAAATTGATACGAATATCTCTATCCCACAAGAACGCTCTGTAAAATATATCTTGGTATATTTATAGACCAACACTTAAGATGGGACGTACATATAGATAATTTAACAAGAAAACTACGGGGGCTACTGTCGCGCTTTAAACACCTTAAAGAAGTTTTAGATATAGAACATCTTAAAATAGTATACTATGGTTTAGTTCAGCCACTTCTTTCTTATGGGATAATAGGCTGGGGTGGAGTTGGCGATTCCTATCTGGAAAATATAAATATATTGCAAAGAAAAATTCTTAAAATAATTTTAGGAAAGGAAAATCAATATCCTAGTGACAAATTATACAAAGACATTAATATTTTTGATATAAGACAATTGTACTGTTTACAAATTCTCTTGAACATTAAAAAAAAAAAATTGAATCAAAGCCTATGACACACCCTTATAACACTAGAAATAAAGACTCCACTGTATTATTACCCAAATGTATAAAAAGTGTTGGTCAGCGGCATTGTAACTACTTGGGACCAAAAATTCTTAATCTCTTACCTGAAAACATAAAAAATAACAAACATTTTTCAAGCTATAAAAATAATATAAAAATTTGGATTCACTCTAAAAATCTCGAATTCTTCCATAATTTTCTAAACCAAAAATAAACGCGAAAATATATATATATAAAAAAAAATTGAATATAAAATAAATATAAAAATATCCATTGATTAGGTTAGGTATTATTGTATTAGGATATATTAACATAGGACTATATCACATACAAGCAATCTGAGAAGTTGCTTCCATGATGTCCTTGTTTATTCACTTATATAAGCATTATGTACTTTTTTTGTAATATTTTTAGCGAATAAACATTATTATTATTATTATTATTATCGTGGAAGCATACACACAGACAACTACACAGACAGACGGACACACAGACAGGCAGACTAAATGGTCTTAATCGTCTCAGGAGATCTTAAAATGTATATTTCCCTCTATCTAGAAAATTTTTTTTAACTCGTTTACAATACATTTTTTCCACATCCGAATTTGAAAAAAAACATTAAGACTGCATTTTTTTAAAAAAAAACAAACAACAGTAGCAAGAATGCGTTTTTTGCACACGAAAAAAATAGAAATAAAAAAGCACATTTTTCCACACAATAAAAAAACTAGAAATAAATTTAAAAGTATTTTTTCACAGACAAATGCAAAAAAATATAATAAAAAATATAATACATTTTTCCTTATTTAAATTTGAAAAAATGCAAAGTACATTTTATTTCACACAAATTTAAAAATAAATAAGCAACAATACATTTTTCTACACGAAAAACTAGAAAATACAGTAGAAAAACATTTTTCTCACATGAATTTGGAAAAAAACAAGAATGCATTTTTCCACATAAAAAACCAGATTAAAAACAGCAAAAATGCGTTTTTTACACATATATTAAGAAAAAAAGCGAGCATGCATTTTTCCACAGAGGAAAACTAAAAAAAAAAGTTAAAATGCATATTTCACACATAAAATAAGAAAAAACAAAAAACTTTGATACAACAAAAATATATTTTCTCTCAAAGGAATTTGAAAAAAAATCGGTTGTGTCCAGAACTTTTTCAGAAATTTAGTGTTAAAGTTTTACTATACCTCTCTTATCTGAAGGGCGAGAGGTAAAAATGGAAAAAAACGAGAAAAAGTGAGGAAAATTGAGAAACATTTAGAAAAAACAAGAAAAATTATAAAAATTTTTTGAAAAATTACGAAAAATTAAAAAAAATTTGATCAAAGTTGAGATAAATTAAGAAAAATTTATTAAAATTGAGAACAATTTAGTCAGATTGATAAAAATTGAGATAATTTGAGGAACATTGAGATAATTTGAGGAAAATTGAGATAATTTGAGGAAAATTGAAAAAATTAAAAAAAAATTGAGGAAAATTTAGAAAAATTGAGGAAAATTAAAGAAAAATTGAGGAAATTTGAGACAAGACCTATAAAGATTAAAAAAAATCAATCAAGTTTCAAATTTTTTTGACAGGTGACTGTTGTGCATGGAGTTTTTCAAGGGCATTCGAATGACGTATTGCATGTTAAATTCTGTGAGATATTGCATCTGTAATTTTTTCATATTGACACTTCCGTTTGACAGATGTCGTACAAAAACTAATGGATTATTTCGACGGGTAACTCAAACCCATATACTAAATTTCAGCTCAATCGGATTAAACGTGTGGCCTCTATCGTGGTAGAATACACAGACAGAGACAGACAGACAGACTTCCATTTGGAAATGGTCTTAATCGTCTCAGGTGACCTCAAAATGGATATTTCCATCTTTATCTCGAAAAATTTTTTTAGCTCGTTCATAATATTTTCCCTTATCGGAGGTGGGTCGGCAAAGTAAAAAGCAGAAGCTAGCAAAAAATGGGGCAATTGGGACAAAAACGTGAGAAACAGTTGGTAAGAAAATTGGGGCAATTATGAATTATGAGTTTTACCTCTCGCCCTTCAGATAAGAGAGGTATGGTAATTAGTAATCAAGCTAAAAATTGGGTAGTGACTTTTCAATGGATAAACACGTTTTAAGATTCCCAGAATACGTGCGTGTGTGTGTGTGTGTTAGTGTGTTAGGATGGATGTTGTAGTAACGATAACTCAAAAACTACTGAATTAAAAAGTTTGAAATTTTGAATACAAGATTCTGATACCCTAGATTAGATCTGATTAGATCTGATTAGATTTTGGTGCCAATCGGACAACCGGAAGTGGCAGTTGCTATGAGTGATGACGTCATAACTATACAAATAATGCCATTGTTGGTAGATTTACAAAAAAGTCAATTTTTTTCATACTTTTTTGATTCAAAACCCAGACAGCACAAAGACATCTCATAGACATCCATAATATATGTCAACAAACGACTTTCAAGACGTTTTATGGATGTCTGTTTACGCCTATCAGACATCCATAAGACATTTTAAAGACGTTGAATATTACAAAACAGAACGTCTTTACGACGCTCTCCTAACAACGTTTTATTAACATTGTAAAGATGTTTTTAACAATATGTTTTAAAAGATCTGTGGCCACTAAATCTCGCTATTATAAGAGCATTAGAAATTCACTTTAAAATGGCATATATAAACCCTGTTGTTTCCACTTATATCTGTAAAAGTTTGGGTCAAATTTGGAGATCTCCACCTACAATAATAATAATAATAATGTCTTTATTAACCAACGTTCCATAGTACAAAAATAGAACAAAAATAAGAACAGGAAAAATGGTTATTGGTTAAAAGGCGCAAGGTCAGCATAGCTGTTCTTCCTCAAGAGCCTGAATATTTTTGAATTAAACTTAAGACATAGTTATTTAACAAGATCAAAAATATATAAAAAAGAAAAAAAAATTTTTTTTAAAAAAAAACCTGAAAATTTAGTATCTGCCTATACCATGAAAAAAAAAACAGTTACCTTATATACCACATTGGTCGTTATAAAGCATTTGAAAAACTTTACATTTAAATTTATTGATATTCATATCCTTAAATTCTTGCGGTAGTTTGTTATAATTTGAAACCATATGGAATCGAAATGATCTCTCAAATATCGCTGTTCTGTGTTGAGGAATAGAAATAGTGTTTTTGTGCCTAACATTGATATTGTGAATATCACTTCTGTATCGTATTTTATTTAACAGATAAGGGGTTTTTCCTGTTTTAATAACTTTGTGGAATAAGGATAAGGAATGTAACTTTCTTCTATTCTCCATAGATAACCAATGATTATAAGCGAGAGTATGAGATATTCGATCATATTTTCTTATTCCAAAAATTAACCTTAAACAAGAATTTTGTAATCTTTGAAGCCTCTTTTTATCAAAAACACTCAAACATGAATCGTAAACATAATCACAATGATTTGCATGAGAGAGCACCAATGCATCACAAAGATTACTTTTTAGTTTAGAGGTTAGGACATGCCTATTAGGATAAAGAACTTTAAGTTTTGCATACATATATATATATATATTGACCATGCTGCTGTAAACACGTGTATTAACGAGCTCCTGAAATTTGCACAATTAAGTGGTATTTTACGATATATGTAGTAACAAGTTGTATTTGAGGTGAAGTGTAACTGCAGTAAGTGTAGAAGTGCATTACTTAATACAAAAAATCTGTTGTTAATACAGAATTTTGATTAATTAGAATTAAATATAAAAATTCCGAGGCCTACAGTGTTGTCGGCTTGATTAGCAATAATGTCTAAAGGAACACGCAGTAACAGTGTGAGTCAAGAAGTAAAGCAAATCACCATAGATGACAGCGCACTGGATGCATTAGTTGAGAAGTTAGTTCCAATAATTAATAAAAGTTCGAATAAATTTGATGAAACTATGTTGGATGCATTAGTGGGAAAACTTGTGCCAAAAATCAGTACCAGAATACAAGATGAAATGGAGAAACTAAGCAAGACTTTAGATGACCAAATAAATAATGTGGTAATGAAGTTAACATCTATTGAAACATCCACACATAATAATGTAAAAGAAATAAAAATACTGGAAAAGAACCTAGACAGGTTAGAACAACATTCAAAAATGACATCCTTAAGAATGGTTGGAGTAGGTGAAGAAGCAAATGAAAATGTACTTGGAAAGATACTAAAATTAATAAATGAAGATTTAAAAATAAGATGTGACGCTACAGAAATTTGCAATTATTATCGCATGGGTAAAGCGAATCACTTGAATTCAAAACCTAGAACAATCATAATAGACTTTGTTACAACTCTTAAGCGAAATGAAGTGTTTCATTCCAAGAAAGAACTAAAGGGGAAAAACATATATATAAATGAGAATTTGACAAATAATCAATATCAACTATATATTGCCGCAAAAAGAAAATATGGACGTAATGTTTGGACCAATAACGGAAGAATTTATGCTAAACACGGCAACGTGTTGAAATCAATTATGGGTGAAGCCGATCTACTAGATTGAATGGAAAAAAGTGGTTCTGATAAAATACATACACTATTTTCTTATTAAAAACATTACTGGAATTATTTTGTTTATTGGTTAAGGCCGGATCACACTGAGATTTTTATTATAATTATTTTGGTTTAATTTTAATTTTAATTTATGCATATTAATATTGCAATTATCTTCCCAGAAAATTTCTTATAATATGTTACTTTAATAATTCAAAATATTTACTCTTATGTTAAGCTCCACTCTAATTGTATTCTTTTCTATTTTTTATGATATATGTAACTTTTTGAGCTCGTTTTCCGCTGATACATGTCAGATATTATAAGTGTCTATTTACAAAATTGTAGGGGTTTGAATACTAAATGTCATGAATTTTTTAGGAATTCTTTAAATGCAGAGTTTGATATAATTATTGCAGTCGAGACTTGGCTACAGGAGGGTGTTTGGGATGGAGAGCTGGTGGATGGTGGTCTGTTTAATTTGGTGAGATCTGATAGAAATTTAGAATATACAAATAAAACTAAAGGCGGTGGAGTTTTGATTGCCGTTAAAAAAAATTGGAAGATATTAAAAGTGGTAAAAAATAGTACGTCATTTGAAGCTATTATAATCGAAGTCAAGGTAAATCGTATAAAATACTGTTTTTGTGGGATATACATCCCTTCGGGGAGCTCGATACAGGTGTATGAATTAGCATTAGATTTTTTTCAAAATAATATTGTAAATATGTCTAATACATACATCTTGGGAGATTTTAATATAAGGGAAATAATAGGCACTACATATCATAATAATGGCACAAACCATATTCTTAGCACTTTTCATGACTTTATTGATTTTAATGAGTGTAAATTGTATAATAATATTACAAACTTTCAAGGGAGAACATTGGACTTAGTTATCAGTTCAGAAAATAATTACAATAATTGTAAAGTAAATAGAGATACTTCGCCATTTGTAAGTGAAGACTTGTATCACCCTGCTCTGAACATTACTATTAAAATTCCTGGATCTAAAAAATTGGACATGAAAGATCAAATAATCACAAGGTATAACTATAAAAAAACAGATTTCCTTAGATTAATCGAATGTGTCAAAACTGCAAATTGGAAGAGGGTTACGGAAGAAAAAATCGATGTAAATCTAGCTTTAGATATATTTTATACAATTTGGAACGAAATCGTAGATAAATGTGTACCTAAGTCTACCTATTACAAAAATTCGAAAACTTTTAAGGTATGGTTTACAAATGAAATTAAAATAGCGTTAAAAGAAAAAGAGAAATATAGAAAGTTAAAAAATGTGTCAATTTATTATCTTGATAAATATAGAGAACTAAGGACAAAAGTAAAAAGATTAATTAAATCGGAAGAATATAAGTATACAAAGAAAATTGAACAGAATATTAACTCAGATGTAAATCAATTTTGGAACTATGTTAAAAGCAAAAAATCTAACACCGCGAATATTGGTAGTTTTATGTATAATGGACAGCAAATTGCAGATAATAATACAGCAGAAGCGTTTGGTAATTTCTTTTCCTCGGTGTATGCATTACAAAAACCTTCTTATAATTTAAAATTCGATCAAAAAACGAACAATGATATATTTACATTAAATGAAATTACGGACTTGGATTTTAATACGGCTGTAAAAAGATTAAAACCTAAAAAGAGTGCAGGAGTGGTTGAAAAAACCGCTTCTGCACATTTACAATCTAATTATAAGGTCTAATGTGTTCCCACAGATATGGAAAACAGCCGTGGTAACACCAATTTATAAATCAGGAAATTCTATAAATGTTGAAAATTATAGGCCTATATCAATAATGTGCGCACCGGCAAAATTATTTGAGCACATACTTTATAATAGACTGTACCACTTCACTGAAAAATATATAGTATCTCAACAACATGGATTTGTAGCACAAAAATCAACGAATACAAACCTATTTCTTTTTACAAATTATGCTTACGAAACATTAGAAAATAAATCTCAACTCGATATCGCGTACACAGACTTCAGAAAAGCATTTGATCAAGTAGATCATGATGTCTTACTTATGAAACTAGGTAGGTATGGTTTAGCTGATAATTTCTTAATTTTACTGAAAAACTACTTGCAGAACAGATTTATTCTAGTGAAACACAATGGTAAAATATCTAGAAAATTTGAGGTAAATTCCGGTGTTCCACAGGGTTCTAACCTTGGTCCCCTCCTATTTGTACTTTTTATCAACGACCTACCCTCCGTCTTAAGGTATTCAGAGTGTCTATTATTTGCAGATGATCTGAAGATTTTCAGACGGATAGAAACAGTTAGAGACTGCGTTATGTTACAAAAAGACATAAATAGAATTTTTACATGGAGCTTCGAGAACAAATTATTCTTTAATATTAATAAATGTTTTATCTTAACAGTAACTCGTAAAAAAGAACCATGTCATTTTAACTATGAAATGGATGGGCGAAATCTGGAGCGCTGCACTGAAATAAAGGATTTAGGCATTATATATGATAGTACATATAAATAATATGGTAAAGTCTGCAAATAGACTCTTGGGATTTATAATTAGACAAACTACGAACTTTCATAATATAGACAGTCTTAAAGTTTTGTACTACAGCTTGGTAAGAAGTAAATTAGAATTTGGCTTATATATATGGTTTACTGAATATCAGACAACATTATTTCGGCTTGAAAAAATACAAAACAAGTTCTTGAGATATATTTATTTCAAAAAATATCATCACTATCCCGACTATAAAATAATAAGAACAAGGTATCTTAGAGAAGAATTTAAAATTCTGTCTCTTGAAAACAGACGAGGACTTGCAATATTATTATTTTTACACAAAATTATTAACAATAAAATTAACTCGCCCGAAATACTATCATTAATAAGATTCAATGTACCACCCAGACGCACCAGATCTATATTAATGTTTAATATTCCACTGAATCTCACCACCACCAGATCTCCTCTTGTAAGCATCCTTCGACTGGCAAATAGTATTAATCTCTTGGCTAACCTAGACTGGACATTGCCACTAAACAGTTTTAGAAAGATTGCATTAAATCAAATAATAAATTTATCTATTTAAAATGATTAATCCATTTTTTGTGTACAAACCCTTATACTTTGTATGTAGCATATTTTGTATGATACTATTATCACTATTTTTTTTTTAATTATTTTTTTTTTATGTATATTTTGTTCTGATATCCATGTAATTAGGCCCTTGATGGCCTGTTTGGATGAAATAAATAAATAAATAAATAAATAAATAAATAACACATACGAAACGTGGTCAGAAAATCTTAGTTTTGAATCAATGATGACTCCAAGATTTTTAGATTTTCCTACAGATTTTAAAACTTGATTATCTATTTTTAATGTTATTTCATCTGAATCTAAATTACCAAAAGGTATGACATACGATTTAGAAGCGTTTATTACGAGATCATGGAAGGTCGAGGTCTGAATTAGTGCTGATAATTCCGTATTAATTGTATGCTCAGCTTGATGTTAATTAGTTTTAAAAAAGAAATGATAAACTTGAGTATCATCAGCGTATCTCTGAACCCTTATATTTAGTGCTGACGTAATGTCACTGGTATATATATAAAGAAGAGTAACGGTCCAAGAATTGACCCCTGCGGTACACCTCTTTTAATAAAACCTACGTTAGATAGTTGTCCTTGGTAGAGTACTTGTTGAGTTCTGTCCTTAAAGTAGTTCTGAAAGAGATCAATTGCCGAATCACTTAAACCAATGAATTTCAGAATGGCAAATAACAATTCATGATTTAGCATATCAAAAGCTTTGCTGTAATCCAACAAAACTAGAACACCGCACTTTTTCCTATCTATTTCAGTTAAAATATCATCAACAATATTTAATAAAACAGTTCCACAACTGTAACCTGCTCGGAATCCAGACTGTTCATAGGGAATTATTGAAAATCTATTTAAATGTGAATTTAACTGGAATTCAATTGCTCTTTCTAATATTTTAAGATAAGGTGACTAAAACAGTTATAGGACGCAAATCATTCAAACCAGATGGAGCATTAACTTTAGGAATTGGAGACACTAAACCATCTTTCCAACATTTAGGAAATACTGATTGGGTTAAACATATATTTATTATATGTGTAAAATAAGGTAGTAAATGGGGACATAACGAATTTATAAGTGAAATATTAATGCCATCCAATCCAGTAGCTTTTGTTTTGATTTGCAAGATGTACGCCACTATCTCTGTTTCTCTGACAGGCTGAAACTCGAATTTCATTTCAAAATTGGTTTTAAAATTATTTTTATCAAAGTTTAATGTATCTTTATGTGGCTGATTACTCGTACTATTTGTAGATAGAAAGTTATCTTTATTAAATGACGAAAAATCTCTATATGTTTTATAAACTGGTTACAATAATATCAGTTATGTTATGATCAGATCTAGGGAAATTGTAATTATTATGACTTAAAATTTTTTGATTATTATCAACTATAATGTGATCTAATAAAGTCCTAGATGTTGGAGTGATTCTTGTTGCTTCAATAACAATTTGCTTAAGATTTAAATCAGTAAATAAATTTCTATATTGAAGGGCAAAATTACATAAGTTAACAAATCAATATTCATATCACCCACACAAATAAAATTTTTAAATTCCATCGATAAAGTGGAAAGAACATCTTTAAAGTGTTCTAAAAATATATTAATATCCATATTCGGTGGACGATATATATTACCTAAACAGATTTTAGAAGAAGGACATTGGACAGAAGTCCAGAGTTGCTCGAAAGAAGGGCTTTCTAAATGTGCGTACACTATTTTTTAAATTTTAATGTATTTCTAATATAGAAACAGAGACCACCACCTCTTAACTCTCGGTCTTTTCTAAAGATATTGTACCCAAGAACAGTAATTGAATTATCTGTTATATATGGACTAAATGTGACAAACTCAGCGAGTACTCGAACAATTCTAAACAGCGCCATCTTACAGAATTGTGGTTAAGTTCTATTGAATGCAACAGGTGGTACTCCCAAAAAGTTCAAAACAAATTAGAATCAGTAGATACATCAGGGTTTTTAGACATCTTAGGGAGTACCACCTGTTGCGTTCAATAGAACTTACCAGAATTCTGTAAGATGGCGCTGTTTAGAATTGTTCGAGGCCTCGCTGAGTTTGTCACATTTTGTATGGACAGTGTAAAGTTGCAGATTCGACCATTTGTCTGTATTCAGTCACAGATTATAAATACACCCTGTGTGATCTGTGATTACAGTTTACTGTGACCGATATATGCGCCATCTGAAATTTCTATAGGTATAAGTGGAAACACCAGGGTTTTTATTCAAGGTTACGATGAACTTTGTTGTCAGAAAGATGGATCCAGGCGCTTGATTTGGGAGGGGGGGCGATTTTAGGTCATTTTTAATGAAACATTGATACAGCTCAAGGGAAATTTTCGAATTCAGCTGTAGGTAACTATAGCCTATGAGTACTGTGTGTATATACTGTAATAAAAAATATACATGCTTATATTTTAATGTTAAACATAAATTCAGATCAAAGTTATTTTTAAACAACAAAGTCCAATCTTCTGTTTTTGTTTTTTTTGCAAATCTATTAATTACTTGGTCTATGTCGATTTATATGTCTCTATGTATGTTCATTAGTACAAGGCCCATTAGTCTCTCTTCTCACATTCTGGATCTTATCCATGTTTTTAGCCTTCTTAATGTGGATAAGAATCTCTCAGCACTTGTAATACTTGACGGTAGATTTGCCAGAATTTGTAACAAAATCTTAATAACAGGATATATGTCATCGCCGCATTCAAGAAGAGCTGCCAAGGCATTCTTGGGTAAATTATCACTGGGTACTTTTTCACACTTTTTTTTCCATAAGATTTATTCATTAAAAATTATTTCTTGTCCAACGGTTTCATGTACCTACAAAAAAGTAAGAAAAATAAAATCATAACGAGATATGTTTAAACATTCATCATAATTGTACAAAAAAAAAAAAATCTTGCATAGCCTAGGTGGACTTAAAACCTGGAACTTATTAAAATTCTAGACTTGAAAACCTTGAAACTTGAATGATCAGGGAATTTCTGTCTCTTCCATGGTTTGGTAGGCACTTTTGACGAAAGAGGGTGTTTACCAGGGTACTTTATGTAGTTGTAATATTTAATAATTAAGATGTCAATGTAAGAGGCTGTAAGTGTGTATAAAAGACCTTTTTGCTTGATTATGGTACAAGCTGAACGAAGAAAAATTACACTATTTAATATATCGATTACTTTAAGCATATTAAAATATAATTTAATAATATTTAATAGGGCCTGGTGACAATAAAAATAAATAATAACTACAATAATTACCTTTAAAAGATAATCAAATTTCTGAGCTGCTAATTCTAATATAGCCATGGTCCGTTGTTTAGTATCATGATCTTGTAGGTTCTCTTTAACTATCTGAATTGGGACCAGTTTGGTTAAACCGTTAAGCTTCACGGGTTCTTGTGAAAACCTTGTTTTCAGGACTTCTGTTATTGATTCCAAAAGGGGTATGAAAATCGACCTTCTGAAATATTCCTCTGTATTAGATGCGGGATGGTTAGACTTTTGTGTTGGTCTCTTAGTCAGGCGTGGGACCGAAAGATTGATGCCCAATAATGAATCACCAGTTGAAATGCATTACATGTGTAACTCATTTTTACAATTCTCTCGCTTTTCATTGAAACTGCTTCTTTCGAACTGGCATTTTTCATTAAAAATTATTTCTTGTCCAACGGTTTCATGTATCTACAAAAAAGTAAGAAAAATAAAATCATAACGAGATATGTTTAAACATTCATCATAATTGTACAAAAAAAAAATCTTGCATAGCCTAGGTGGACTTAAAACCTGGAATTTATAAAAATTCTAGACTTGAAAACCTTGAAACTTGAATGATCAGGGAATTTCTGTCTCTTCCATGGTTTGGTAGGCACTTTTGACGAAAGAGGGTGTTTACCAGGGTACTTTATGTAGTTGTAATATTTAATAATTAAGATGTCAATGTAAGAGGCTGTAAGTGTGTATAAAAGACCTTTTTGCTTGATTATGGTACAAGCTGAACGAAGAAAAATTACACTATTTAATATATCGATTACTTTAAGCATATTAAAATATAATTTAATAATATTTAATAGGGCCTGGTGACAATAAAAATAAATAATAACTACAATAATTACCTTTAAAAGATAATCAAATTTCTGAGCTGCTAATTCTAATATAGCCATGGTCCGTTGTTTAGTATCATGATCTTGTAGGTTCTCTTTAACTATCTGAATTGGGACCAGTTTGGTTAAACCGTTAAGCTTCACGGGTTCTTGTGAAAACCTTGTTTTCAGGACTTCTGTTATTGATTCCAAAAGGGGTATGAAAATCGACCTTCTGAAATATTCCTCTGTATTAGATGCGGGATGGTTAGACTTTTGTGTTGGTCTCTTAGTCAGGCGTGGGACCGAAAGATTGATGCCCAATAATGAATCACCAGTTGAAATGCATTACATGTGTAACTCATTTTTACAATTCTCTCGCTTTTCATTGAAACTGCTTCTTTCGAACTGGCATTTTTCGGGGTTGATACGCATGTTGGCGTCTCGGAGACGACGGAATACTTCCTGTAGGTTGCCCAAATGCTCCTCGAAGGTGCGTCCTAGCACAATTATATCGTCTAGATATGCGAAGCAGTAGGGTTCCATCTCCGGCCCAATGATCCTATCCATTAATCGTTGAAATGTAGCCGAATGGCATCACGCGGAACTGTTAAAGTCCTCGACCGGGAACGGTGAATGCGGTGATCGGTTTACTATCTTCCGTGAGTGTTACCTGCCAATAACCTTGGCGCAGGTCGATGCTGGAAATGTAACGGGCACGACGGAGTTTATCCAGGACGGCATTTATGAAAGGTAGCGGATAGGCGTCCTTCTCAGAGACAGAATTGACTTTCTGAAAATCAACAGAACCTTGGTTTGCCATCTCTTTTCCGCACGATGACTACAGGTGAGCTCCAGGGGCTCTCTGAGGGTTCTATTATGTCTTCCTCCAACATCATATCTACTTCGGTATTTATTACTTCCTGCGCGGATTCTGAGGTCGGTAACGTTGCTTAATCGGTTCTGGATTTAGGAGACGGATCCTATGTTCCACCAACGGCGTTACCCCTCGTATGTTTTCGAATAACGGTAATTTATCTTGCAGGAAGGCCTCTAATCGGTCTTCTTTTTCCGGAGTGAGAGTCAGGGCTGGTCCGACTTCGGTGGTTCCAACGGGGAAGCATGGTACGAGCCTTGTATCCTCGATCACGGGGCGATTGTCCACCAAAATTTGCCCACTCCCTAGGTCGAGTGAGAATCGGGTTTTCCGGAGGATGTCCATTCCAAAGACCAAATCTGAAGAAAGTCCTGGTAGATATCCAAAAGTTGCGTCGAATCGGTGATCTTCCAGCTGAATTTCAATACGGTATATGTCCGATACGGTAACTGTTTCTCCGTTCGCCAATCTGGCAGAACTTGTGGCGGCGGTAGTCTTCGGTACACCTAGTGATTCAAATTGTTTAGCTATCCGGTCTCCTACATAAGATATCACAGCTCCAGTATCTATCAGAGCTCGGCATTTTCCACCAGGTACATTTACGGGTATATGGGGGCGGCAATCTTCATATGGTACGGCGGGTGAGGCTTCATTAGGACGTTGCTGCACAGGCCTCATCTCGTTGCAGCGTCCTATCGGTTTTCCGGCCGCGGACAGGGACAGTCGCGGGACATGACTCCATCTCTTTTACACCTGGAGCAAAATATCTTGGGAGCCTCTCTACACTGGCTCCTTATGTGTCCTGTTTGGCCACAACGCCAACATTCTCGATTTCCTTCAACGTTTCGGCTCGTGGTCGGTATAGCTGGTATCTGCGGGGTTGTCCTGATCTGATAGACGGTATTTCTCGGTATGACGGCGGCGGAAGGAGAGGGTCTTGACGGAGGGGGAGGAGTGTTTCTGTAAGGGGAAGGTTGAGGGGTCGGGTTAGTTCTGTATGGGATAGGGGGATTGGATATGATGTTTCTGTGCTGGGATGGCTGAGAAGGTGGGACGTCCTGGTAAGAGGAAAGTGGAGGTGGATTATAACGATACGGGGTTGACGGAATATTTCTCAACGGGGGTAGCGGAGTAGGTGAGACGGATGTCTGGGCGAGTTCAATTTCCATGCGCAGCAACTCATACTCACGGACAGCCTTAGCGAATTCATTGGCGTCCGTGAAGTCGGTTCTTCGAATCTTACGTCGAAATTCCGGGTGCAGGTTTCGGTACAGCCAATTTAGTTCTTGGTCAGGCGTAATTCCTCCATGCCGGCGAATAAGGGTCTGTAGATCGGTAATATATGAGGCGGTATCCTCCTGCAAGTTGTGTACCCTTCTACTAATAGCGGCCTCCAAGTCAATCCGGTAATTCACAGGGAAGAAGAAGTCTTGAAAAGCGGTGCAAAACTCTCCCCAATTGGTCCAGAAGCGTCGGTTATTTCTAAACCATAATGCCGGCATTCCTTGTAATAATTCGGGCATAGCTTGCAATAATCGGTCGGCGGTGATCCCCTGAGATTCGCGGATTTCCTCCAGTCTTTCTAGGAATGTAGCGGGGTCACTCGTTCCATCAAAGGTGACATGCCAGTCTTTAACTCTTAGTGGCGGCAGTACGGTACTCGTCGATAGCGCAGGCTGAGGTTGTGCGGTCTGGACTCCAATTAACGTTCCACTTAGCATACTTGTCATCGTAGCGGTTCCTACACTAGCTACGGTGACGGTTGGTATCGTGGTGGGTTGGTTCACGATCATAGCGGTCGTGCTTGTGATAATGGGGAGGCTTATTGTTGGCAAGCTTGTTGATACTGGGACCGTAGCGCTTCGGCCTTCTCTCAAAAATTTTACCAACCGTTTCCGCTTATCATCCATGTTTCCGGCGGGGTCCAAGTTGAATTTTCCTAGCTCCGCATCCATCTCGTCTTTCTTTAGTAAATACACCCATCCTACTCGGGTATCAACAGGGTCATTCCTCGGGCCTGGACTTGGCTGATTCTGGGTTCCTGCAGACCCTGCGGCAGTCGTTACGGTGACTTGTAATCATCCTTGATTGTTCGGCATCTTCTCGGTATTTCAACGGTTTTCACTCGGTTCACTTCTGCACCAAATTTATGATTCGCACGTCTTGCTCGGTCGGGTGTCGGATTTCAACTCCCCTCTCCTAATGTACAGAAATGTCTTCAACAGCGGTAGTTAGGTGGGGATCAGTGCTTCTGCGCACTCGGAAGTCTGTCTGGCTCGAAATTACGGTTTTTTCCTTGGTATCTCGAGAACGGCTTCGTGGATCAGCAAACGGATTTTACCAATCGATTCTCCGTCCTCGAAAACCTACCGAACGAGGGGTCACACGGTATCCTTTTCAGTCTGTCAAAATGACAGGTCGGAGGTTTTCAACGGATTTCGCTAGATTTCGGTCTCTGGACGTGATTGGAAGTGATTCGGGCTCTCTTCGAGCAAATCTGGACAATCTGTCAAAATGACAGGTCTGCGGATTTTGACGGATTATGGTATATTTCGGTTCTCTGAAGCGTTCTGCACTGGTTTTGGCTCTCTCGGAAGGTCGGTTCAATTTTTGGAATCGGAATCCGCTTTTTCCACAAATTCGGTAATCAGCGGTCTTGGTACACCATAAAAACGGTCCCTGCTCGGGCGCCAAATTTGTAACGGCCCTTGGGTCGTTACGGGTCACTTTGGCGCCTTAGTCCAGGTTTCCTCGGGCGCCACCTTCCGTTTTAAGTGTGAAGGCCACTTGCACCGGGCAGCGTCAGTGAAGAATTAATACTCCAGGGGTCGTTATGGTCTCGACCAACCTCTTGACAGCCGGAAGGGCAGACTTTACTTGCCCACCTGGGATGAGTGCCGGAGTATCTGCCGCGGTATTCCCTCGGAGCACTTCGGATATCGTCGGAGATCTCGAGCAGGCTATCGGTGTCGGTTCTCTGGCGTGGTGATCTTCTCGGCGATGCTGGCACTAGTGATGGGGTATTCGAATACCAAGAATAGGTAAGTATTCGATTCTTACAAGTACTCGGAGAATTCGAATACAGATACAGAAGTATTCGAATACTGTACTCGTACTCGGATGTGGATCCGAATCCTCAGAGTGGATTCGTCTCCGACTGAGAATTCGAATACCGTACTCGGATTCTCGGAGGGTCGTTGTATATTCTGAGTATTCGAATACTGTACTCGTATCCTGTACTCGCATCCTCACAGATGCAGAATACCGGTACTCGGTACTCGGATCCCCAGAGTCGGTGGATTTATGTTTTAGTCGACGCCATACAAAACTCAAGTTTCGAGTTTCGTTTAATTTATGGTTCTTGAACATGACTAAGTATAGAATTTTTACCTATTTGAATCTAATTTTATACTTTGTTCATATCTAGAATTAAATATTATTTACTTGATTAGTATCGAAAGAGAAAAATAAACATACAAAAATGTTTGGTTTAAAAAATAAGACATACATGAAAGAACGTTATTGATATTTATTAGTAAAAAATATTGATATAAAAACATTAATCGTCTAAAAAGAATTAATAGATAGGATATACCTGTAAAGATTTTTTTAGACTTTTATAAAAAAGGCTAATTATGTATAAAAATACTTGATATTCGTATTAAAAATGTAATTAGTTACCTATAAAATATATGTGGGTATATTTTTTATAAGTTTAGATTTTGAGTATTTACTTTTATTGACAATTTAACTAGATTTTTTGAAAAAATCACGAGACCATAGGTCGAGTGATTTAGTTAATAATAAAGAAATATTTAAATTATAACATAATTTAAATAATAATAATTTTCTATTTTAATTATTTTTTCCGAAATATTAATAAAACGAGACAAATTTTTTTCAAATATAATTTGACGTCTAAAAGTTTTAAACTGATGTGACACAATAATAAATGGTATAAAAAAAGTTATTATAAGTGTAAAAAATAATATTAAGTGTAAAAATTTTATTATCGATGTAAGCGATACGCTCTATTACGATAAAAAAAAATATGTACAAATAAAAAATAGGTATCAAAAATGTTTTCAAAGCACTAAAAAAATACCGATTGCCGATAATTCATAAAGCAGTTGTAATTTAAGTAAAATAGTAAATAGGGGATACATTTATTACATTAACCAATAAAAAATATATTCCTAGAAATTGTACGTGTCCAAAGAACGAAAACATGTTTCGAAGGCATGTTGAAAATTGAAATATGACAATTGATTTAGTTTATGGTAGCAAATACTCCTTTAAAAATGTTTTTTTTAATAAGCCATCTAAACAACATTAGTAAAACATCTGTATATCTCCGATTCACCTCAAAACTATTTTTTTCTTTATGGAATATTCCAATACAAATGACCATAAGCTGAAAAATTTTCCAAGAATAAATAAAATACAATTAACATCTGTGTATTCGTTTTTGACCAGAAACAAAGTCTGTTCTACCAACTAGTGAATGTTTATCATAAAAATTAATATAAAAAAGATTTGATTCCTTAATATTAGAGTCGATAGATAACCGTAGAAAAAATTATTAAATGTAAATTATTAGTTTTAATTGCGATTTGAACGTAAAATCTTATTAAAACTATTTTCAAATTTTAGAATACTGATAAATAAAACAAAAAGTAAGTTTAGATTAAAGCAAAACGTAACAATACATTAAAAAACAATTTTAATTCTAAATGATATATGTTGTGATTGTTGATCAGAATTTAAATATCTAGCACGATGTCTTCTATTATTGATTAATTATTGATCCAATATACATTTTTAGCTTACGATTGTAATAAAAATTTTACATGTTAATCTGGAAATGTACCTAAATATACAAGAAAATATAAAAACTTTTAATTTTCAATATAACAAAATGAATCAAAAAAATATACATAAAAATCTTATTAAATTGAAAACAATAGGTCTAAACATTTGGCAAAAATCAGGGCAATAATAATAATGTGATGAATCAAACAAACTTCAACCATTAGGATCGATTCGAAATCACGAGTTCTGGTAGTGGTAGTCGAACTCAGGTATTCGAATACCAGAGTACTCGATTCTTAAAAGTATTCGAGTACCGAGTATCCGATTCTTAAAAGTATTCGATTCCGCCCATCACTAGCTGGCACAACTCAATTTATTTTAAGCCTAGAGTGAGCACTAAACCTGCCGTTTCCCACTCTTTGCTTTTGATCGGATTCGGAGGGGGCTTAAGCGTGCGCGGAAGCGATATATCGGACTTTGTACAGCTCGTCAAAATTTATATCTAATATTATTTACTTTATCCGGACTTAGAAAAATTCTTGAAATTTACATTTAATCATAATTAACAATGTCTCACCCGGTATACGGCAGCTGCTAATCTCAGTCGACTGGCTCTCACGGTGTCTGTCACAGAACTGACTGAACGCCGATTCAATATCGCGTTCAATAGCGGTATTGATTTTTAATCGACCGTTGCTGCATACGGTGTAGAAGGGAGGACTCGATGGTTCCGATAGCGGTATAGTTTTAAGGGTGAAAGGGGTGTCGACGCGTCAAAAAGGGTTAAACAAATGTATAGATGATATTAAAAGCAGATTTTTGAAAAAAGAATGGAGGTCGTACGATTATTAATAACGGAGATAGAATAATTAATGTTTTTCTGATTTTAAAAATTAGCCGGATTTAGTAACTTCTGCTGATAGTTTCATTTATTAGGATGCTGGATTTGTCAACTGTAACACTCTCTTTTTTGCAAATACCTGCTCAATGGCAGAATGAGTGATAGAATTTCATTCATGCATGTGATGATTACAATAAAATCACTGTTGGAAAGGGCAGTAATTAAAGATTGAAATTGATTCAATGTCTCGTCATTCAGATATAATGTCTATTGCCTCAACTAATTTTATTAAGCTGGCTTTGAATTGCATTATTGTTGTATACCTCTCCACCTACCTGGTTTCACAAAGCCCAGACATTTGGGTCCCAAGAGTATCTTTGAGGATTGTATTTATTTATATAGCCTCATTTATTTCGGAAACCATAACGCTGCATCCGTCAGTACCGATGCCAACACAGTTGCGTAGATTCAGATTTAACAATTTCAACCTGTCTATAACTAATTGGCCAAGAGCTTTGCTTGATAAAACGAGTTCAGTTTGATCATCAGACTTCTCTTGAATTGCATTGTATGCGTCTACAAATTCAACAAAGTTTTCTCTCTTAATTTTCCATCTGTTACATATCTTACTACAAAACTCATCTGTGAGACGTAGGATACGTGTGTTGTTTCATCAAATATGATGCTGTAAATTTCACTTTTATTTATTTTACTTAATATAGTGGACACGATTTCATCCCCAATACATTTTATGAGTGCATTTTGGGTTGTTTTACTTATATAAGTAAATCTCGAGTTGGCTGTTTTAAGATCGTCTTATCTCCTGATTGCACCCGAAATCTAAGCAACTCTCTGAAATTTCCTTTATTTATTGTACTGCATTCTCTTTCAATTTCAATCGGAATGTCAAATTCTCCATCATCTCCGTCTCCTCTAAGTGCAATATTTTGTCGACCCAAAAACAAAATTGAATGGATTATGGGTTTTAAACGAGCTCTGTTTTCATTCACTTGATTAAGCCTTTGCTCGTTTACTTGGTTGATAATGTCCATGTTTGGCTTATGGTAAGTTTCAAGAAATACTTTTCCTACTTCCACAGCTTGTTGGCGATAAATGTTTTTTTAAATGTGTTTCAATGCACCATCCTTTCCCAACAGTTTTGCAAAACTTTTTAAAGGTGTAACTACTAATCTTTGAAGCGCAACGGTTTTTTGGAATCCCCCAACACTATCCGTTACGAATAAGGTGCAAAATTTGCAGTACAACCCTTTTTCACTAGGGGAAATTATCTTCAAAGGATATTTTGATAAATGATTACGATTTATATATCGTTTTTCCTCTTTATTTGCTTTTCATATAAATAGAATAAGGAAACTCATAGTTTTCAGGAGATTGCCAAGGATAAACAGCGTTTTATGCGATCGTCTATATTTTTACCAATAAATAAAAAAATGTCATTTTGAAAATTACTTTTAAGCTTTTCGTCTAACTTAGACGTAGTTTCATCTGCTGGTTCCTCTTCAGTATGATGATGGCTGGAACTTTGAGGTGAATTAATAGGCATAGGAATTGACGATTGATTTTTATCAGTCTTCTGAAGCTTTTTATTCAAAGGTTGGAAAAATGATTCTATTCCTTTTTAATAATAATAATAATAATAATAAACGACTTTATTGTTTCTACAAAGAAAAAAATACAAAAAAAAAATTTAATTTACAATGAATTTTCTGCATGACAGAAACAAAAGGCGAAGTTCAATTTATAAAATGGTATAAAACCACCTTATAAATTGTTCTTCCACTTAACCTTTTAACATATATATCGATGACAAAAAAAAATATATATACATAACTATCGTAGTTACATTATTACTGTCAGTTTTAAATATGGTGGAACGGCTGCGTGAAGAATCCTTCTATTGATCATACTTAACCAACCATTGTCCTTTAACTCATGGGAAATGCGTTCTCTTCTGCGTATACCAAATATAAGACGTAGACACGAATTCTGCAATTTTTGAATTTTATGTCGATACTGGCTAGATAAAAACGGGCCATATAGTACATCAGCGTAATTAAATCTTGACTGTATTAATGATTCACACAGAATTGATTTTACATGTATTGGAAGAAATTGTCTGATACCATATATTGTTTTAATTGTAATATAAGCAGATTTTATAAGCTGATTGATGTGTTTCTCAAATTTTAAATTAGAATCTAACAATACACCTAAACTTTTAGCTTCGTTCACGTTTTCAAGACGTTTATTCTTTATTACGATATTTACACTATTAGAAATTTGATCTCGTTTATTTCTGTTACCAAAAAGTATAACACTAGATTTACTACAGTTAATATTCAGACAATGGTCTTCAGCAGCTTTGATGAAGATGTTTAATTCATCATTTATATACGATTACATGACTCTACTATCGCATGGGGATAAAAACTGTAATAAAGTTGAGTGTCATCTGCATAGAGATGTACATTACAGAATTGAAAATCTTTTACAAGGTTGGAAGTGTAAATAGCGAAAAGCAACGGTCCCAGAATGGAACCCTGAGGAACTCCACTGGTTAAATTTAAGTTAGGAGACATGTTTCCATCTACAAATGTAGGATTGCTAGCATTAACTCGTAGTTAATTGTATCAAAAGCTCTGCTAAAATCTAACAAGACCAAAAATTGTGCACTTACCTTCATTTATAGATTTGACAATATCATCAATAATATGGAGAAGAGCCGTTGTACAACTGTAATCTTTCCTGAATCCAGATTGTGTTAAAGGTAGCAGTGAATGCAGATCAATATGTTTTTTTAATTGTACTTCTCTTTCGAGCACTTTAGATAAAGTGGGTAATATGCTAATTAGACGCAGATCTTTCAACTCAACTGGGTTTGATTTTTTCGGCAAAACTTTTACAACGGCTCTTTTCCATATTTCACTAAAAGTATTATGATTTAAAGAAAAATTAATAATGTGTGTTATGTATCCCTAATAGCACACAACGTCTTTGGGACGTACAATTTATGTCCATTTAATGTCGGAACGTCCATGGACTTAATATGTATGTCCTGTGGATGTTTGTTTTTGGACAGTATTAAGACGTCCACGATATATATCCATTATTTGTACAATTTATGTACAATGTCCATACCGGATATCCAGTAGTTGTCCGTGATGGATATAATATAACATATCCATACCATAGTCTTAAAATAGTCCCTCGCCGACTTAATACAGGCAATGTCCAAAACATGTCCGGGACAGACACCTAAGAGTGGTCCTCACTCGACATAATATGGACCAAAAGTAAAGCTCCGCCTGAAAGATGGAGACACTTGCGCTGATGCTTCTTAGACACCACGAATAGTATGGTATATCGCGATTTAAAACATCCTATTAAGTCTGCTCCGAGCTCGCTCAACGAGCATAAACGGTGGCTATTATTCACGTAGATGAAGTTTCCGACACGAGCAGGTGTTGAAATAACAATTTCACAATTACAATTGAACTGGTGTGAATAATATAACAAAAAAAATCACTTTCTCTGACGTCCACTGTACCAAAATAGGACGTTCTGTGAATGTCCCAGGGGGATATCCAATGGATGTCCGCGGCGGACGTTCGAATTCAGTTCAAAGTTGTGACATTAGTGCGTCCCTCGGACGTCCATAGAACGTCCAGTGTACCAGAAAAGGATGTCCTAAGGATGTCCGGAATGTCCGAAGAGGACGTCCTATGGATATCTGTAGGACTACCTTGTGTTATTAGGGATGGAACTATATATACGGACAACATAATTTTATAAGTCTTAAACTTAATTTATCCTCGCCAGTAGCATTAGTAGTTATAGCATTTATTACCTGATAAACAAATAGGTCATTGACTTCTTCGAACTGAAAATCTGATTCAATTATTTTTCTGTTTTTATATGAGAGTAGTTGCTCTGGAGGTTCACTCCCCAGCTAACCAGTTTCAGTTGCAGGGAAGTTGTTGGGATTTATCATTGTGGAAATGCGACTTCACAATGTGTATACAAATAAGAGCAACCAGTACTTATTGGAGATTGCTTAATGTCCGCAACATCGCAGATCGCTGGTAATTACCCAATACATCGCAAAGTAAGTATGTAAAAGTTACTATGGATAGCAACATTGCGACTTCTCATGTTGGCAGTTATTGGAAAGATTATTGAACAAATACGATATTAAATTGAACCTCTTATTGAAGCTATATTCATGGATTATTTGGTAATTACCATCGTGGCGTTGAATTAGAAGTCTATATTAGTATGGAAACCTTCTGTGATATTTGTTTAGAATATAGCTAATTATAAATGACCATATATGCATATAACGGCATTTTTTTTACATAATTTGATTCACTTCTCAAGAGAAAAATTAAGAAGTAAAACATAAAAAACTGATAAATATATTTCAAAGTCATAGAATACAGTTATATAAAACACAATAATTTTTAAAAAACAAACAATAATAATTTTCTTCACAAAACAAATTCCATGTTCCGATATTCCTGAAAAAAAAACAGTATTAAGCTGTAGATTTTTCAAGAACAAAAGAATGAGTTTCAAGTAAGTTTTGTAGATTTTACAAGAACAAAGAATGAGTTGATTAGGAATGATACAGATTACAATAAAAAATCTTTGGAGACTTTTGCAACACCATTTTGATTTGCACTGCAACCATAAGACAAAACGTGCTGTTGCCACTATAATAATCATCATTAAGTAATTACATATAATAACACTACTAATAAATACTTACTTACTTAATTGATATTATAATATAAATTGGCACACACTTTTACACCTAACTCGACTGGAGAAAGACACCTGTGACTGGGCGAGAGTGGCGACACCAGTTTTACGTTACAGCACGGCGTTGCCAATGTGAAAAATTTATTTGTACGCATCTCAGACTAAGATTCCTATTATGATAATATTTGTCAAAGTCAAACGTTTCCAGAATGATTTTTTACGTAAAATCAATAAATGTGTTCGTCGTCTCGTCTGATAAACTGAAAGTAGAATTTGAATATTTATCAGCCCTGACAAAATGAATCTAATCGTACATTCAGTTATACTGATAACTGAAAAATTAATAGGTAATCGTAAAGATATAAAGTTAATTTTGAAATTTTCGAAATAACACATATATTTTGCTTTCTCACAAAACTGCAGAGGATTTAATTTACCAGAATTTAAGAATTTTACTCGCACTGGCAACACCGTATAAATTCCGATTACTGCGATACAGAGGGAAGTAGCATAGTGATAGCAATGTGCACTTAATCAGAACTTCTTAATATAATGTTGTATGCAATTACCATGGAGCTTAAGTTGGGGAATTCGCAACGTGAACAATATGTGGCTATTTATGTCTACGAAGCGAAGTCTTTAGTACATCTATGATAGGTCTCCAAGATGATCTTCAAAGTGATCTTATTTCGTATTCCCTGCGACTTACTGTTACTTCGCTGGTTGACTGGGTCGTACGACATGCGTTAATAAAAAAATTATTTATTTCAGTGGGATTTTTTAAATTATCCGGTATTGTATTGGATTTATTAGTTACAACACTATATATGTTTTTAAAGTTTTCCAGAGAGTTTTCGTATTTTTATTAGCGAGTTCAAATGCAAAAAATGCTTTCTTCTATCTTTTAATGGCAGAATTTGTGTAGTTCCTCATATCTTTATAAAATTGAAAGTGATATTCTGATTTAGTTCTCCTGTACTTGTTCAACGCTTTATCCCGTATTGCCATCATTTGTTTTATACCCTAATAGCACACAACGTCCTTGGGACGTACAATTTATGTCCATTTAGTGTCGGAACGTCCATGGACTTGATATGTATGTCCTTTGGATGTTTGTTTTTGGACAGTATTAAGACGTCCACGATATATATCCATTGTTTGTACAATTTATGTACAATGTCCATACCGGATATCCAGTAGTTGTCCGTGATGGATATAAAACGGACTATATAACATATCCATACCATAGTCTTAAAACAGTCCCTCGCCGACTTAATACAGGCAATGTCAAAAATATGTCCGGGACAGACACCTAAGAGTGGTCCTCACTCGACATAATTTGGACCAAAAGTAAAGCTCCGCCTGAAAGATGGAGACACTTGCGCTGATGCTTCTTAGACACCACGAATAGTATGGTATATCGCGATTTAAAACATCCTATTAAGTCTGCTCCGAGCTCGCTCAACGAGCGTAAACGATGGCTATATTATTCACGTAGATGAAGTTTCCGACACGATCAGGTGTTGAAATAAAAATTTCACAATTACAATTGAACTTGTGTAAATAATATAACAAAAAAAATCATTTTCTCTGACGTCCACTGTACCAAAATAGGACGTTTCTGTGAATGTCCATAGTGATATATAGTTATGGTCCCATTGGGATATCCAATGGATGTCCGCGGCGGACGTTCGAATTCAGTTCAAAGTTGTGACATTAGTGCGTCCCTCGGACGTCCATAGAACGTCCAGTGTACCAGAAAAGGATGTCCAGAATGTCCGAAGAAGACGTCCTATGGATATCTGTAGGACTACTTTGTGTTATTAGGGTAGTTCCAGTTAACCATGGAGCTCTAGGCTTAGTAACACGTGATGTTATTAGCGGCACATGCCTATCAAATAAATTAATTAGGCTATATAACTAGAAATGTTATTTTCTCATCAATACCTTCCTGATCATAGATTCTAAAAAATGGAGCATTATATAAATCCCTAATAAAATCATCTTCATTAAAATATTTAAAAGTTCTATAGGTTATTAGTTTGGTCCACACTTAACTTAATTATACATGAGGCTATGTCGTGATCAGCTATAATACCCGCAGCATGAATTACTCGTTTTTCAGCAACCCAGTCTTTTGATGTTATAATGCCATTTAGCAACGTGGCTGTGGTGGCTGTAATTCTTGTAGGGGTATCTATTATTTGACTAATACCAAAAGACTCTAACACAGACGAGAGTTTATCAACCAAAATATCATCAGTATTTAAAAAATCCATATTAAGATCTCCTCCGCAAATTATTTCATCCACGGTAGGATGTACTAGACCGAGTGTATCTTCAATTTCGTCAATAAAAGAATTTTTATTTGTTTTAGGCGGCCTGTATATTGCACCAAGAGCAACAGTTTTATTTTTAATTTTTATTTTTACCCAAATTTGTTCTGATAGTGTTCTCGTATAATTCAATTTATCACTGTATATTTTATTACTTATGTAAATACACCACCCTCCCCCGCGCCCACCTCTGTCTTTTCTGTATAAGTTATATCCATCAAAATTAATTAAATCATCTGTTATACTTTCATTCAACCACGTTTCCCAAACAAAAAAAAAATATCAAATTTATGTTCATCTACGATAAAATGTTAACAAAAAAAGTCTAAGATAAGTAAACACTTACAACTAAAAATTGAAATAAAATGTTGAACTTAATCGTGTACCAATTGCACTCATGTGCTACTATTTCAATCTATTAATAATAAAAATTTTCAGTCACCCATATTTAATTAGCCATATGACATTTCATAAAATAAATGAAAAACAATAAAGTGACACACAAAAGCATTTAAAGAGAAGAGAAAAAGTTACAAAAAAAAAGTGGTAATACACAGGTATATTCAAATTTCAGCTAAGTCATTAATGGAGATTATTTTTTTAGTTTTATTGTCTGATAATAGTTTCATAAAAATCATACCAGATTTAGTCCAAACCTTAGCTTTTTTCCAGTTTTTTGGATGGTTAACTTTAGCATATGTAATTGCTCTTGCGTTAAGTCTTCTTTAATCACATATTTAGTGCCTTTAAGATTCTTTTTGTTGATAAAAATTTCTTGTCTGCAAGAACCATTAAGAAACTTTACCAGAACTGGACGAGATTTTTCTGCATTGGGCCTTCCTAATCTGTAGCAATCCTCAATATCAGATTTTTTAATATTTACATTGATTTTGGTATTAAGAATTTCAAGAACTTTGTCTAGAGAATTGTCGTTTGATTTTTCTTGTATTCCATAAATTAATAAATTATTTCTGCGAATATATTTCTCATATCTCTCTTGACTTCTTCTTATAAGTTTGAGAGCTTCATCTTGTTTTTGATTCGCTTTTTCTAACTCATTAATTTTCTTCTTCAATGAGCCAAATTCTTCTTCCATCCTTTCACTAATTGTTTCAAAAATTGAATTACTGAGCTGAGTGATGAAGGTCTCTGAAGTACAAAATTTATTGATGGCAGACTTAATCGCTTGGTGCAGTTGATCTCCATCCTCAGACTTTCTCTGTTGCCTTGTTGTCGTGTCAACATGACGAACAATTTTAATTGTAAATATTGTACCTACTTACGACTTAATGTTATTGCTTAAACAAGTCAAAAAACTGATCGAATACACCTCAGTAGTAACTCCGGTAAATTTCAGATCTGCAAATGTAATTTTTCCTTCACTTTCATCCAATTTAGCAGCACACAGTATGGAACACGTCTACTCACGACCAAGCATAGCGATATATATTGACATTTAAGTCTGTTTATACCTGACGATGAGTCAGCCTAAAAACATCTTTTTTTTTTTTTTTTTTTTTTTTTTTTTTTTTTTTTTTTTTTTTTTTTTTAATTTACTGCTTCAACCACAGAGATTTATTAGCATTGTGTTGTTTATTACATTTATTATTGTTCACACTTATTTTCTAGATGTTATTTATTAGTTGAGAATAAATTAAAAAGATTATATTATTATTATCATGGTTGTTTTGGAGGATTGCTTTTAGATTGTCTTCTAGGTGATATCTATTTCGTTCTATCGTGTAGAGAGGGCATTCTAGTAAAATGTGTCCAATGGTAACTGCACAGTCACACGCGTAACATACTGGTTCCTGTTTCCCGCACAGTAGGTGTTGGTGAGTTAAAAGTGTATGACCCATGCGCAGCCGCGATAGGATCACTTGGTTTCGGCGTTTGGCTGGCACTGATTTCCAAGGTAGCACTGATTTTTTCACTAACGCTAATTTAGAATTGGACCGATTCCATTCTGACTGCCACGCACTGTGCACTAAACGTTTCAGGTACGGTTTTAAGTCCAGATGGATCGTTTCCTCGATGGTTGTAGCTTCAGGGCTTGAGATTGCTGCTTTTGCGAGTGCGTCGGCTTTTTCGTTCCCACATATTCCTATGTGTGATGGCACCCATAGGAACTCTAAGTAGGTACCTTTTTGTTGAATGTCGTGCAATTCCTTTTTTATACACGAAAGTGTTGGGTGGGATGGGTAGACTTGTTTCATGCCTAGGATGGCACTAAGAGAATCGGTTATGATTAAATATTTGTGATTATTTTTCAGGCTGATATGTTTAAGGGCAAAAAGTATGGCATTTAATTCAGCTGTATATATGGATGTCGTTATTGGGAGTTTAAAAGAGAAGTTTCGATCAGATGAAATAAATGCTGCTCCTGTTCCGATATCTGATTTGGATGCATCAGTATAAATATGATTAAAATCTGAATAAAGTGACATAGCTTCGAGAAAACTAGCCTTTAAAAATTTATTGTTAATGTCTGACTTTTTGTGTACAGCTAGAGTAGTGTTAAACTTCGGAAGAGGTACTGTCCAGGGAGGTACGTTATTATTTCCGGGATTAATGTAGGTAGTTGGAAAGGTAAAATGAAGGTGTTTTGAATATTGGCTCAATCTGTGGTAAAAAGGAAGACTGATTCTTTTTCTCGTATTGTATAGGTCTGTAAATCTATGAGCGAAGACATAATGATGTACGGGGTTTTCTGGGTTAGGTAGTATAGTAGTTGCAAAAGCTAAAGTGAGATATTCTCTGCGAAGTCTCAATGGTGGTTCCCCGGCTTCGACATACAGGCTTTCTCTGGGGCTAGTATAAAAAGCTCCTAGGGCGATTCTGATTCCACTGTTATGTATTATGTCTAATTGGTCTAGCGCTTTTTTCCCTGCAGAGTTATAAACAATGCTACCATAATCAATTTTAGATCTGATTAATGTTCTGTATAGGTTCATTAAAGTGTTGTAATCAGCTCCCCAGGATCTATGAGCTACTGATTTCATTAGGTTTAATCCTGATTGGCACTTTAACCAAAGAGATTGGATGTGAGGCTCCCACGAGAGTTTTTGGTCTAAAACCATACCAAGGAATCTGATGTTGTCTTCGTATCTAATTGGTTGGCCATAGAGCATAAACGGAGGTAAATGGTTTATATATTTTTTTGAAAATATAATTGCCTTGGTTTTTGTTGTCGAAAATCGTAATCCACTTTGTTGAGACCATGTTTCGATGTTATTTAGAGCTTGTTGGAGAAGGTAATGTATTCTACTGATGTTTTTCCCACTAATAAAAAAGACAAGATCATCAGCATATAGTCTTGCCTTCACTGGGTTTTTACAGTATTGAATGATTTTATTGATGGCTATTAGAAAAAGGATTACACTTAAATTAGAGCCTTGTGGAATACCATTTACTTGTTCTCTTAGAGTTGATAATGTTCCATCAACTCGGACTTGGAATACACGCCGATTAAGGAAATTTTGGATGAATTTGGCAATGTTACCATTAATCGACCATTGTTGTAAAGTTTTTAGAACGTCATACCGCCAAACCGTATCATATGCTTTACTTATGTCGAAGAATATAGCTATGCATGTTTGTTGAGATGCGAATGCTTCATTTATCTCTGACTCTATTGCTATTAGGTTGTCTAGGGTTGATCTTTGTTTACGAAAGCCGCTTTGTTGAGGAATAAATAATTTTTGTTGTTCCAGGAACCACATTAATCTATTGCTTATCATTTTTTCAAGAATTTTACACATTGCACAGGTAAGGGAAATGGGTCTGTAAGAATCGGGAATGGATTTTGGTTTACCTTGTTTATGGATAGGGATAATAATTGATGAACACCAGATTTCAGGAAATTCATGTTTGAGCCATACAGAATTGTATAATTTAAGGAGTGATTCCTTTGCTATTAACGGAAGTTTTTTAAGGAAAATGACGGGTATGTCGTCTGGCCCAGGGCTTGAATTTTTTGTGTCTTCTAGAGTGGTTTCTAGTTCGTTCATATTGAGTGGGACATTTAATGGTGAGTTATCATTATTTTCAAATTGAATGTGTTTGCATTCTTCATTAGCTTTTCTTCTTTGAAAGTCATTGGTTAGATATTCGTTGCTTGAAGATTGTTGAAAATGGTTAGCTAAATTATCGGCAATGTCTTTTTTTGTTGAGTGAATAACATCATTATGTTCAATATAATTAATTGAACTGTATGCATTTTTTCCTGACAGTTTTCTGACCATTTTCCATACTGTACTAGCAGGGGTAGACGTATTTAAGTCGGATACGAACTTTTTCCATGATTCTAGTTTGCTTCGTTTTAATATATATCTAGCTCTTGCTCGTAATCTTTTATATTCTATTTGCATTTCGACGGTTTTATTTCTTTTAAATCTGTTAAATGCTCTTTTGTACTCCTTGATTGCTGTTTCACATTCAGGATTCCACCACGGAACTGCTGGTCGGGAGTTATTAAAATAAGATCTTCCCACGGTTTTTTCTGCCACATTTATTATCATTTCAGAAAATTTTTGGATTTTTAAATCAATTGAGTCTTTGCAATTGAAGTCATATTGCAAAGAAACATTCTCTGATATTAGTTTCGAGTAATTGTCCCAATCAGCGTCTTTTATTCGCCATTTGGTGACATTTGATTGAGTATACGGCTGTGTAAGATTCGTTACTACTATAGGAAAATGATCGCTGCTATAAAGGTAAGGAAAGACATCCCAAGAAAGAGAAGGAGATAACTAAGGATCACAAATAGTTAGATCTATTGCAGATGATTCACCGGTTGATGAATTGAATCGTGTATTTCTACCATCATTAAGCAGGTTAAGATTAAAGTTATGAATTACTGTTTCTATTTGACGTCCTAATCCTGTTAGTTTCTTTGAGCCCCATATGAAATTGTGTGCGTTAAAATCGCCAAGGATGATTCGAGGAGATTGTATTTGGTTAATTAAATTAGCTATTTCTTGTACATCCGGATTGACATCAGGGGGGATATAGATGTTACATAAGTTTACCTTTGTTGGTCCCATTATTGTGACAGCTACGGCTTCTAAGTTTGTTACTATGGGTATTTGTACAGAGACTTGTGAGTTATGTACATAGACTGCGACACCTCCGCTGGCATGGTTAGTATGTTCCCTATTTTTATGAAAGCAATTGAAGTTTCTGAGTATATGAGAATTGGAATGCTTAAAATGTGTCTCTTGTAGACAGATAATAGTTGGATTATACTTGTTTATAATGATTTTTAACATTTTAAAATGGGTATAATACCCATTTATATTCCATTGAAGTAAAGAATTGAATATGATCGATTACAATTTTAGTATGTATCTATAGAGTTGTCTGTGTCAGATGATTCGAATGTGGAGTGTGAATGGTATTGCTTCTGCATCTTTTTTCGGAGTTTGGTTATTCTCATTTTTATTATCTTATCAGGGCAATATGGATGGACCTTCAGTAGCATGTCGATTAAACTTTCGATATCATCTGTGTATCTTTTGGCAATGCTTAGAACATCAGTGGATCCTTGGCAGTTTTCAATAAGCATTTTAAACTCTTCAAAATTAAGTGGGAATACGGTAGAGGTGTCGTTTAGATATGCCTGTGCAGGTAGTAAAATTTCATCTAAGGGATCGATAGTTTTTTCTGAGGGTTTCGATGCGTGTTTTGTTTTTTTAAGTACCTTTTTGTCGGGTGCTACAAATGTTTGTTTGTCTGAATTATCGTTGGCTGGAGTAGACGAAATTTCTGATATTGGTCGTTTACTTGAAACAGAAGTGGATGACTCAGATGGTATTTCTTCTTTACTAATAACAGGTGGAGTGGTATTTTGTTGAATTGTTAATGGATCTATTGAAGAGTTTTTTGCGGAGGGTAGATTTTGTTTAGTGTTCGAACTTGATTGCTCGGTATTTACTACTGTAGACGGAGTTTGTATGTCAGGGATGCCACTCTGAGAGGAGATTTCTTGTAAGGATGGAGCATTGGAATGGGTGGGAGGCTGATGTAGATGAGTTTGATTAATTGGAGAGGATGTATGAGGATTCGGACAGTTTTGTGCGGTATGCCCGGGTTGTTTACAGGCGAAGCAAATCTGGTTATCTAAAGAAAGATATATTCGATAAGGTGTCTGATCATATTCGACTATAATGGATTCTGGAATTTGGATATTTTTTGGGGGAGTGATGTATACGTGTCTGCGGAAGCTATATATGTGTTTATATTCTGGGTTCGTTGTTCCAATTCTTAGAAAATTTACGCTAGTTACTAGAGTTAGTCCAATTTTTTTCAGAGTATCTTCAATAGCTAAGTGAGGTATTGAGGGGCAGACATTAGAAATGATTAATCTTTCATTGGCATTAATTAATCTTCGTGCTTGGATGACTTGATGATTAACGACAACTGTTGCATTGTGAGAGTTTATGAAGTCTTTGACTATAGCTTCACTTGATAGATAAATACAAATTCGGTTATTAGAAATTCGGGACGAGAAAAGAATATTTTTTGGTTGTATTTTGTTTCCAACTGCATGTAAATATTCTTCAAGTTTGGTATTTTCAATTGCAGGGAATACTATAGCTTGCTTTTTAGATGGGAAATTGTATTTATTTTTAGTGGTGACAGATGAGTAAGTTTTGTTTTGGTTTGAATACGTTGGATTTTGAGAGCTTCCGTGCTCGTAAGCACTCAATGGTGGAAATTCATCCATTGCTAATTTTTTGAATCATTTATCACTGAATATTCTAAGTACGGACCTGTATATTATTCTTATTTTGTTGTAAGTAATAGTTGATAGGCGATATGATATCGACCTTCAACAGGTCTAAGGATATTTCTTGATCGTTTTAAGTTGTTTATATACGATAAATGCGAAAAAAGAATGACTTACAGTTTTTGCACAATATTGTTTAGGTGTTTAAAGTCACTATGCACTGGTTGTAACAAATTAATAACTTCTATTTCCTTAAGAGAATGGGTTTTATTTCACTGTTAATGATTTCGGTTAGGTTCACTTTCGTTGCCAGGACCGAACTCCTAGTTTTAGTTTTAAATATGTAATACTGAAAAACGGCACACACAGACGGGGTAGTGATCGCATTAACTACCTTTTACCTAAATTTGCCTCACTTCTCCCTATTTTCCCATAAATTTTGTCTTATTTTTATCTAAATTTACTCTACTTGATGACGCGAATGAGTTTTACCCCTGCTTGAAACAAACAAATCAAGCAAAGTTCATAATTGGTGAATTTCCAAGCAGCAAGCTGTCGTCGTTTTGACGACATTTTTTCATCATTTTTTTGAGGTTAGGACGTCATTTGGACTTTTAAAATGACGTCATTTATGACGATAGGATCACGTGATTATGTCACAGCCCAGTAACGTGATTTTATAACGTTAAAAGGACGTCACTGTATGACGTATTAAAGACGGCAGTGTATGACGTAAAAAGGACGTCATTGCATGACGTAAAAGGACGTCATTGTGTGACGCAAAAATCACGTGAATTTATGCCGTAAAAGGGTCTCATTTTATATCATACAACTACGTGATTTTCTGAGGTAAAAATGTCATTTACCAAAGAAAAATGAGGATACAATTAACTTTATACATACGTCAACTTGGGCTATTTTTTCATTTTGTATATCCAACAAGATTTGTTCTGGAATTCGGAATGTTGTTTATTTGACCTGCTTATTTTCAAACTTGTCTGGTCACCTGCATGTCAAAATTCCATATTCTATAGTAAAATGCAACATATACAAAACAACATTTTCTGTCAATTAAAAAAGGTGAATATTTCATTTTAATGTATTTATATTAGCATAAAACAATTGATTTAATAAAAAAGTTTGACACTTTCATTATAAAAGGTGGGGTTTTGGGACTTTTTTTAGTAAAAAAAAAATTTTTCCTAAACTAAAATGCGTTTATTAAAAAACAATAGAAATACGTTTATTGTATTTAACATAAATGAATATTCTAAAGATACACATTTTTTTACATAATTCACAAACATCCTAGTAGATGAAGCAATCTACTTAAGTCGGTACCATATGGGAAACTTTTTTATTATTAGTTTTATAAAAAATTTCTGCATGGTATAAAACCTAAAATACAACCATCCAGATATAAAATTTTTCAGTCGTATACGAGTTGTGCCAAAAAATGTGAATCTTGTATCAGAGTAAATTACGTTTGCTTGTAACGACATCAAAAATTGGTAGAAAAAAATATATTTACAATTGAAATGTATTGAAATATATAGTCATAAGTGACATAAAATAAAACTAAAATGTAATTATGTTATTGTAAAAAGTTTCAAAAAAATTAAAATCTTATTTATTAATGCACATGGACATTATTGCATATCTGAACGTAGTTGACTTTATAACAAATTTCGATATTGTCAAAAATGAGGGTACTTGCATATTTCACATTCACAATTTACATTTTTTGACAAATCTCGTATATACGACTGAAGTATATTATAAAAAACAAATAAATAATCAAAGTTAATGCAATAGAAATAATTTATATAACAGTGATTTTTATTTACGAATAGATTTGAAAATTGGTTTAAAATACCTATAAAAAACTAATAAAAGACATTTTTTTAGCCTATAATACCAGGTAAAAGCAGGTTGTCAAAAATTATCAGAATTTAAAAATAAATATTTTTGATAGGAAAACTGATTTTTTGACAAAATACGAATTTTTACTGAAGAGGCATTGAAAAATCTTCCAAGTTAAATATATCGAAAAATGTCGTAAAAATGACGTTGGCTAAAAAATGTACTAAAAATATAGGTAGACTTAAAAAATATAAACTTGTTAAAAACGGTTTTTACAGAATGCAGAACATTTAAATTTTAAAAAGTTAAAAATGACGAAAAACTGCTGTAAAAATGACGATACTAAAAAATGTAAATCAAGTATAAGTCGATGTAAATATTGATCTAAGAAATTTAAAAATCCACGGCGTTGATCTTTTATTGAAGTCTAAATTACTCAATTTATTAATAAATAATTCAAATTAAATGTGTGTTTATATTCCGCCATTTTAGCAACTCAATGAAAGTAAAACAAAGGAGGGTATCGTTTTTTAGGTTTTTTGCGACCCCGTACGAAATTTTTCTCACTAAAAGATATTTAAAAAAAAATGAATTTCCCAATTTTTTTTTCTTTAAAACGTCCCGGAACATACTTTTTTTTAATTTTGAAATCTATTTTATGACAAAATCACAAGGACTGACAAGGAGGATTTGGCAACATGGCGACCGGCTGTCATTTAGCATAATAGTATACCGGAATAGACCAGTTATCCATGAATTCTATTTTTTTTTATTGTTACACTTCAAATCCATAAATACTGGTATTATTACTACAAAAAATGGAAATAAAGAACTAATAATGTAAAATGGTTGAATTCGTGATGTCATCAGTTGTCATCGAATTATAAATACAAAAATTAATTTGCAATCTGTCACAAAAGATGTATTGTTGTCACCACAGTTGTTATTAGTTGTATATTGCTTAAAAATAAGTTCTAACATTGGATCGCGGTTAATACAGCAAAAATCGGAAGAAGCTTATAAAAAAGAATACGACAAGTTCATCACATGGATGGAAGAGCAAAAGGTATTAATTTGAATAGCATTTCCTCTAATTTAAAATACCGAAGTTTTAATATTTCAAACAATGCTAACTATACTTTTCACGTTAAATTAAAAAATTAAGATTGTTTAATATTTGAATAAAGCTTTTAAAAAATGTGTTAGTAATATTTTATTTGACGTTACAAGGTACTCCTGTCAGAACAATAATAAAAAGGTTATTTCTGCCACAGTATAAGACTACTATAGTAGCTGAATTTTATTTGCAGTCGGATCAGTTCACTTCTGATCTAGATTACTTCAGATACAGTTTTCTTTGTAAAATAATCGGAATTTATCCGATCTGGATCACTTCCCATTTACCGATGCTGCTCCACCCGCAAAAATTGTTCAAAAGTGAACTATAGAAATGTTAAGTACAAGGTGTAATTAAATTGACATATATTAGACCAATCCAAGATGCTGTCAGATGAAATTCAAGATGGCCGCTGGTAGGCACACAAATCCATGTCTTTCACGTAGTTAACATGAAAAGAGTAGTTTATTTTAACATATGAAACGATTGGAGCTTAAAACAGACATTTTAATTTAGAATAGTTGTGTGACCAACTACTCGGGATGCATTATTGATATTTAATGAAGTGAAAATGTACAGAAAAAATATTGTTTGTTAGAAAGAACTAAACATGCACACTACTTGTTCTGTAGTCAATTGTGGGAGTTGAAGAGGTTGTGAAACTGTTAGATTTTATAGAATACCTAGTGAACTACATTTTATAAACCAGAACGGAATGATCTCTCAAAAACCATGAAAAATATTTATATGCTGACAAACTCTTGTAGACCTTGACTTGTTCTTTGCTGTAAAAACTATGTGTGAGGACCAAATATTAGATTATGTGGAAAGCAGTAAAGCAGTCACTGATGATGGAAAGTCATCTTCTCGAGTTTTACATCAATTCCAGGAGTATTGTATATGTATTTTTTTATACTTTCATTATGTATGTTATAAGCTGTTTTTTCTTATTTGCTTATTATTTGAAACAGCAATTATTTTTATTTCAAACACTTTCTAAAAGCACAAAATACACTAAAATAAACATAAAACACATACAAAATGATGTTTGGTCACGTGTTCTGGATTGCCTTATTTAAACGTTGTTTAGGTTTAAGGTATAACCTAAAAAAATATTTACATCTATTTGGAGAAATATTTATTTCTTATTACGAATGCTTATTCTTCTTGTTACATATACTGTGGTTCTGTGTTAAGACATGCGTTGTTGCCATATTTACAAATTAGCTTAACAACTGAGATTTTAATAATAAATGTCAAACTTCTCCAGTTCTTGGATTTTTCAGTTTACAATTGTTAAATATTAGAGCCATTTCAAGCAGATGTAATATTTTTAAAAATATTAGTTATTTATTTTTTTCCATTACAAAGAGATTTCTTGCATTAAATATGTTTAATTTATTAATAATTTTAGCCGTCGCGTATACACCCTAAATATCAGGTAATTTAGAATTTCACACAATGGAAATTCATTTTAAGCTCATAGTTTTAATATAAAAACAAATTTTCATTTTCCTCTCTTTGATTTTCAAGTTTTTGAAACATAAAAATTGTTTTTTATGAGAAACCCAAAACACCCATTTAAAACGATACCCTCCTTTAATTCTTTGTATAGGTACAAGTCTTTGAAGAAAAATAAAATAAAAATTACTGTTGCTAAACTTACCTCTTAATTTTTAATTGATTCACAATCGTAACAAGGTCGTACACAGATACACAAAAAAACCAACCATTCAAATCAGCATCCATTATAATGTTGTAAAAATGACGACACGAAAAAATGTAAATCAAGAATATAAGTCGATGTTAATACTCATAAATATGAATTATTTGCATTAAATTTTTAATTAAAACAATATATATTTATTTTTTCTAAAATGACGAAAAAATCTCATAAAAATGACGTGATCTCTATGACGTCTACTAGACGTCCTAAAATGATCGGCATAAATCACGTCATTTATTGGTAAAATGACGTCTCGGACCAAAAATGACGAAAAAAACACGTCAAATTGGGTTAATCAGTTAAACTAAAGTAATTTGGTAATATTTACTAGTTTACTTACAATCCCTAATAGCACAAAGACGTTTAAAAAACATCTTAAAAACGTACACGACCGACCATCGGGTCGTTTTAAAAACGTTCGTTAAAGTACCCGAGAACGTTTATAAGACGTTTTTTTATAGTGCAAATGTCACAACTTCTAACATCATATAGACGTCGAAAAAGGATGTTTTAAAAACGTTTCAAAATGGACTAAATAAATTGTTCGGCAAAAGACGTTCATACAAGCAAAAAAAAAATACATATTTATTAATAAAATATTGATACTTATATACAATCTGTACAATAAAATAATTTTCATTTACACAATAAGTCAAGTTAAAAAAAAATTATTTTTTAAGTATGAAAATATATACCAAAAATAAAATAATATTCATTTCTGTAACTAAAATACAGTTGGTCACACATAAACAAGTTAGGTTAGGTTAGGTTGGTGCTGAGCAGGTGTCTTCAACGAAATATGTAGGAGTATTTCTTGTATGCTTCGAAACTTTCTTTTCTTTCCCAGCAAACACAAATGTATTTGTTACATAAAAATACATAACAGAGAAAGAACTTTTTTTATATAAAATAAATACATATATATGACTTTGCTATTATATAAAAAAATTTATATAATAATATTTATGTAATATTTAGAGAATTAATATTTTGTATAAAATACATATGGTTTTTAATGTATTAAAGATGTAATATTTGTAATATATATATTACAATGCGTTTTATGGCGTAATTTTATATATATTGTATAACCGCTCGCAATAGTTTCGGCACTACTAGGTATGCAACCCTCCTTTGGAAGCAGAGCTGCAGCACCCGTAGTCGTGACGTCAACATCTCGCCCACACCTACATAACTATTCAGCTTATAAGCAGCCGTTTCGAAGAGAACGGCAATCCGAAAATCCAGCGCTTTGGACATCGTTCGAGACGAGACGCCAAAAAGGACTAAGGATATTTAAAACTAATTTTGGTTTTAATTTTGTTTTTAGAGTTAATTATTTTATTTTCTACTTGATATAAGTATTATATATTTTTTTTGTGTGTGAATAAATAATTACCTTTCTACATCTGGCGCCCAACGTAAAGCTTAGCTTTAGGTTTCTAGAATTCTAGTTCTAGATAAACAACAGCTGATTACTTGGCATTGTTTGTCATACAGAAGTCTGAAACCGAGTTGCTCTACTACTGTTTGCGAAGATTAATGATTCGGCAAGACCAATTTTAATTTTAGATAAATATCAGCTAAATATTTTTGGCGTTGTTTGTCGGAATTTTAAATCGATCTTACACTGAGAAACAGTGGATATTCAAGATTTCGGAAACTACAACTACTCCACGTCGTAGGCGTCGCAGCAAGCGTCAAAACAAGAAAATCTCAATCAGCACAATGCAGATGTCTGAAGAACAATTTCAAAGGCTACTTCTAACGGTTAATAAGCCAGATCCGGTAGCAACAACAAATGGTTCTTTCAGTAAATGCACAGCCAGGTTTGATGGAACGAGATGTGATACTACTGTAAATACGTTTATTACAACAGCTACGATATATAAGGAGGTCGAAAAAATAACAGACGGCGACGCCCTTAAGGGACTGCCACTATTATTAACTAGCACCGCTTCAATTTGGTGGCAAGGGGTAAAAAATGAGGCTACAACATGGAATGAAGCCACCGCACTGATTAAAGCAGCTTTCTCACCACCCAAGCCCTCATACCAAGTTTACCTAGATATTTTTTGTGAACGCCAGCAGATTGGTACCACAATAGATGAATTCATCTGCAAAAAGAGAGCCCTCCTGGCACAACTACCACACGGGAGACACGATGAGTCAACGCAACTCGACATGTTATTTGGTCTACTCCATATTAATATCCGCAAAAAGATAACGCGAGACAATTGTAACACCTTTGCCGAGCTGTTACAGAGAGGCAGAGAAGTGGAGTCCGTAGAACGAGAATCTAGGCCAACAGAAACTGCGTCTAATAAGATTACAAAACCAGATAAAAATGTTTCATCTTTGACAACAAGCAGAAATAAAAAGAATAGGTGCAACTTTTGTCACTACAGAGGACATACTCAGGAAGAGTGTCGAAAACGACTAGCGTCGGAAACAGCTGACAGAAAACATCCCCAAGCTAAGGAAAGCACTTCAAAATTAGACTCCATACACCAAAACAGCATAACCTGCTATGGATGTGGAAAACCAGGTTATTACCGAAGTAACTGCCCTGTTTGTGCAGGAAAGAATGCAGATATCAGCACTCAAGCTGTAAATTTTTACTCTCTGAACATGATATTAGATCTGACCACTCAGGTACCCACAATACCAATTGATATTCACGGCATTTCGGGGATCGCTCACATAGATACGGCAGCCAGGACCAGCGTAGCCGGCAGATCCCTCTACGAACAACTTAAGACTATCCCCTCGGTCAAATTTAAGAAAAGGTTGGCTAATGTTACTCTCGCCGACGGACACAGCCAAGAACAAGAAATACTGACCACCACCGTTAATGTAGGCATACAGTATAAAAACTTTTATATTGACTTCGTCATCCTACCTAAGGCCGAAGATAATCGAACCTTACTCGGGATTGATTTTTTGGAAAAGGCAGCCATGGTTCTCGTAATTCCCCAAAGATGTTGGTATTTCGCTGACAATCCTACACAGTTTTTCCAATTTATGAACGTATCTCCTGGGCGCACTCCTGAACTTAGGTACAGACCTTCAACGACCCCAAGCGACACCGATCCTGGAACGTCCTTAAATTCAGCAGAGGTAACAGAGTCGAGATCACCGTTCTTAAATATATTTGCTTCACCATTGCCGGAAGAGCCAATGGACTCAATGTATAAACTCTGTGAGATTGAAGTTACACCGCCACCACGGCGAACACCAATTCCTGGATTGCAAAATAATGAAACAGGTTACTCCCCTAGTACTATTGACAGCATATTCCAAGATGCAATGCCAATATACTACAGCAATAGTCCGCCGAAAGATCCTAGAAAACGAAGAAAACTTCAACTATTTAGTATCGACATACTGCTCCAGCCAGACGAAGCTCCTGAGCTCAATAAAGAGCAAAGATTCGAACTTAATGAACTACTCACACAATACCAAGATAGTTTTTGCAATGATGGCCCTCCAACGACTTACGCCGTTCATCGAATCGATACTGGAGACCATGCACCTAGGTCAGCTGCCCCGTATAGACTTAGCACTAGTCGCCAAGCACTGCTTCGAGAGAAGTTAGATGATATGCTGGAAAAAGGAATTATAGAAGAGAGCCATACGCCATGGACATCACCTGTAGTCCTAGTTCCCAAAAAGGACCAAGACATTAGAGTATGTGTAGACTACAGACGTCTCAACAGTATTACGGTACCAGATCGGTACCCATTACCTCGAATCGATGACCTACTCCACGCTGCAAAAAGTTTACCCTACATGACCACGTTAGATCTACAATCTGGTTACTGGCAGATACCAGTTCACGAGAACGACAAAGATAAAACAGGGTTCATCACTCCATTTGGTGTTTATAGATACAACCGAATGCCGTTTGGGCTATGTAACGCACCAGCCACATTCCAGCGTCTCATGGACAGATTTAAAATAACATTAAGTAATGTTTATCTCCTTGTATATCTTGACGACCTTATAATTAGATCTCCCTCATTCAAGCAGCACCTCCAAGACTTGAGAGAAGTTTTTGCACAACTTCGAATATTCAACCTGAGAGTCAATAGATCGAAATGCAAATTTAGCTGCCAACAAATTAAATATCTGGGACATCAGATTACCCCGGAAGGGATAGTCATGGACGCAGAGAAGGTCATATCGATTGTGGGCTTACCGCCACCTTCCAATTTGAAACAACTATTATCTTTTATTCAAACGTGCTCATGGTACAGAAGATTTATACCAAACTTCGCTACAATGGCACGCCCGCTTACCAATCTCACAAAGAAGAAAGCAGTTTGGAAATGGGGATTAGAAGAACAAGACGCTTTTGGAAAATTGAAACATTGCCTTACAACCAGTCCCGTTCTAAAACAAGCGGACGACTCTCAACCTTATATTATTAAAACAGACGCCAGTTCCTATGCCATAGGAGGGATTTTGGTGCAGGGGGAGAGAGAGGATGAGCATCCCATCGAATACGCCAGTAGGTTATTGACCAGCGCCGAAAAGAATTACAGTACAACGGAACGAGAGGCTTTAGCAATAGTATGGGCCATTTCTAAGTTTAGGGGGTACATAGAAGGGTCCGAAGTAGTGGTGATCACCGATCATCAACCCCTGAAGTGGTTGCTTACCCTGAAAACGCCAACTGGAAGATTGGCTCGTTGGGCTCTTCAACTGCAATCTTATAATTTGCATGTTCGCTACTCACCTGGGAAAATGAACCGAGTAGCTGATTTCCTCTCAAGACCACCTTGCAGAAATCATTCTGATACTTGTCAGATTTGCCACATTCAAGTAGATCTTCCCAGTAAGACTGAGAAAGATATCCGAGAAGAGCAATTGAAAGACTCAGAGATAAAGGATATCATAGAATCTTTAGAAGATGTTTCTAACGACGAGAATAATCAGAAATGGATTAACCGAGGCTATTTGCTGCATAAAGGGGTACTATATCGTTATACCGACGATCAAGACGATGAGGAAGCCAGGCTAGTGGTGCCGACTGAAGAAGTCAAGAATATTCTCCACGCTTATCACGATAGTCCAACAGCAGGACACTACGGTGTTGACAAAACTACGCAAAGAATTTCTAAGCGCTATTTTTGGAGCAAAATGAGACAAGACATCGCCAAACACATAGCCTCCTGTTTGGAATGTCAACGATATAAAGCAGCCAACAGGAAACCCGCAGGATTAATGCAAACGCAAGTAGTTAATCAACGCTTCGAAGTATTAAGTGTTGACCTTTTTGGTCCACTGCCTGAGTCACCCAGCGGCAAGAAATGGATTTTTATAGTGGAAGATACTGCGAGTCGGTGGGTCGAATTATTTGCACTCGCCGAGGCCACCGCGGAAAACTGTGCCCAACACCTACTGAACGAAATATTTTTACGTTTTGGATTACCCCGTCGTATCATCAGCGATAACGGCACCCAGTTTATATCATCTGTAATGCAAAAACTTACCTATTGTCTTGGAATAAGACAAACTTTTATCCCCCTGTACCATCCTGAGACAAACATGGTGGAACGGAAGAACAGAGACCTAAAAACCCAACTAGGCATACTCGTTGGACAAGATCATCGTACATGGCCTGAGCATCTACCTGCAATACGATTTGCTATGAACACTGCACGCTGTGAAAGCACTAAACAAACCGCTGCCTTCTTGACGTTCGGCAGAGAATTACGTGCTCCCCAAGATATCACCGACGATCTAAGCACAGTTGTGAGAAACGAAAATTTCGTAGAAGAAATTACGCCCAAGTTACTACAACTCGCTTCTACCCTACAGGCCTCGAAGGAAATTACGGAGTTGAAGCAAGATCGAAATCAGCAAATTCACAACGAACATCGTCGCCCTCATCTCAAATATAAGGTTGGCGACAAGGTCCTGATCACTGGACATTTTCTAAGTAATGCATCCAAAGGATTTACATCCAAGCTTGCACCACGACGTGATGGGCCTTACATAATCCTTCGTCAACGTGGACCTGCCAGTTACGAAGTAGCAGATTCAAGAACACCTACAGAAGCACTCGGCATATATCACGCCTCCCACATTACACCATTTATGGGTTCCCAGGAAAATACCCCTGAACCTATACAGCCAATTCGCAAGCGTGGTAGGCCAAGAAAGAAGACAGGAGATTCAGCGATTTCCTCTTCCGAAGACACCTCAACTCCAGGCGAGCGATTAACTGTTATTTCTGGTTCCTCATCCTCCCGGACACTTCGGAACCAGAGGGGGAGGATATAACCGCTCGCAATAGTTTCGGCACTACTAGGTATGCAACCCTCCTTTGGAAGCAGAGCTGCAGCACCCGTAGTCGTGACGTCAACATCTCGCCCACACCTACATAACTATTCAGCTTATAAGCAGCCGTTTCGAAGAGAACGGCAATCCGAAAATCCAGCGCTTTGGACATCGTTCGAGACGAGACGCCAAAAAGGACTAAGGATATTTAAAACTAATTTTGGTTTTAATTTTGTTTTTAGAGTTAATTATTTTATTTTCTACTTGATATAAGTATTATATATTTTTTTTGTGTGTGAATAAATAATTACCTTTCTACAATTGTTAAATATATTAAATACATTTACTTTTTTATATATATTACCTGTAACTTTAATATCATAAATAATATAACCCACCATTTATTTTATTGTGATATAAATTATTGTATATATTTAATATGTTTATTTTTTTATGTATTAAATAGGTGATTCTTTTGATATATATACCAAAAGTAATATTTTACATAAATGTTTTGCTCTTTACGGTATATATCCAATATAATTATATTTTTATGTAAGTAAAACGAAACTTTAGTGATATAAATATTAAAGTTAGAGATAACCTAAAAAAGTAGCGTCTCGTTTTCGTTTTCGTGTGACGGCAAAAAGTTTAGAAAAATGTTTGTGATAACTAACTATTTACAGCAATAATATTATGTAAGTAATCAAATTTATTTATTATTGTTAACATAGTTGAAATAATAACAAAAAGTTTTATTGTTTTGAAACAAGTTTTTAATATGTGTAAATACTTTCAGCTCTCATATTGGAGCAGTATCTATGAATTAACAGAATGGGTGCGGTTGAGTAAACAGATTCTTTTAAGGGAGCAGAAAATAAAGGAGGCTGCAAAAGAAATAATAATAGAGACTGAATTATTATACTTACATATTAAAGATTTTGTTAAACTATTTAAATTGCTTTATTTCTTTATTTAGATTTAGGTTGCTAGTCATGAAACAATTGTTGGGTACTTTTAAGCAGTTGTATTTTACAAAAACTAGATTTATTTTTAAAAAGATCGAAATTCTTTGTGGACTGTTACAGAAAATTTTTATACTCCTATGGAAGTGTATAATGTAAAACACCCATTATCTTACTAAATGTCCTATATTTTCAGTATTGTACATAAAAAATGGGGTCTACATTTTTATTAAGAAGAAAATTATAATAATTTTAGTTTTTCCTATAGGGATCGACCCGATTATGGTGGAATATCCTATATTATTCACAGTTAGATGTGAAATACATAAATATTATACGATTGTTACATACATTTTATGTATTGGATATGTACGGAAAATATTTTTATTAGGTAACAATTGTTATGTATTCCTTATAAACGAAGTATATATATGTAATATGTAATTATTCTCCAGTTGTTACATACATTTTACATATAGAATATGTTTAGAAAATATATTTATTATGTAACAATTGTTATGTATTCCTTATAAATTAGTTGCTCTCTGTATGTTACGGTGTTTGTCGATATTTAATACATAAATATTCTCTAATTGTTATTTCATTGTTATATAACATTTGATTCTATGTATTGAAAAATATGTAACTTATACATATTTCCCATATAATTGTGTTTCCTGGGTTATACATTTCACAACAAACAAGTAGATTTACAGAGTCAAAAATCTTGAAAAATCACTAATTACATGACAAAAATGAATCACAAAATATACCTATATCAGGGTTTAAAGTACCTACCTAATATACATGTTAAATGTTCAACCACAGCTATCAAAGACATAAACACAAACACAATTCACTTAATATATCACTCCTCGGAAACCGAAAAACAAAAGAAACAAAATAAGTATAACAAATAGATGTGCGCGGTCTCTCTCCCAAACCGACCGTTAGCGAGCTAAATTCGTGATTGGTTGGAATCAGACACAGACAGAGAGAGCAAACAAAACGTCTTTTGAACGTTTTTTTACACTAGTTATGAAAACGACTAACAAAGACGTTTAAAAAACGTCCTTTTTAGGACTTTTTATGGAAACATACTTTTGGGAACCTAACGAAAAAGTTTTTACTTGTGGTTGTAAAAACGACTAAAATAAAACGTTTAGAAAACGTCCCTTTTATGATTATTTCCCAAAATAACATACTTTTGCAGACCCAAAATCAACGTCTTTTGGATGTTTATGAAGTGGTGATAAAAACAACTTACAAAAACGTTTAAAAAACGTAACTTTCTGACTTTTCTCAAAACATTTTTTTGAGGACCCAAACAAAAAGTTTTATGAACGTTTATACTGGTGGTTTTAAAAACGACTAAAATAAATCGTTTAAAAAATGTCCCATTTATGATTTTTTCTCAAAACATACTTTTGCAGACCTAAAAACAACGTTTTTTGGACGTTTTTTATAGTGGTTATAAAAACAACTTACAAAAACGTCTAAAAAACGTAACTTTTTACCTTTTTCTCAAAACATGCTTTTGAGGACCTAAACAAAACGTTTTTTGAACGTTTTTACGGGTGGTTTTAAAAACGACTCATATAAAACGTTTTAAAAGCGTCCCTATTGTGACTTTATAAAAAACCTTTTGATATAAACGTTAAAAAACCGTTTAAGTACTAGGTGTTTTTTTATCGTAGGTTTTAAAAACGTCTGAGTAGTGGAGCTTAGACAACGTTTTTTTTTATTTATCACTTCGGACGTTTTGACGACATATTTTGGACGTTTCTTTAGGTTCATTTTAAAAACGTTCTTGCACAAACGTTTATAAAACGTTTTATTTTGGTCCTCGGACGTTCTGACGTTAAATGGACCATAAAAAAACGTCAATCGGACCTTTTGTGCTATTAGGGATGTTAGTTGAACGGATGGTCAAAATAAGACAAAAGACAACTGATCATTCACTAACTAACATGCAAATCGTTGTGTCCTTGTGAACTACTCGCTAGAGTTTGTTTAACCATCCTTTGCCGTTGCGTCATACATTATCCATCTTGATCTCTCCATCATGAAATGGATGAGACGGAATTATGACGTCATTGACGTATTTCTTAACTAATTCAGATTATTTATTACTTTTGACAATTAAGTTGTCATATTTTGATTTGTTGAGTACTTTTGATTATTTTCGCCTTTTTCAATTAATTGTTCATTGTCAAAATGCCTTCCCGGTATAATGAGAAAGAGCAAACTTTAATTTTGAAGTTGATTAATTACTTTTCAAGAGAAATATGTGCTGGAAAACCGCTTTTACCGTTAAATGCAGTCTCCAACGTAAGTAACTACCTGTATTATGCCAAATGTAAGTATTTATTGATTTGATTTTATTAAATTTTATAGCGTATTGCTGATGCTCTAGACACATCTATTAGAATCGTTCAAAAAACAGTTACTAGTGGAATAGAAACAAATAAAGACTACAAAATCAAAGTTCTTGCTGGACATGTTTCATGGAAGCACTATTTCAGGCACACAAATCAATTAATCAATATTGACTGGGAAAAAAAATACATTGATGCATCTCATTTTCTTCCTGTTATCATAGATCTGAGTGAATCGGACTCCCAGATTGATGATGAAGATGATTTTGTCAGTGACGAAGCTTAGATTTTGCATTTTATTTCATTACATGCTATTTTAGTTTAGGTTTCTTCTCCGTTTTTTCGTTCCTTTTTCCTATTTGTATTGGGAGTTTTTTCCGAAATAAATTATTTATTGCCTGTTTTCTCCCATACATGTGTTTTTATTTTCATTTTTTAGGAATACTTACGAAAGTATTTCTCACAATGACACAGACAATAATTACTATACAATTTTTAAAAATATGAATAGTTATATCCCCAAACTAGAAATTGGAAACAAATCAGTTAAAAAAAAGGGGTTTCAAGTTAAAAAAAATTACTAAATTATATAAAAAGGTACCCATAAAGCAAAATACAAATTTCGGCATTACCAATTTATTAATACAAACACACCTTAACATGGGTCATTGAAAATAATCCTTAACATATGTCATTAGTTATATTTTAATTTTGAGGTTAAGTGTAAAATAACATTCAAATAATATACGACAAACGTAAAACAGCAGAATACGTCACCGATTATGATGTAACGGCAAAGGATGGTTAAACAAACTCTACTCACATTCAGACGGAACCAGAGATAAGGTATATTTTAGTTTCACTATGGACGGAACTAAACAAAGGTGTCTATGCCTCTAGCTCCTGTCGCGTCGTAGTGTCAAGCGTGCTTGAAATATATTACAATTTAGGATATCAAATGGAAGAGTGAATTATTTAATGCTATTATTTTAAGAATCTTAAATAGACAGGAAAATAGCACATTAGATTCACGTTTTAAAAATGGTTAAGACGGGGGTTGAAATTTTATGTGTTTTAAAGACATTGATTCTGTGGATGTCTTTAAAATAAAGGCTTTAAGATGTCTCTTTTTGGTCTTCAAACGTTCAGACATAAACAGACCTAAAATATATCTTTAAGACATTATATGCTGTCTGGGAAATGGCGAGAGGTCATGTGCTGGTCACATCAGATTTTTATCATAAAAAAAGTAACACTGATAAATTTTTTTTAATTAATTTATTTTTTTTTAGGATCCTTTAAATTGTCAAGAAACTGTGATAGTACTGCGTTCGTTGGTACCAGGTGGAGTGGCCCAAAAAGACGGTAGATTAATTCCCGGCGACAGGCTTCTAGGCGTCAACGACATTGACGTAGAACATTCAACTTTAGATAGGGCCGTTCAAATTTTAAAGGGAGTTCCAAAAGGACTTGTCAAAATTACAGTTGCCAAACCACTGGCTTGTGGCGGAGGAGACGCCGTTTCGCGCACAAGTCAGGTTAGATTTATAAATATATTTCATTTTAATTGGGAAGGTTTAAAATTAATTTTCATATATGCATTTTTCCATAACCAAATTTGAACAATAAAAAGAAGCAATAATGCATTTTTTCTTCACACTTTTCAATTTGAAAAGAAATATGAATGCATTTTTTCACATTCGAATAATTTGAAAAAAAAATGCAACAAGAATGGATTTTTCCATGTTTTATACTTTGTGACTTGTAATTGAAGATTGATTTAAACCTAATCTAATATGCATGTTACTTTATTTTTTTTAATAATTTAGAAATAGAAAAACGTTTTATCTATGACAAATTTATTAAAGAATTGCCTTAAAGTTTAATCTTACTATTTCTTCTTAGAACCTTTGTAATATTTCTTACATATTTTTCTTTAATTGAAGATAGAGTAAGAAATCCTAAGATATATGTAATAGAAAAATCTAAAATTAAAACGTTTATCTAAAAATTTAAATTATGTAGTGATAATTAATCTATTTAGTGGCATTAATGTGAGCACTGGCACAACCGTTTTAATTACTACAGTAGGTATATAAACACATGTGAAAATTAAAAAAAAATGCGTTGCTTGTGTTTGTTGGTGTTTAAGTGTTAACAAGAAAGAAAAATCTTTGAAGATACACTCAGAATATAGTTAAGGAGGCCAATTTTTGTTTTTAAGTCAGTAAAACTCGCTCCATTAAATTCTCAATTCGGTCTTAAGAGGAAGTTGTACTATACTATAAAGAAGCAGTGGATGCAAAGGTTTCGTAGTCCCTAACTTTTAAAGTTTAATTTTTATTATTAGTGGATTAAAAAATTTGTACGTGTTAGTAAAGATCTGATCTATGTTCCTTACCCCTCACCATTTTGAAATTTGATTTGGTTTTTTCAAAAAAAAATCACAAAATTCCATGTTTTTTGACAATTTTTTTAGAAAAGAACCAAATCAAATTTCGAAAAATTGAGAAGTAAGGAACATAGATCAGATCTTTACCAACACGTACAATTTTTTTTATCCACTAATAATAAAAATTAAACTTTAAAAGTTAGGGACTACGAAACCCTTACATTACAACATTTTATATCTGGATAGTGGCGCCGCTATCAGAATTCAAAGGAATTAATCATTTATGAATAGAGATGAAATTCGTTTACTTGCCAATGCCCCTATTAAGAGGTGCCAATACAAAAATGTTATCTTGCGTGAAATAGTTTTTGGACGGGCGCTCCGTTAATATTAAAGCTAGGAAGCTGCGGTTTGTGGAATATTTTTAGAATTATTTTTAGTAACAGTGATACGACAATCAACTTTTTCTCAAGATAAATTTGTAAAAGTAGAACAGATGCGCTCTTCTGATAAATATTTTCGTTGGGTAATTCTCTAAATGGCAACAAAGCAAGTCACGTGGCCTCTTCCACTTTCCGTGTGTCGAAAAATAAAACAGTTTTATATTAAATACCAGCTGAATACCTGTACGACCATGCTTTACTTGATTTTTTCAAATTTTTCCAATTTTTCCTGTTCTTTTCTATTTTTTTTTATTTTGCATTATTTTTTTTCAAAGATCTTATCTTGATTTTTTTTCCAATTTGTCCCCATTTTCCCCTATTTTTCCTGTTTTACCTTGTTTTACTCTATCGTTTCCATATTTTTCACTATTTTGACACATTTGTTACCATTTGTTCCTATTTGTTCCCACATGTTTCCATATTTTTCCGAATTTTTCCTATTACTTCTTATTTTATTTGTTTTTCATTATTTTTCCCTATTTTGCGGTATTTTTTACTTTTTTTCCTAATTTTTCCCTATTTTTCCATATTTTAACTTTTTCCAAATTTTTCCCTATTTCTCTCCATGTTTATCTGTTTTTTCATATTTTTCCGATTTTTTCCCATTTTTTCCTGTTTTTTCCTGTTTTTTCCTTTTTTCCCTTTTTCCTATTTTTACAATTTTTTCCCATTTTTTCGTATTTTTTACTATTTTTTCCCATTATTTTCCCATTTTTACTTCTTGTTTTATTTGTTTTTCATTATTTTTTCTTGTTTTTCCCTATTTTGCCCTATTTTTTCCTGTTTTTCCTAATTTTTCCCTATGTGTCTCTATTTCGCCCTACTCTTTCCTATTTTCTCTATTTTGCCCTATTTTTCCATATTTTAACCTTTTCCCAATTTTTCCCTATTTCTCTCCATGTTTATCTGTTTTTACATATTATTTTGATTTTTTCCTATTTTCTCCTTTTTTCCTTTTTTCCTATTTTTTTCAATTTTGTCCAATTTTTTCGTTTTTTTTTCTCATTTTTTCTATTTTTACCTTTCTCCTCTTATTTTATTTTTCTTATTTTTTTCGTGTTTTTTTTCCATTTTACCCTTATTTACTCTATTTTTCACCATTTTTCTCTGTTTTCCCCGTTTTGTCCCATTTTGCCTATTTTACCCAATAATAATAATTTTTACCAAATTAATTTACTTTTTACTATTTTTCCGTTTTGCCTTAATTTTTACTATTTTCCTCATTTTGCCTCATTTTCCCGTTTTCCCTATTTTTCTTAATTTTTTCATATTTATCCCATTTTGCCCTATTTTTTCCTACATTTGTCTATTTTCCCCATTTTGCCATATTTCTTCATATTTTTCGCTATTTTTTTTCATGTTTTTCCCTTTTGTTCTCTATTTTGCCTGTTTTTCCGTATTTTGCCGTAATTTTCCTACTTTTCACTAATTTTCCATATTTTATCCTATTTTTGAATAAAAAAGATAAAAGTCACAAATGAATTTAATTTAAAAATCTCCTCATACCCAAAGTAAAAGAAAAGTTGAAAAATAGTTTGCGCATGTGCACGACATTTTATTGCAATATCCTTATGTTTCTTATCTTGCCAAGATACTATATGCCAAAAATTTTGTTAAAGTTAAAACCAGTTAACTTAAAAAAATTGCAAAATAGCTTTTTCTCATGATCAATTTTTCTACATAAATATTATGGTAGTAGAAAAAATATTGTATGCAACTAGTGTGTAAAGTGCTTTTTTCGATCATGTGATTATCAAACAAAATTCACATTCGTGAAAAAAGTATCACTATTACGCACTTGTTGCATAAATAAATAACTATTTTATACTCCTATTTAATGATAACGCTAATTAAAAGATTAAAAATTCTGTTTCATGAATGTTATTATGATAGTGATAGTTCCTATATAAAATGTGTCCTTTTGACAGCGATAAAAACGCCTGTTCCTTATAATCTGACTACATGTAGTAGCCGCGCGTCGGTACGTCACATTTATGTTTATTCCTGTAAGTTATAATTATAGTTTTGTAGGGTAAATAATAAAATAATAAAAATAATTTAAAAATGATAATAATTCTAAAAAAAATTATAATAATCAAATAATTTATTTGTATCAATAAAGATACTTTTTTAACCAATAGAATATAATTATTTTTAGGTAAGTTGACAGTTATTTTGACAACTGTCAAAATAATTAATTTATTGTAAAAAAAATTCCTTTTCATTTAAGATAATTAATATATAATGGGAGTAGAAAAAATAGAATAGCGTATGGCCATTAATACAGTCGCATATTATATACGAAACTCGCCAACGGTTCGCTTCCTATCCTACAACTTGCTTTTATTTTTTGTTATTTTATAATTCCACCAACGGTACCGCCATACCGAATTTAGACTCCCCCTCGTAAGTGTTCGACATAGATCAACATCTGGACACAAGTAATAAACTTCGGTCTAGGAACGAATTGACTACTAAATAATAATGTATTCGTAGTATTTAAGACACGCCTATCAGTAGCGAATATTATACCTCCGCTTCACCCGACACCCCGCAGTTCTTTCTGTTTGTCATGTATCACTTCCTCTTAACGGAACAAAAAAAAAAAAAAAAACTATTTTGTTGGCCTCCAAACTGGTGTTAGCTGAGTGCGTCGATAAAGTTCTTAACTCAAAGTTATATATTTTTAGTTGTTACGAAAATTGTTGCAACAATGGTCCGAAGATGGTCCATATTTGATATCGGTAAGCACATTAATAATAAAAATATTTAAATAAGAAACCAACTGATACGATTATTTATTTCTTTCAGAATTAACAAATGGAGAGAATAGGAACACAAAATTAAACTAGTGTTAATTTAATTAAAATATGTAATGTATAATATTAAATTATAATTTATAAATAAAAAAACTTACAGCTTGAATTTGTTGCGGTTAATTAGAGCCTAATTTTAATTAAACTATGTCCTAGATCCCAAATCAAACAATTTTGGGATCAATTTTTAATATTTATTTATTTTTTTTTGCAGGATACTGAAGAGGACCAAACTTGTTTAGAAGATTTCCAAGAATGTATAGAAGACTTTCAAGATGCAGTAAATATTTGCATAGATGACGACAATTCTTTAACTCAATCGTGTACATCAGACGTAGAAGATTTAGGCGAAAAAATACCAAAAATCAACAATAATTTAATAAAAAACTTTATTAATCACAGAAAAAGTGATAGTGATGTAGATATTAGTTTTAAAAGTGACATTCAAACGGTAAAAATTAGTGACGAGGTTAATAAAAATAGTGAAAAAGACGGTTACGAAACATGCATTGAAGAATCTTTATCCGAAGATGTGAAAATTATTGATAGTAATTGTGAATCAGTACAAAATAATAACACCAAAATAGAAACCGATATTGAAGACGTAACACCAACTAATTCTAAAATTAATTTAGACCAGTTTTGTTCAGATGTACCTGATGAAACCAATAAGACTTGCAATAATTCAGGTAAAAAATTTAACAAATTATTATTAGAATATATTTTGATATAAAGATTTTGTTTTAGTAAACTACCTTGCTACGGCTCATATTTATTTGGATAGCGGCAAATTAGACGATGATGGTTTAAAATCTTATGATAATCGAATTGATGATCCTGGCGAAGAATTTTTTCTAGTTCAATATCCTTCAGAGGAACCAGAAGAACAAGTTAGTAAAAAAAGCTTCAGCGAACCTGATGTTTTAGTAGAAACGTGCCAAACGCCAAAAATTTATAGGTAAATAATAATTATTTCAAATTTTTAAGAAATAAAACAAAGGACCATGGGCATTTTTATAGGACCAACTCTCAACACTAATGAGTTATATGTCATTAGAAAGGTATTTTTATGTAGAATGATAAGTTTAATTCAAAAACAAACCTTTGGCACCGCAGTGATTTGAAACTATAGCCTTTTTAGTATTCTATCAGGGACGCGCCATCCATATGGGCAAGGTCGTGCGCCGCACGACGACGACACCAAAGCCTTAAAGGCGCATTTACATAAAACCAAAAAATTATCTATCAATACCGGCGGTGAAATTTTATTATTTAAATATTAGGAATGATATCATTAAACCCGTATTTTAAACCATCTTGAAAAATAGAAAAGATTTATTATAGTTTTATTTGCCTACCTACAATTCCATAAACTTTTAAAACAACTATAAAACAAATGGGCCTAAAAGAAAGAAGAGAAACTATTTTAATGCTTATCCCTAATAGCACAAAGACGTTTAAAAAACATCTTAAAAACGTACACGACCGACCATCGGGTCGTTTTAAAAATGTTCGTTAAAGTACCCGAGAACGTTTATAAGGCGTTTTTCTATAGTGCAAATGTCACAACTTCCAACGTCATACAGACGTCGAAAAAGGACGTTTTATAGACGTTTCACTAAATAAATGGTTCGACAAAGGACGTTTTTTGGACGACTTTTAAAACGTCCACTGGACGTCCTTTAAAGTACCTAAGAACGTTTATAAAACGTTTTTTTATAGTGCAAATGTCACAACTTCCAACGTCATATAGACGTCGAAAAAGGATGTTTTAAAAACGTTTCAAAATGGACTAAATAAATTGTTCGACAAAAGACGTTCATACAAGCAAAAAAAAATACATATTTATTAATAAAATATTGATACTTATATACAATCTGTACAATAAAATAATTTTCATTTACACAATAAGTCAAGTTAAAAAAAATTATTTTTTAAGTATGAAAATATATACCAAAAATAAAATAATATTCATTTCTGTAACTAAAATACAGTTGGTCACACATAAACAAGTTAGCCATCATTTCGGTTGGTGCTGAGCAGGTGTCTTCAACGAAATATGTAGGAGTATTTCTTGTATGCTTCGAAACTTTCTTTTCTTTATACAACATTTCACAACAAACAAGTAGATTTACAGAGTCAAAAATCTTGAAAAATCACTAATTACATGACAAAAATGAATCACAAAATATACCTATATCAGGGTTTAAAGTACCTACCTAATATACATGTTAAATGTTCAACCACAGCTATCAAAGACATAAACACAAACACAATTCACTTAATATATCACTCCTCGGAAACCGAAAAACAAAAGAAACAAAATAAGTATAACAAATAGATGTGCGCGGTCTCTCTCCCAAACCGACCGTTAGCGAGCTAAATTCGTGATTGGTTGGAATCAGACACAGACAGAGAGAGCAAACAAAACGTCTTTTGAACGTTTTTTTACACTAGTTATGAAAACGACTAACAAAGACGTTTAAAAAACGTCCTTTTTATGACTTTTTATGGAAACATACTTGTGGTTGTAAAAACGACTAAAATAAAACGTTTAGAAAACGTCCTTTTATGATTATTTCCCAAAATAACATACTTTTGCAGACCCAAAATCAACGTCTTTTAGATGTTTATGAAGTGGTGATAAAAACAACTTACAAAAACGTTTAAAAATCGTAACTTTCTGACTTTTCTCAAAACATTCTTTTGATTACCCAAACAAAAAGTTTTATGAACGTTTATACTGGTGGTTTTAAAAACGACTGAAATAAATAGTTTAAAAAATGTCCCATTTATGATTTTTCTCAAAACATACTTTTGCAGACCTAAAAACAACGTTTTTTGGACGTTTTTTTACAGTGGTTATAAAAACAACTTACAAAAACGTTTAAAAAACGTAAATTTCTGACTTTTTTCAAAACATTCTTTTGAGGACCGAAACAAAACGTTTTCTGGACATTTTTACTGATCGTTTTAAAAACTACTGTAACGAAACTTTTAAAAAACGTCCCTTTTATGATTTTTTCTCAAAACATACTTTTGCAGACCTAAAAACAACGTGTTTTGGACGTTTTTTACAGTGGTTATAAAAACAACTTACAAAAACGTCTAAAGAACGTAACTTTTTACCTTTTTCTCAAAACATGCTTTTGAGGACCTAAACAAAACGTTTTTTGAACGTTTTTACGGGTGGTTTTAAAAACGATTCATATAAAACGTTTTAAAAGCGTCCCTATTGTGACTTTATAAAAAACCTTTTGATATGAACATTAAAAAACCATTTTAGTACTAGGTGTTTTTTTATCGTAGGTTTTAAAAACGTTTGAGTAGTGGAGCTTAGACAACGTTTTTTTTTATTTATCACTTCGGACGTTTTGACGACATATTTTGGACGTTTCTTTAGGTTCATTTTAAAAACGTTCTTGCACAAACGTTTTATTTTGGTCCTCGGACGTTCTGACGTTAAATGGACCATAAAAAAACGTCAATCGGACCTTTTGTGCTATTAGGGATGGTCATGATTTATTTTTTATTATTTATAAATTTTATTTTTACTTGGATTCGGATTGCAGTTTTTGGAATTTTTCTTTCATGTCGTGGACCGGATTCGTAAAGTCTATACGAAGTCAGCTAAATAAAAGACTTATGTTACCGGATCTGATAAATTTACTAGATAATACCATATACAGATCCATTCACCCAACTACGAACACGGTAGTCATGATGACCAATTTACGTTTGTCCGGAACTGTCAAATTTAAATTTTGCGGTTCTGTTTCCCTACGCGTGAAAATTATTTCGTTTAAATTTAAAATGAATGTTTAACACAATTCGTCAAATAAGCGGTTTGTTTGAGGAAACATTTCCTAATAGACCAAGACCATCACTCTCAACTGTGCATCGTATAATTCAAAATTTTGAAATGCATGGTTGTGTTTCACCTCATCTACATAAGCGAGTTGTTCATAACCAGAACGAACAAGAAGATAGGGATATTATGGTTTGTGCAACTGTAGAAGAAAATCCGATGATATCTCAAAGGGAGGTTGCGGAAGTTGTAGGGTCCAGTGAAGCCACAGTAAATAGAATTTTAAAAAAACATGGATATCGTTCTTACAAAGTAAGAAAATGCCAAGAAATTTACGAAACTGATAATATCAGACGAATGGTATTTTGCGAGGCATTAGTGGAAAAAGTTAACAATAACAACAATTTTCTGCATAATGTTGTTTTTACGGATGAGTCGACTTTTCCATTACTTGCCAGACATAATCCATCCCAAGTCCGGTATTGGTCTCGAGAAAATCTTCATGAATATTTAACCCTTCGTACACAATACCCGCAAAAATTAAATGTTTGGATGGGAATACTAAGTGAACATGTAATCGGACCATTTTATATTGAGGGTAATTTAGACGGCGCAAAATATTTGCATTTACTCCGATACGAAATTGTCCCAGAAATACAGCGATTGGCAGGAGATCGATTTAATAACATTTGGTTTCAGCAAGACGGATGTTCTGTTCATAATCGATTGACAGTGCAACATTATTTAAATGAAACCTTTCCAAACAGATTGTTATCTGGAAGAGGTACAATTTTGTGGCCAGCTAGATCACCGGATCTCGCCCCTTGTGATTTTTTTTTGTGGGGATATTTAAAATCTCAAATATACAGATTTGCGGAAGAAAGAGGTAACACCTTAGATGAGCTGAAAGTAAAAATTAGAGAAGCTGTCCAACTTATTAGCCCCAATATGTTAAATGAAGTAAGGCGATCATTTTATGATCGCTTGGGGTACTGCCTTGCTCAAGAAGGAAGTCTTTTTGAACACCTACTACATTAGAGACTGGATTTATTTTTATTAGTTATTTATAATTTTATTGTTTTATTGAAATCAAAAGTTCTTTTTATTTCAATAATGTATTTTAAAATATTGCATTTCTCACTAATATTGGCTTAAGTTAAAAAAATAAAATAAGAAGATTTTGTTTGCTCTAGGATTCGAAACCACAATCTCCGAGAATGTACATTGGCAAGCAAGCGTTCTTAACCGAAGCGCTACGACGCTATCTGTCAAAATTTGTCTAAATTTAATAAATAAATATACAAATTAACTACAGATATTTTTAAACACTATTTTTGGTCCAAATATGTTATTTTCGTTCTTTATTCGCATTTATTTACAAAATATTTAGTATGACAAACAATTAAGTTGGAAAATTTATAAAGTTATACTAAAAATATCATAGCAAAAGTTTTGCATGACAATTGGAGACAAGCGTCAATTCGTCATCATGTTTACCGTGTTCGCAGTACAGTGAATGGATCTGTAAAAGCTCCCATATAAAATTGATAATGGACAATTTTAGCATTTTTGTTTAAATTGATATTTGAATATACAAGGTTGTAGGGGGGTTTGTGGGTGTTTGTGAATTAAAACTGAGAACTTGGATTTGTAACTATATTTTTACCATAACACACAAAAATATATCTGACTATCTGTCAACTCTCTCTCTCTAACTACTATCGATTCTCTTGTCAATCGATATAAGAAATGTCATTCGTGACCGACCAGGGCCGGCGACAGAATAATTCGCATTACAAAGTCTAAATTTACTGTTTATACAACTTTGTTATTATTTTAAGACAACCCTTAAAGCTAAAAACAACCTCTTATTTAAATTACGCGGGCTTGATGACGTCATATCAGAAGCTTTGCCTACGTCACATAAGTGTATCGATGCCTACTCAATCACTCGTTGAAATAATTCTATGTGTCATTGATAATCAAATTGTTAAATAATGAATAGGTTATTTGCAATAATTCTTAATTATACCTAATGAAGTTTAGAAATCAGAAAATTGATAATAGTTTAAACGTCCGAAATCAGAGATGGAGTGATATTCATCTGAAAAAAAAATGTGAAATCATAACGGATACGGGTATTCTATTCGATTTTAGTCGATTTTTCTAGTGACCGAAATGTCATTTGTACCAACATAAGTTAAATCACCGAATAAACTCCCTAGATCAGTATATACGTTACATATTTTAAAAAATCATCATTTATATTTGGGTGGGTTTTGTTTTATAACCGAATTGATCTGATTAAGATTAATTGTCGGTATATTAAAAATCCCAAAAATCTTACTTACTAAAATTGTCCATTAGATCTCGTTTAAATTTCTTATCACTCACTCAAAGTGGGCTAGCTGTTTGCCGGCCGCATCTAGTCGAACAAATAATACGCGTGGACACACAAGCAAAATATGAAGGTCAAAAAATGTCGGGTCCACTGTGAACGCCTGCGTTTGCATTTTCGACCCTAATAACACAAAGTAGTCCTACAGATATCCATAGGACGTCCTCTTTGGACATTCCGGACATCCTTAGGACATCCTTTTCTGGTACACTGGACGTTCTATGGACGTCCGAGGGACGCACTAATGTCACAACTTTGAACTGAATTCGAACGTCCGCCGCGGACATCCATTGGATATCCCCCTGGGACATTCACAGAACGTCCTATTTTGGTACAGTGGACGTCAGAGAAAGTGATTTTTTTTGTTATATTATTCACACCAGTTCAATTGTAATTGTGAAATTTTTATTTCAACACCTGCTCGTGACTGAAACTTCATCTACGTGAATAATAGCCACCGTTTATACTCGTTGAGCGAGCTCCGGAGCAGACTTAACAGGATGTTTTAAATCTCGATATACCATACTATTCGTGGTGTCTAAGAAGCATCAGCGCAAGTGTCTCCATCTTTCAGGCGGAGCTTTACTTTTGGTCCATATTATGTCGAGTGAGGACCACTCTTAGGTGTCTGTCCCGGACATGTTTTGGACATTGCCTGTATTAAGTCGGCGAGGGACTATTTTAAGACTATGGTATGGATATGTTATATTATATCCATCACGGACAACTACTGGATATCCGGTATGGACATTGTACATAAATTGTACAAATAATGGATATATATCGTGGACGTCTTAATACTGTCCAAAAACAAACATCCACAGGACATACATATTAAGTCCATGGACGTTCCGACATTAAATGGACATAAATTGTACGTCCCAAGGATGTTGTGTGCTATTAGGGGAGTGAATTGTCAGTGCTCAAAATAATCTTAAATTGTCCAAAATCTTCTAAAAATTGTCTAAATTAATAATAAAACGGTCTAAACTTACTAAAATTGTTAACAATAATCTAAAACGGTCTAAAATTGTCCAAAATGGTCAAAAATAATAATAGAACGGTCTAAAGTTATCTAAAATGGATCTGAGGATTGTTAAAACTAATCTAAAATTATCCAAAATCTTCTACAAATTGTCTAAAACAGTCTGAAAATACTCAAACTCAAATTGATCAATTGTATTGTTCAAAATAATCTGAAATGGTCTAAAATTTTCTACATTAATAATAAAACGGTCTAAAGTTACTTAAATTGATCAAAGAATTTTGCAAAATAATCCAAGATGCTCTAAAATTGTCCAAATTCTTATAAAAAATGTCTAAAATAATAAAAAAAACAGTCTAAAGTTACGTAAATTGATTTGAGAATTGTTTAAAATAACCTAAAATGGTCTAAAATTGTAAACAATATAAAAGTTGTCTAAATTTAATAATAAAACTGTCTAAAGTTACCTAAAATGGATTAGAAAATTGTTCAAAACAATCCAATATTGACCAAAATCTTCTAAAAATTGCCTAAAACGGTTTGAATTAAGTTACTTAAAATTGATCAAATAATTGTTCAGAATAATCTACAAGGGTCTATTGTCCGAAATGGTCTAAAAATTGCCTAAAATAATAATAAAACTGTCCGGAGTTATTCAAACTCAAATTGATCAATTGCATTGTTCAAAATAATGTAAAATCTTCCAAAACGGTCTAAAGTTACGTAATTGATCCAATAGAGAGTTAAAGCACGAGCAGTTTCTAACACGTATACCTATACGTATCGATCTGCGACTGCGCACAGAGGATACGGATAGGTTTAAGTGTTACGTCGAACGTAACTCTACGGATATCTGCGTTTACGTATCTCTTTAACGGATCACGCATGTCGTTATCAAAATATGGAAGGAAATCATACAAAATGAAAACCTAACCTCACTAAACGTCTTAGCAGCATGCACTGTGCAGTACATCCTACAAAAGTGTTTACATAAATTAAGTGTTTTCACTATTCCAAATAGTTACCAAAAAAATAAACTTTTTGTATTAAAAAAAATTTGTTCAGGCAACCCTAGGCCTATCCTCAGAGGTAGTAAATGTACTTTTTTAAACTGATATCAAGATAAGCACTGGGTATCACTGAGGGCATTGAAGACAAAAGCCCCGTATAGGGCTGCTTTATTACCTAGAAGTACTTAATCTTGCAAAATAAGATTTAAAATCATGTCATCAACGAAAAATTTGGTTAGAAATCACTGTGCCATATTGACTTTAAGTTACGTTGTAACAGAAGTCGTGCTTTAAGTCTTTTTAATGGTACAATTTTTCTAAGATGTAACGGGATACGTTAAGGTATACATGATTGAGATGCGTTTACGTTATGTGTTGGCTTTAACTCTCTAATAGGCTAAAATGGTCTAAAATTGTCCAAAACCTTCTAAAAATTGTCTAAATTAATAATAAAATTGTCTGAACTTACTCAAACTCAAATTGATCAATTGTATGGTTCAAAATAATCTAAAATTGTCCAAAATCTTATAAAAATTGTCTAAAATAATAATAAAATGGTATGAAGATACTTAAATTGATCAGAGAATTATGCAAAATAATCTAAAATGGTCTAAAATTATCCAAAATTTTCTCAAAATTGTCCAAAATAATAATAAAATTTGTGAAATGGCAAAAAAAATGCAAAAGATAATTATAGTGATTTAGCTCAAATTATATTATGGGTTCGTTCCACGAATAGAATTTGAAATATATCAGAAGTAAAATATTAAATAAAAAAAATTTTGGACGATAGTTAGTTGATTTTTTTGGTGTAATTAGAAACAATTGCCAAAAAAACTGTGATATATTTCAAAATCCGTCCTTTGTCAATCACTAAGAAAAACCAATAAACGGCACATAAAATATCATAATCAAAAATTAACAATTTTTCTCTTTATTCAAATAAAACCGGCTAAAGCACAATCACACTGTACTTAAAGAAATAACAAAATTTAAACACAAAGTAGCAGGCTGAAAACGCTACATCAGCATAATTCGCCATTTCAAAAGTTTAAACATTTTTTGAAAAACTAGGACGGATAGGAAAAGATTATTGCTCAAGAAAGCGATGTTTGTATATACTTAAACGCGACATCAAGACGCCGTTAAAAAAAAAAACTGCGGAGTTTCGTTTTTTTTTGGGGGACCCCGGAAGGTCCGAAGAGTCGGCAGTCGAAAATTTGACGGGTTACTTGTGGGCCGTCACGCAGTTAGCGGTTAATTAATTTTGTATTTATTCGTAAGGGTTAATTTATTTTTCTATTTATCCGAAAGGGTGATTTTTGCCATCGGCGGAGTAACGATTTCATTTTTTTTTACCGAGGGTAAATTTGTTTACCTTTCTACGTGTCGGTTAACCAGGGTGTGTTTTGCCGGCTAACACGGAAGCTAAGAAGAATAGCAGCGACTTCAAGAAAGGGTGAGGATAATTTTTTTCATTCGATTCATTCCTTTTTCTTAGTCTCAGTACATAAACCTATTTTTTTAAGCCATTTTCGTTAGTGCCAGACGTTACCGTCACTTCCACCTTAATTTGGGGGACGCTAGTGATACAAACCTAGCTTGTATAGGAATATTATTATTTTTAAGGGAAATGAGTTTTTCCTTCTAACCAGGGGTAGTTTTTGTTTAAATGTCATACGGACAAGGCGAATAAATATTTTAATTGTAGGCAAGGTTGGGATATAAATATATTTAGTTAAAGGATACTATTATTTTAAGGGAGATATTGTTTCTTTATGAAAAGGGAAGGGTTTCGTATATTAAGGTATCTGGGTAAGGCATATGGGTTTCATTGTTTTGCGAGAACTTCTCTACCACTTAGAAAGTTGTCACTTATACACATGTTGTCTTGTTGTCTGTTTCGTTGTCTTATGTACTCGAACTAAACCTTAATTTTGTTATTACTTATAAATCCTGCAAGGAATAGAATCCATAACCGTAACGTAATAATATTTAGTTGCTGTCGCTAAGCGGCAAAATTAACGTTTGGTTCAGGGTTAGTTATTTGCCATAATTAAATTTCAGTCAGTATCACGGGATTAATTTTTTTCTTTTGGTGTCTTGTTATTATTAATCTTTTTTTTTTTAATTTGATTATCAGTCTTGTCTTGATTTAATATAATAGGCTATAAAATTTATCGCAGGTCTTATTATTTAGCTTCCCCAGAACCTACACCCCTAGAGCTGAGTAGAATATTTTTCCGAACTACAGAGTTAGTTCTGGGAGGGATCAAAAGGGGAAGTAAAATAAAAATGGGAGAATACTGATCAAACTCGTCTGTCTACAACCAGGTATAGTAAACCCTGGCGAATCCAGGTAAGGGGTAGCGACCCCTCACCAGACCCACCCGCTCGGTCTCCTCGATTTTTTTTTTTGAGAAATAATTTATTTCTCGGGCTGCCAAGCCCTGGTGACAGTCGCGCTGCCAAACGCAACAAAATAAAGGACGTAAGGACTTAAAGCTATCACCGTAGTGACAGCACAAGGCCCTACGGAGTTTATTACAAACCCTATAAATAAGGGGAGACAAGAAAGAAATCTTCAGTAGAAAACGCCGGCAATATAAAGATATACAAAGTCTATTTTTGATATTAAATAGATAAATGGCAGGTTCTTTCTTAGCACGGGAAGACAATTTATATAAATGCCGAGAGAAGAAGGGGGAACATGACGTGGAGAAAGAGGAAAGAGAAAATCAAGCGAACATGAAACTTTAAAATATACAGACTAGAGGAAGAATGAAAATACAGTGTGGCACAAGAAAACGCAACAAGTTACCTAAATTGATTAAAGAATTGTTCAAAATAATCTAAAAACGGCCTAAAATTCCCCAAAAATGATCCAAAGTTACCCAAATTGATCAGATAATTTTTCAAAATAATCTAAAATTATCCAAAATGGTCTAGAATTGTCCAAAAATGGATTAAAATAATAATAAAATAGTCTAAAGTTACCTAAATTGATCAGATAATTTTTCAAAATAATCTAAAATGGTCTAAAATTGTCCAAAAAGGGTCTAAAATTCTCCAAAAACGAAAATTCGTTTGCCAATTTTAGCGAGTGGTTTGGTGACGTGTTTTTCTAAATTGTTTTTTTTGTTGTTATTATTTAATCAAGATGGCGTTGTACAGATCTTTTATTAATGTTTCTGATAACGAAACAGACAATGTTGAATAAAGGAGAATAAATATTGTATTTTACCCTCCATTGACCCCCATTATTATAACCTCAAATTCAGATTCAAGCTCTGAAAATTCAGATAATGAATCTTAACTTTTTATTAAATTCTCATTATTACTAATAAAAAAAATCGGCTGTGTCACCCCAGAACTTTCCCAGCTGGACCGTAAAGAATATGTTATTTATTATTATTATTATTTTAATTACAAAATACTAAGCATTACATTAATTTATGGAACATAATAAAAATAGCGAACCAATGGAGAATTAATATTTCAATGTTGGTAATGTAGGGAATTTTAAATGTGTATTTTTCTCGCCATCTAGCGGCGAAACTATGAGGAATTCGATAAAAAGTTAGACATAAAAGTTAAAGAAAATTTGATGCTTTACAACTTTGCACCAGAAAATTTTGCACTAAATACATTGTTTGTCCTCAAAATCAAGAAAAACTATAGAAAACATACATGCACATTTTTTACGCGCCCTCTAGTGGCGTAACTATTGGAAATTTTGGAAAAGGCTTAAGACAAAAATTGTAGGTAATTTTATGCTCTAAAACTTTGTACTACAACATTTTGCACTAAAATGTATTGTTTATCCTTAAAATTTAAATAAAGCAAAAAATTGTTACATGTATATTTAACCAATGTCGGTCTTGAGGACCCTCCACTGTACCAATTTAAACCAAAATCTAATGGTCGCATTCTAGGTACACACCGACCCTCCATACCAAATTTCAGCTTGATTGGTCAAACGATTCGGCAATTATCGTGGAAGATTACACACAGACACACAAACAGACCATACGCTAGAAATAGTTTCAATCATCTTGGGGGACCTCAAAATGGATATTTCCATCGATATCTCAATTTTTTTTCCACGTTCACCTTACTTTCCCTTTGATGAATCCTGGAAAGTAAAAATGATAAAATACGAATATATTATTATATAAATTAAATCTGTCAACACCGATTTCGGAGGTTAGTTTTGAGTCCTAATATAAACATTTTGGGTTTATGTTGGATACAACTTCTCTCTCTCTCTCTCTCTCTCTCTCTCTACCTTACCATATCTATGGTTAAACCACTTTGTTATGTCTTATGTAACATATGGCTGTCAGAAATTTAACTGCTGCGATTGGATAACATTAAATCTCAACACTTGGCAACTATATGTGTATTTTAACTGATTTCTTTTTTTCAAGAATAATGTATTTTTGTACTGATAGAAAAAGGTGGGACTGATGACATATATTTTATTGCTGTTGAGGGTTAGTCCAAAATGCCCATTGTTTTGGAAAAAATAGCACAAAAGCATTTTTCCACACATGAATTTCGAAAAAAAGCAAAAATGCTCGGAATTTGGACAAAAACAAACATTTTTTTACACACGAAGTAAAAAAAAACAAGCAATATGAATTTTTCCACACAAGAATTTGAAAAACGAAAAGAAACAAGAATGCATTTTTTTACACTCAAATTTCGAAAAAAAAAAAACAAAAATGCATTTTTGCACAATCGAATTTGGACAAAAACAGAAGCAAGAATACATTTTTGTTTTGTTTTTAAAAGCCATGAGCGAAAAAAATCCATTTTTATTTTTTTTCTTAAAACCTTGCGAGAAAAATATATTGTTACTTGTTTTTAAATTTATATGTGAAAAAATAAATTTTTGTTTTGTTTTTCGAAGTCGCAAGTGAAAAAATTCAATTTTATTTTCTTTCTCAAAGCTCTTGAGTGAAAAAAGAAATAATAATAATAATAATAATAATGGCCGTTTTTCCCGCACAAATTATTTAGGGAGAATATTATTATTATTTGCATTATTTATAATTTTTTTTTAATTGAATTTTGTTTTCTTATAATGAAAATTTTTTGTTTTAGAAAATGTTTAAGGGAGTATTACAACGACTATGCCGATTGTTTAGAAGATTACAACGTTTCTATAATGCCTGGAGTAAAACAAAATATCGAAATGTCCGATGATGAAATCTTCCACGATATTTTTTTACCAATTAAAAGTCGATCAACTCCCGATATAATAGATAGTACATTTGTGATGCTTACTTATGATCCCGGACCTGATATGATTAGAAGAAAATCAGCTTTTTTACCTGGCTATCAGTGCAACGATTCGTAAGTTAATAATTTAATTTTAAAAAATATCTGTTGTCTAATTATTAAATAAACATTCGGAAGCTGAAGAGGAAGGAATTTGAAAATTAATAACGAGCGAGCGCGAATATAAGCCAATCCCTGGAGGCCAGACGAATCCCTACAAAATGAAAACTAATCCAATTAGACGAGGCATATATGCTACAAGTAATAAGATCAGGAAAGATAATTTTTCATTCATAGTTTCTCATTGCTTGTTAAATTTAGTCGCCCTTAAAAGGTTCAATCGATACTGATTCTAGTTGTTGAATTATTTACTAATTCATATTTTTACAAATTTCACATTATTAAACAAATTTTACGAATTTAAAAAAATGAAAAAAAAATATTTTCCATATACAAATTTAAAACTATGCATTTTTTCTGACAAGAATTTAGAAAACAAAGTAACAATGCATTTTTTTCACTCACGAGCATTTTGATAAAGAAAACAACAATGTATTTTTTTGCTCACTAATTTGAAAAACAAAACAAAAATTAATTTTTCCACATTCAAATTTAAAAACAAACCAATAACACATTTTATCTCACAAGATTTTAGAAAACAAAGTAACAATGCATTTTTTTCACTTACGAGATTTTTGATAAACAAAACAAAAATGCATTTTTTTGCTCACGAATTTGAAAAACAAAACAAAAATTAATTTTTCCACATACAAATTTAACAACAAACCAATAACACATTTTATCTCACAAGATTTTAGAAAACAAAAGTAACAATGCATTTTTTTCACTTACGAGATTTTTGATAAACAAAACAAAAATGCATTTTTTTGCTCACGAATTTGAAAAACAAAACAAAAATTAATTTTTCCACATACAAATTTAAAAACAAACCAATAACACATTTTATCTCACAAGATTTTAGAAAACAAAGTAACAATGCATTTTTTTCACTCACGAGCATTTTGATAAACAAAACAAAAATGCATTTTTTTGCTCACGAATTTAAAACAAAACAAAAATTAATTTTTCCACATACAAATTTAAAAACAAATCAACAATACATTTTATCTCACAAGATTTTAGAAAACAAAGTAACAATGCATTTTTTTCACTCACGAGCATTTTGATAAAGAAAACAAAAATGCATTTTTTTGCTCACGAATTTTAAAAACAAAACAAAAATTAATTTTTCCACATACAAATTTAAAAACAAACCAACAATACATTTTATCTCACAAGATTTTAGAAAATAAAGTAACGATGCATTTTTTTCACTCACGAGCATTTTGATAAAGAAAACAAAAATGCATTTTTTTGCTCACGAATTTAAAACAAAACAAAAATTAATTTTTCCACATACAAATTTAAAAACAAACCAACAATACATTTTATCTCACAAGATTTTAGAAAATAAAGTAACAATGCATTTTTTTCACTCACGAGCATTTTGATAAAGAAAACAAAAATGCATTTTTTTTGCTCACGAATTTGAAAAACAAAACAAAAATTAATTCTTCCACGTACAAATTTAAAAATAAACCAACAATACATTTTATCTCACAAGATTTTAGAAAACAAAGTAACAATGCATTTTTTCACTCACGAGTTTTGATAAACAAAACAAAAATGCATTTTTTTGCTCACGAATTTGAAAAACAAAACAAAAATTAATTTTTCCACATACAAATTTAAAAACAAATCAACAATACATTTTATCTCACAAGATTTTAGAAAATAAAGTAACAATGCATTTTTTTCACTCACGAGCATTTTGATAAAGAAAACAAAAATGCATTTTTTTTGCTCACGAATTTGAAAAACAAAACAAAAATTAATTCTTCCACGTACAAATTTAAAAATAAACCAACAATACATTTTATCTCACAAGATTTTAGAAAACAAAGTAACGATGCATTTTTTCACTCACGAGTTTTGATAAACAAAACAAAAATGCATTTTTTTGCTCACGAATTTGAAAAACAAAACAAAAATTAATTTTTCCACATACAAATTTAAAAACAAACCAACAATACATTTTATCTCACAAGATTGTAGAAAAGAAAAGTAACAATGCATTTTTTTCACTAACGAGCATTGATAAACAAAACAAAAATTCATTTTTTTGCTCACGAATTTTGAAAAACAAAGCAAAAATTAATTCTTCCACGTACAAATTTAAAAATAAACCAACAATACATTTTATCTCACAAGATTTTAGAAAACAAAGTAACAATGCATTTTTTTCACTTACGAGATTTTTGATAAACAAAACAAAAATGCATTTTTTTGCTCACGAATTTGAAAAACAAAACAAAAATTAATTCTTCCACGTACAAATTTAAAAATAAACCAACAATACATTTTATCTCACAAGATTTTAGAAAACAAATTAACAATGCATTTTTTTCACTCACGAGTTTTGATAAACAAAACAAAAATGCATTTTTTTGCTCACGAATTTTGAAAAACAAAGCAAAAATTAATTCTTCCACGTACAAATTTAAAAATAAACCAACAATACATTTTATCTCACAAGATTTTAGAAAACAAAGTAACAATGCATTTTTTTCACTTACGAGATTTTTGATAAACAAAACAAAAATGCATTTTTTTGCTCACGAATTTGAAAAACAAAACAAAAATTAATTCTTCCACGTACAAATTTAAAAATAAACCAACAATACATTTTATCTCACAAGATTTTAGAAAACAAATTAACAATGCATTTTTTTCACTCACGAGTTTTGATAAACAAAACAAAAATGCATTTTTTTGCTCACGAATTTTGAAAAACAAAACAAAAATTAATTTTTCCACATGCAAATTTAAAAACAAATCAACAATACATTTTATCTCACAAGATTTTAGAAAAGAAAAGTAACAATGCATTTTTTCACTCACGAGTTTTGATAAACAAAACAAAAATGCATTTTTTTGCTCACGAATTTTGAAAAACAAAACAAAAATTAATTTTTCCACATACAAATTTGAAAACAAACCAACAATACATTTTATCTCACAAGATTTTAGAAAAGAAAAGTAACAATGCATTTTTTTCACTCACGAGCGTTTTGATAAAGAAAACAAAAATGCATTTTTTTGCTCACGAATTTTGAAAAACAAAGCAAAAATTAATTTTTCCACATGCAAATTTAAAAACAAACCAACAATACATTTTATCTCACAAGATTTTAGAAAACAAAGTAACAATGCATTTTTTCACTCACGAGTTTTGATAAACAAAACAAAAATGCATTTTTTTGCTCACGAATTTTGAAAATCAAAACAAAAATTAATTTTTCCACATACAAATTTAAAAACAAACCAACAATACATTTTATCTCACAAGATTTTAGAAAAGAAAAGTAACAATGCATTTTTTTCACTCACGAGCGTTTTGATAAAGAAAACAAAAATGCATTTTTTTGCTCACGAATTTTGAAAAACAAAGCAAAAATTAATTTTTCCACATACAAATTTAAAAACAAACCAACAATACATTTTATCTCACAAGATTTTAGAAAACAAAGTAACAATGCATTTTTTCACTCACGAGTTTTGATAAACAAAACAAAAATGCATTTTTTTGCTCACGAATTTTGAAAAACAAAGCAAAAATTAATTTTTTCACATACAAATTTAAAAACAAACCAACAATACATTTTATCTCACAAGATTTTAGAAAACAAAGTAACAATGCATTTTTTCACTCACGAGTTTTGATAAACAAAACAAAAATGCATTTTTTTGCTCACGAATTTTGAAAAACAAAACAAAAATTAATTTTTCCACATACAAATTTAAAAACAAACCAACAATACATTTTATCTCACAAGATTTTAGAAAAGAAAAGTAACAATGCATTTTTTTCACTCACGAGCGTTTTGATAAAGAAAACAAAAATGCATTTTTTTGCTCACGAATTTTGAAAAACAAAGCAAAAATTAATTTTTCCACATACAAATTTAAAAACAAACCAACAATACATTTTATCTCACAAGATTTTAGAAAACAAAGTAACGATGCATTTTTTCACTCACGAGTTTTGATAAACAAAACAAAAATGCATTTTTTTGCTCACGAATTTAAAACAAAACAAAAATTAATTTTTCCACATACAAATTTAAAAACAAATCAACAATACATTTTATCTCACAAGATTTTAGAAAATAAAGTAACAATGCATTTTTTTCACTCACGAGCATTTTGATAAAGAAAACAAAAATGCATTTTTTTTGCTCACGAATTTGAAAAACAAAACAAAAATTAATTTTTCCACATACAAATTTAAAAACAAATCAACAATACATTTTATCTCACAAGATTTTAGAAAACAAAGTAACAATGCATTTTTTTCACTCACGAGCATTGATAAACAAAACAAAAATTCATTTTTTTGCTCACGAATTTTGAAAAACAAAGCAAAAATTAATTTTTCCACATACAAATTTAAAAACAAATCAACAATACATTTTATCTCACAAGATTTTAGAAAACAAAGTAACAATGCATTTTTTTCACTCACGAGTTTTGATAAACAAAACAAAAATGCATTTTTTTGCTCACGAATTTTGAAAAACAAAGCAAAAATTAATTTTTCCACATACAAATTTCAAAACAAACCAACAATACATTTTATCTCACAAGATTTTAGAAAACCAAAGTAACAATGAACTTTTCCACTCTCGAGTTTTGAAAAACAAAGCAACAATAAATTTTTTTTTTAAGTAAAAATGCGTTTTTCCACGAGAATCATTCTGTATAAATTAAACCGTTTGATCTAAAGTTTAATGGATTTTAATAGACAAATATAAATCGAATTTACAAAATTTTATTATTGTTTCTATTTCTAGTGATTCAAATTTAACGATCAATTGATTGAATTAATTTCGAACTGGATTTTAATGTTTTGTTTTTATTCGCATATTAGAATTCACCTGAACATCAAAATCCGATTTTACGATTTTCCTAAAAATAGGTTATAAACATTTTAACATTTGCTGTTGTACCGAAACTTTTTATAGCCGAAGTAGTTGCACGATGTTTTTACTATCGCACAAACACGATTTTATTTAAAAAAAAAAAATAATTATTATGTTTCGTGGAATCGTGGAAGTATATAAAAATTACTGATTAACTGTTAGTGTATATATAGTTAGTAAAAATATATTTATTAAAGGTATGTTTTTTTTTATATATTTTTATATAATAAAAAGTGGAAAAGACTAGAAAAAAGAAATCAAAAAATATAATTTTAAAAATTTCCTTTTAAATTTTATATTAAATAAATTTTATATTGATTTTGTATTTAATAAATAAAATTTATTTAGATTATATCAAAATAGTGAATGATAAATAGAATGTGGGAATATTTAGAAAAGTAAAAATAACTGTGTATGTATCTTGGACTATATATTAAAATATAAATAACAGATGGTAAATTCACTTAACTACTAAAAAATTTCATTTCGAATAATATTTATTATCTATTATTGGCTTCAAAATAATTTTAATAAATTTGAAATGATTATTAATAAATCAACAAAAATCGGTTAATTGTGTCGCCCTAAAACTTTCTCGACAAGTATCCAGAAGACTTTTTCAGATATTTTGATCTTTTTTTTTATTTTTGACAGGTGACAGTTAGAGAAAGAATTTTCACTGTTCTGAATAGATTTTTTCAAGGGCTTTCAAATGACATATTGCAACTCAAATTCCGTGACATATTACATCTGTCATTTTTTGATAGTGACACTTCCGTTTGACAGATGTCGTACAAAAACTAATGAGTTCTTCCGACGGGTAATCCAAACCCTTATACCAAATTTCAGCTCAATCGGATTAAACTTGTGGCCTCTATCGTGGAAGAATACACACAAACAGACAGACAGACAGACAGACAGACTTCCATTTGAAAATGGTGTTAATCATCTCAAGTGACTTCAAAATGGATATTTCCATCTTTATCACGAATTTTTTTTTATCTCGTTCACAATAATTTCCCTTCTCGGAGGTGGGTCGGAAAAATAAAATTGGGAAAAATAGGAAAAAAATTATGAAAAAATTGGTAAAAATAGGGAAAATTTGGGAAAAATAGTTAAAAAAATAGGAAAAAATGGAAAAAAAATGGTGAAAAATAAGGGAAAATTGGAATAGATGGGGAAAATAGTAAGAAATTGGAAAAAATAGTGAAAACTGGGAAAAAGGACAAAATCAGTAAAAACAATAAAACATTGGTGAAAACTGAGAAGAATATTGAAAAAAGCGAAAAAAATGGAAAAACAATCAAAATTAGAGGGGATAATAAGGAAAAAGAGGGATAAAATAGGGAAAAATAAGGAGAACTAAAAAAAGAGGGAAAAATAGTAAAAAAATAGTGAGAAATAGAAAAAAATCTTGAAAAATAGTATAAAATCTGGAAAAATAGAGACAAAATAGGGAAGAATGGTGAAAAATAAGGGAAATAAAAAAAACTCGAAAAATAGTGAAAAATTGGGATCAATGTAAAAAAATTATAAAAATAGGGAAAATCGTGAAAAAAAGTGAAAAATTGGCAGAAATCGGAAAAAATATTGAGAGATATTAAAAAAATTGTAGAAACATAGAAATTAAGAAAAATTGGAGATTTAAAAGAACATTCAAAAGAACATTAAATTATCTCGATTGTTAATCGCCATTTTAATTCACGAGTTCGTTACAGAACTTTTCCGTCGACTGTACTTTTCAAAACTAAAGATATCTTATTTAAAACATATATAGAATTTTACGAAATTATAACAATAAAATAAATAATGACATACATAGTAGGGGAGACTGTTGTACCTTGGACCACTTTTTACATTTTATTTTTTGAATCAACAGGTGTTTTCAATTTCTAAACTTTAAAAGTCTCCAACCGTAGTTCAAACCTTTCTACACAACATGGAATATGTATAATTGTTATAAATTCTTAAGAAAAAGTTAAAAAAAAACAACTCATACTGTTTGCATATTGGTCCATGGTACACTATAGTCATGTACCTTGGGACAGGCGTCTTGTACCTTGAACCACGTATAAAACCATAGGCAATAACAAGAAATAGGTACACGAATTTAGATTATGTTTTATTGGTTTATTTTATTAGTGGATTATAAAATTATTTATTTTTACGATTGCAAAGATCGCACAAGTAGTCCTTCCACTCGTCCCCTTCTACACCTGCACACAAAAAGTGTACCCAACGGCCACAAGAGGTGCACTTACACCACTGTTCACCACTCTTGTCACTAAATTTTGGCGATAGACAAAATAGGCACAATTCTTCATTTTCATCACCACTATCTTCATCATGGGTTGAAACAACTTCAGACCCTTCAGAATCAGACGAGGAGCTTGATATCTGTTTAGTTATCTTCTGTTTCTTTAATGGCTGTTTGCCTTTTTCTGTTTTCACATTGGTTAAGGATTGCCCTAGGTTTCTGGTAACTTTTTTAATTTGTTCTTTCTTAGGCTTGCTTTTTTTTAATTTTTGTTCTTTTATGGCGTTTTTCTCCGGCGTCTCAGTGGCAATCATGGTTTTTCCTCGTTTTCTACCTTGCTTCTTTTTCTCCTTACGATCCTCTGCCTTAGGGTAAGGTTGTATTTCTTCAGGGGTTATAAATCTTTTTATTTTTTCATTGTCCTTTTTTGCAATTTCAGTTGAGTTAGTTTCTGAGGAAGTAGATGGAGCTGTTGAAGAACCAGGATTTGAGGAACATGATGTAGATGGTAAGGAAGTCGAAAGCCCATTGTCTAGAGAAACTACTAAAGATGTAGATGACCCCGAGGGTAAAGCACACAGAGAAAACGGGGCCAAGAACATTTTTTTTCTGACATTTATTTAATTATACCAACTACTTTTTATCTTACATCAGCATAATTTTCATGCTGTAGTAAAAACAATAATTTTCCTAATCATAACATTCTAGAATAGGTACTCCATTAAACTATTGTAAGCTAACTGTTATCCTAAAAGTTAATTTCAATAAAAAAATATACCTCAGATAGCTAAAACAAGTGAACAAACTTCCTACTCTTGTTTTTGACTCTCTTGTAATATTTTTACTTATTCTAACTAAACAGTTCACTTGTTTTAAGTTAATATTTTTACAGACGTTTAAATTTAACGGTCGTCAGACGTATGATAAAGATAATGACTGATTTGTATATAAAAAACATTGCCAATTGTCATTAACAGTCGCTACTCTCGTTCTAACGAAAATTATCGAACGATAACCGAAACAGGCAAACAGATATTTCAGGCTCGTATGTTCGTCCAGTTTCTTCGAATATTTAAATAGGAAAAAACGGTGTTTGTGTTCGTTTTGTGAGTGAAAGTGTGTATTGGGCAAACAGGTGCTGTGAGATGGAAGATTATAAAATTTTACTCGTTGGGATTTACAGGATTTAATAGTTCAGTTTGGAGGTAAGTTAACAAAATAAGAAAATTTAATATTATCAGTGGTAAATAAACAAAAGTATTACATCAGCTGTTTTTAATCGGGATTTCAGAAGAACTAAAACTAAAAATATTAAAATCTATCAGCTAGGTTCTTATAGGTTATTTTCAGGATTTCTGTCCATTATTTATATTTTCCACTATTGTACAAGCTTATAACTTTTAAGCGGAAGTACCTACATGAAAACATAAATTATTTCAAGTTTTATTTCACTCAATCAAAACTTTTATCGCTCCCTGCTTACTGAAAAATAAAATGGCGGGTTTTTAAAGACGTTTTTGTTATAAAAAATACTCAGTAATAGTTACATTAACAGTATTAACCACAGTAAATTTTTTTAGACCAGGGAATCACTGGAGATAGTTTTAAACTCCTTGATAATGAGACCATTATAAAAACTGGACCGAAACTTATATTTAAAAATAAGTATTGAATACAGAAGTGATAGCTGTGGAAATAGTAATTATCAGGTAATTTTCAAAAGGTTTTTCACTTTTAACTATTGTATGTTGAAGACCTGTAAAAATGCAATTAATATTTCAGTGAATAAATTTTTGTATTGATTACTTTTTGTATATTTAATGCCCTGTCCCTCCTTTAATTCAAAATAATTTTTGTTTCCTTTTTTTTTCAAAAGAGCACCTAAAATAATCACCTGATTCAGGTTAAACCAAAGTGCTAAAGTAGAAAAAGTGTTTTTTGAGGTAGCTAAAGTGTTACCTAGAACAAAAATATTTTTTAGCTATAGTAAATTAATTTTTTTGCTCTCTTAAGTTCCGGTTTTTCTTAAAACAACTGAATTGTTGACTTCGTCTCGTCAAAATTTTCGCTTACTTTAAGCGAAAATCAATAAAAATTAAGCTGTTCTAAGTTAACTTTGTTGCTACGATTAGTTGCGGTATTTCCTGCTATAAGTTAAATGGTAACCAGTTTTAGCAAAAACATTTACTTACTTTAAGTGATCTATAAATTCACTTACAGCAAGTTACCAGTTTCAGAAACTTTTTTTTTCTTGATTTAGGTATACTGTTCATTTGTCTCGTATTTAATACAGATTTTTACTTGGAGTAAGCGAATTTTCACTTACAGTTAGTGAATTTTTTTCTCCGTGCAGAGCAGGACACTAATGATGAAGAAGTAGACGGTTCAGGATTGACAGAAGAGCCTAAACCTAAATCTGAAGTAGTAGAAGGCCCAGGGTTTGAATCGTCAAGAGGCCTATCAGTCACATAAGAAGAAAGATAATCATCGTCAGTGAAAACTGCTTCATTGAAAGGAAATATTCCTGATTTACGGAATCCAGATAAAATATTATTTGGAGTAAATGCTCGTGGATATGCTGTACCTAAGGCCTCCGCAACACTATAGATACCAAAGGTTTTTCCCTTGTTGTTGAGAAGCCATGCTTCAACAGCTTGATTGTAATAGGTCTTTAGGGGACCGTAAACGGAAATATCTAATGGTTGCAGCCTGTGTGAGGTATGGGGTGGGAAAGTAACCATCACAATACCTGCATCAGATGCCTTGTCAAGAGCCTCTGGAGAAAGGTGGGTTTCATGGTTGTCTAAAATTAACATAACACGATCATCCTTTGAGCTCTTGACCGCATTTATAAAATGGTCCAAAAACTTTAGGAACGACTCTTCGTTGGACCAACCTGATTGGTTTGCTGTGCCAATACATCCTACTGGTCCACCCACCAACATCCTTTCTTTAAAATGGACCCGTGGAAAGATTAACATGGGGGGTAACGAATTACCAATTGCATTCACCGCAACTATCACTGTAACTAGTGACCCTCTTTCGGCCGACGTAGCACTGCCTATTTGCTTTACCCCCTTCGGAGCAACTATTCTGGATTGTCCTTGAACTGTGCTTAAACCTGTTTCGTCCGTATTCCAAATTTTATCGGGAGAAATTGTACCATATTTTTTGTGTACCTCTTTTATATTATTAAAAAATAGTCCAACATTAGTCCTATTGAAACTTGTCATACGGCTTAAGCTTGTGGCCTCTGGTTTGCGCATTGACAGTTCTGTGCGCCTTTTTAAAAATCCTCTCATTCACTCCTCACCAGCAATCTCTTCATCTCTCCAAGGGGCGGGTATCTTTATTCCATTGGCTTTCGCAAATTTAAAAGCTAGCATTCGTACGCCCTTTTTGGTCAATCCGTATTGCATTTTTGCAACATTTTTAATATAGGTAACAAGGCTTAACTCCTCTTCATTAGAAAATACTTTCTTAACTGCGTAATTTGCTGAATACTCAAAATTATCTACATTTTTAAACTTTGGTAAATGCCTAGTTAGTGTAGACCTACTAATTTGAAATATTTTAGCTGCTTCTCGGTAAGATATTTTTTTTTCTGGATCATCTGTACACACGGCCTCAAGTGCCTGTTTTAATAATCCCTCATCTACTGCCTTCCTTTTTATCCCTTTTTTGCTCCTAGGCATGCTTGAATACAACCTGTATATCTGAAACAAAAATAAAAAAAACAATAATGCACCGTCTTGTACCATGCGCCACCGGCACAAGGTACATGATGACGGCTGACCTCAAGGTACACGATGGTCTTGTTTTTAACAAATATGGCTGCCTAGACAAAACTACTTAACCTATAAAAAAAACATGACGCATATTACTCACCGAAAAGTATGCTATCCACGTATTGTGTTAGAAAAAATGTTGGCTTTCACTTTATAGAGATACTCGCACTCAACTGATATTGGAAAAATTTACTTCCACCACCAAAAAACAACTTTTTATCACTAAAATTGTAAAACACTACGGACGCCGCTGCAACTCAACAAGGTAACTGACTAGAACACAGACTAGAACACAATAGTCGACGATGTTTAACCAGAGCCCGTTAGGTGTCAGCACAGTTAAGTTATGAGCCCTGGCCCAAGGTACACCATGGTCTTGGTACAACAGTCTCCCCTACTAACACAGCTACTTGATTTCAAATGTCACTGCCATAATAGAAAATCATTCATTAATAGGTGTCATTAGTCAACGATTTTGAGTGCGTTAAAATACATCTACGGAAAAAATAATTAAAAATAGTTAACGACTTTAATTGAAGGGGGATCACGCCAGGGCTGGCCCTAAAGCACTGTGCTTAGTGCTTTTCTAAGCACTCTAAGCATTTTTGTGCTCGGGAGCACAGTGCACATTTTTTAAATTTGTATATGGAAAAATTAATTTTTGATTTGTTTTTCAAATTTGTGAGCAAAAAAATGCATTTTTGTTTTGTTTATCAAAAATCTCGTGAGTGAAAAAAATGCATTGTTACTTTGTTTTTCAGAACTCGTGAGTGAAAAAAATTCATTTCGAATAATATTTATTATCTATTATTGGCTTCAAAATAATTTTAATAAAATTGAAATAATTATCAATAAATCGACAATAAAAAATACTACAATTGTGATATATTTTTAAAATTTTTAATCAAAAAAATGTGAAATTAATAAAACAGAACCAGAAAATTCAAACATTTAAAAGAACAACAAGTAAAAATAGTCAACGACTTTAATTGAAGGGGGATCACGCTAGGGCTGGCCCTAAGCACTCTAAGCATTTTTGTGCTCGGGAGCACAGTGGTTACGAGCACTTTTTAAAACAGGTGCTTAGTGCTTAAAACACTTTACCAAAGGGCTTGGTGCTCGTCAAAAATGCACGCGAACACTCCAAAAGGCTCCAGAGTACTAAGCACCAAGCCCCTTTCATGAGTATTACTAAAATCCCCAATTTTTATTATTTTTAATAGAAAATGAGTGAAAGCGGAGAATAAATAAACGGGATTTTCCGGCTTTTCCCACTTTTTTTTTCAAGTTTCACAGGAAACACGCTGAAGGCGGTAATTTTTAATCAAACCTATTGAAAATTTTAATAATCGGAAAATTTGTTGTGGGTTTTCCCGGATTGTTTTTCTGAAAATGTCATCATTTTAAAAATCCGATATCTCAGAAACCGTGAAAGATATTCGAAAAACAAAAATAAGAAAATGTAGGACTGAAATAGCCTGTCAAGTATTATTTGAATTATTTTTCCGAAATTTCTTGAGAAAGTTGAGAAAAAAAAATAAAATAAAAAAAAAGAAATTTTTGGAAATTAAATTCCGAAAATCTCGGAAACAAGGGAGAATATCAAGAAATGTCAAGAGTACCTCTTTGCTGTACTTATATATAATAAGGACAATAGGGAAAAATATTGGAAAATAGTAACAAAATAATGAAAAAAAGGGGAAAAAAAAATGAAAAATAGGGAAAACAATATTGGAAAATAGGGAAAAAAATATTGGAAAATAGGGAAAAAAAATTTGAAAATAGGGAAAAAATAATAAAAAATAGGATAAAAATATTGAAAAATAGGGAAAAAATGAATAATATGGAAAAAAATAATGAAAAATATAGAAAAAAATTATAAAAAATATGAAAAAAAATTATGAAAATATTGTTAGTTATACCGGGTGGGTTGTTTTTCTGAAAATGTCATTATTTTAAATTTATGTCTAAACCTTTTTCTCTATTTTCTTTATTTTTCCAAATTTTTTTTATTATCTTCTTTATTTTTCCCCATTTTCCAATTTTAGACTATATTCTCATATTTTTTCCTACTTTTCTCTACTTTTTTCTTCTTTCCTATTTTTTCTTGTTTTCCTTTTTCATTTTCTATATTTTTTTCCCGTTTTTCCCTATTTTTTATGGTTTTTCCATGTTTTTTGCTATATTCTTTTTCATATTTTTGCCTATATTTTTCTGTTTTTTCTATTTTTATCCATTTTTTTTTCCTATTTTTTCCATTTATTTTTTAATTTTTTTCTATTCTTTCAGTTCTTTTCTATACATCTCCATTTTTACTATTTTTTCCTAGTTTTCCCTATTTTTCCCTATATTTTCCTTTTTTCTTACTTTACTCTATTTTTTTCCATTTTAGTTTTCAAAAAAAAACTCTAATAGAGTCAAGCAGATATACAGAATTTTGTTTTCGTAAAATTCATTTTTTGAAAACCTGAAAAAATAGGGAAAAAATAATAAAAAATAGGGATAAAAATAATGAAAAATATAGAGAAAAATAAGTAAAAACATGGAAAAAATAATGAAAAATATGGAAAAAAATTTTGAAAAATCGGGAAAAAAATAATGAAAAACAGTAAAATAATGAAAAAAAAAGGGAAAAAATAATGAAAAATGGGGAGAAAATATTGTAAAATAGGAAAAAAATAATGAAAAATAGGGAAAAAATAATGAATAATGGGGAAAAATAATGAAAAATGGTGAAAAAATTATGAAAAATTGGAAAAAAAATTATGAAAAATATGGAAAAAAATAATGAAAAATAAAAATAATGAAAAAGATGAAAAAAAATAATGAAAAATAGTAACAAAATAATAAAAAAAAGGGGAAAAAATAATGAAAAATAGACAAAAAAATATTGGAAAATAAGGAAAAAAATATTGGAAAATAGGGAAAAAAATAATAAAAAATGGGGAAAAAAATTATGAAAAATTGGGAAAAAATAATGAAAAATAGTGAAAAAAATAATGAAAAATTGGAAAAAAATAATGAAAAATATAATGAATAATATGGAAAAATAATGAAAAATATGGGAAAAAAAAATGAAAAATATGGATAAAAATAATGAAAAATATAGAGAAAAAATAATGAAAAATGGGGATAAAAATAATGAAAAATTTAGAGAAAAATAATTAAAAACATGGAAAAAATAATGAAAAATATGGAAAAAAAATTTGAAAAATCGGGAAAAAAATAATGAAAAACAGTAAAATAATGAAAAAAAAGGGAAAAAATAATGAAAAATGGGGAGAAAATATTGTAAAATAGGAAAAAAATAATGAAAAATAGGGAAAAAATAATGAATAATGGGGAAAAATAATGAAAAATGGTGAAAAAATTATGAAAAATTGGAAAAAAAATTATGAAAAATATGGAAAAAAATAATGAAAAATAAAAATAATGAAAAAGATGAAAAAAAATAATGAAAAATAGTAACAAAATAATAAAAAAAAGGGGAAAAAATAATGAAAAATAGACAAAAAAATATTGGAAAATAAGGAAAAAAATATTGGAAAATAGGGAAAAAAATAATAAAAAATGGGGAAAAAAATTATGAAAAATTGGGAAAAAATAATGAAAAATAGTGAAAAAAATAATGAAAAATTGGAAAAAAATAATGAAAAATATAATGAATAATATGGAAAAATAATGAAAAATATGGGAAAAAAAAATGAAAAATATGGATAAAAATAATGAAAAATATAGAGAAAAAATAATGAAAAATGGGGATAAAAATAATGAAAAATATAGAGAAAAATGATTAAAAACATGGAAAAAAATAATGAAAAATATGGAAAAATTTTTTGAAAAATCGGGAAAAAAATAATGAAAAACAGTAAAATAATGAAAAAAAAAAGGGAAAAAATAATGAAAAATGGTGAGAAAATATTGGAAAATATGGATAAAAATAATGAAAATTATAGAGAAAAATAAGGAAAAATATGGAAAAAATAATGAAAAATATGGAAAAAAATAATGAAAAATAGGGAAAAAAATAATGAAAAATAGGGAAAAAAATAATGAAAAATAATAACAAAATAATGAAAAAAAAGGGAAAAAAATAATGAAAAATAGTGAAGAAAATATTCGAAAATAGGGAAAAAAGTAATGAAAAATAGGAAAAAAAATAAAAAAACTAGGAGAAAAAATGAAAAATAGTGAAAAAATAGGAGAAAAAATGAAAAATAGTGAAAAAAATAATGGAAAATTGGGGAAAAATAATGAAAAGAATGAAAATGAAAAAAATAATGAAAAATATGGGAAAAAATAATGAAAAATATAGAGAAAAATAAGGAAAAATATGGAAAAAATAATGAAAAATATGGAAAAAAAGAATGAAAAATATTGAAAAAAGTAATGAAAAATATGAATAAAAATAATGAAAAAGATAATGAAAATATTGTCAGTTATACCGGGTTGTTTTTTCGAAAATGTCATTATTTTAAAAAATCGTTATCTACGAAGCCGTGAAAGGTATTTAAAATTTAAATAATAATAATAAAATGTAGGAATATTAAACAAGTCTTATATGAAGTATTTTCCAAAATAATGTCAAGAAAGTTGAGAAAAAAAAATAAAATATGAAAAAAAATATTTTCGAAATTAAATTCCGAAAATCTCGGAAACTAGTGGTAATATCTAAAAATGTCTAAAGTACTTTTTTGATGTACATGCAAACGTTCTATGAGAAGATTTATCCATTTTCCTTCATTTTTGATAGGATTTGAGATATTTCGAAAATTGTCCAAAACTACCAGTTTAATTTTCGAATTATTTCACTAAATGTCAGTCTTAAATAGTTCGACAAGAAAAATATAAGTAAGTAGTGAAACAAAGCGAAGGTACTTATTGACTTTACAATATCCGTCCGTCCGTTCGTCTGTCTGTCTGTCTGTCTGTCTGTCTGTCTGTCTGTCTGCCAACAGACAATTTCACTTCAATAATTGAATTTTTCAAAAAATGCTTGAGACTTGGTGCTCGTGAATTTAAAGTACTTTTTTTTTATAGAGCATTTTTTTGTCAGTGCTCGTCACAGCTCTGGATCTATAAAAATTATGAATTTTTTCATGATTTTTGCCTTTTTTCTTTTCAGCTTATTGATTTTCTTCAATATTATTTTTATTGATTCTATTTTCTTCTGAATTCTCCATTATTTTTTGGATTTCTTCTTTCTATTAAATATCCTGTGCTTTATTTCTTCTCATTACTAAAAATTCTTATTATTAAAATTTAATAAGTTAAAAAACTAAATCCTGATAAAATCTAATTATCCCAATAACATCCTGCCGTTGTTTTGTTCTATTTTAAAATTTCTAATCCGAGTATTGAAGCACAAAAAAAAATTAATAACGAAAAGGAAAACTTGTTTCACAGAGAGGATACCTTACTTCTGCTTAATGGGATTAAGCGTCCGCATTGTCAGTCCATTTTAGTCTTTAGTTGGTGTTATAGAGCCCGAGAATTAGTCTTGTTTTATTATTATATAAAAGAACGTAAATTATTCGGTAACAATGGTGTTTTAATAAGGAATAAAAAGATTTTATTATGTAAGTAGTTATTATAAAATTTATAAAATTATACGTAATGTTAAGAATTCTCTTCCTTATAATATATTTTATAATTTTTCTTGTTGAAATTATACTTGTTACTAGCTTACTTGTGGCTAGCTATTGTGGCTAGCCAAAAACCTTTTATTAAAAAATTAAGATAGCGAAAAAATAAAGAGTTGAAGTTTTGTTATGTCGAGATGATAGATACGAAATTGATATATGTCGTTTTTTGATATTGTATTTTAAAAGGAAAAATATATGTATTCAAGCATTAAAAATCTCAGAACCAAATAAAATTTGTGTTAATTAAACGACACAACGACGCAGACTAGGAACTAGGGCTTCCTAATCTTCGTACATGGTCCTTCGTCCGGATTCCAAAAGAAGAGAAAATAATATTTTTCCAAAAGAAGAGAAAATAAAATAATTCCAGTCTTTCCGCTCCCTGAAGGGAGATTATCAGCATAGTACAATATATTTCCAGATTGTTCCAGTTTCCTGTGCTCTTTAAAACAAGAGTAGATTTCTTCGCTGGCATTGGTAAAATTGTGTGTTGGTGCTTAGAGTGATAAACATTTGTTACGTTTACAGTGAAATTTTATTTTTCTATTATAGTAGTAATAGTATTTGTACAAATTATGGATGCACAAAAAAAGATACGAAAACGTGTTAAGTCCTCCATTACACGTATGGAAAATTGGGTAATTGATAATTTAGCAAATATAGTTGATGAATATGTTATTCAAGTTAAAATAGAAACTTTAAAGGATAATTTTCAAACATATTGTGAAGTTCAAGGTCAAATTGAAGACCTTGATGTGGACGGACTTGACAACGAAGACGTATCTATCATCGAAGACAAATATTGTAAAATACTAGCGGAACTTCAACGAAAAACAGCAAATATTCAAGGTAATCAAAATTCAATTAATTTAAATAATTCAAAATCACAAATAAGTTCAAATTATTCCGGAGTAAAGCTCCCACAGATATCTATTCCTACATTTCATGGTGAATATCAGAATTGGCTTTCATTTTATCAACTTTTCACTTCATTGATAAAAAATAATAATAATCTAAGTGATTTAGAGAAATTTATATATTTAAAGTCTCACTTAAAGGGAGAACCTTTGAAACTTATTGATTCACTCCATTTGACAAGCGACAATTTTACAATTGCAATTAATATATTAGAAAATAGATATGATAATAATTTAGCGATTTTAAATTCGCATTTAGATTCAATAATTGATTTTCCTAATTTATTAAAATGTACTTCACAAAGTTTGAGAGAATTCGTAACAAACATAAAGGCAAACGTCGAATCTTTGAAAAATTTGAACTGCCCAGTTCAACACTGGGACTTAATTCTTATAAATATTATTTTGCGAAAATTAGATTTCGGAACAAAAAAAGAATACCAGACTCAACGTGATTCTGGTCAATTACCTTCATTAGCAGAATTTTTTAAAATTCTAGATCTACGGTGCAATACGTTAGAATCCCTTAATTCAAAAAATATTAATATTGATAAAAACAATAAGGAAAGACATTTTTCTAGAAATGTTCAAAAAACAGCCCTTCATTCACATAACTCCCAATATTCCAATGCTTCATATGAAAGAAAATGTTGGTTCTGCAATATTTCCAATCATGATATATATTCCTGTCAAAAATTTCTTCAGCTGTCACCAGATGACAAATATAAGTTTCTTCGTTCTCAGTCATTATGTTTTAATTGTCTCGGAGGAAAACATTCAGTTCAACAGTGCATGTCTTCAAAAAGTTGTTCTATTTGCGCTAAAAAGCACAATACAATTCTTCATGATAATTCTCAAGACCTTTCTTCACAACGTTCATATAATTCTCGAACTCAATCTGATCGAAAAACTCGGAATTCTGGTCAAAGACTTCAAGAAGATAATTCACGTAGTCGCACTCATTCAAACAGTAGTAATCGAAATATTATTTCAAACCAAAATTCACAAAAAATCATTCGAAATTCACATCAACCTCAAGTTTTAAATTCTTCACAAACTCCAGATTCTGAAGGTCAAGGGAGTAGTTCAACTTCACTTTCTAGTAGAACTAATAATACTTATGTTCTGTTAGCAACTGTAATAGTAATTCTTTACGATCAAAATGGTGATCCTATTCAAGTTAAGGCCGTCTTAGATAATGGGAGCCAGACTTCTTTCATAACTGAAAATCTCATTTCAAAATTAAATTGCCAAATATATGATAAATATGTACACTTTTCTGGGGTTTCTAATACTGCTTCATGTTCTAAGAAGGTAGCTGATATTGTTATTCACTCAACTAATCACAAGTACAAATATCCCATAACATGCAGCATTTTACCTGTTATCACAAGTAATTTACCTTCCATTAAAATAAATCCAAATTCCATTAATATTCCTTCTGATATTCAACTTGCAGATCCTTCTTTTAATATTCCATCAAAGGTAGATATTCTTATTGGATCAGATGGGTATTTTGATGCACTCATTCCAGAAATTATTAAAATAGGAAATAATCTTCCCACGTTGCAAAATACCAAATTTGGTTGGATAGTTGGAGGCAGGTATTCTCAACCTCAATTTCATATGAACAAAAATGTTTCGCTTTTCTCTCCAATCACTACAATTGAACCTAATTCTGAGTTAACTCTTGACATGATGCTTGCTAAATTCTGGGAGATAGAGGAGTTACCTGTTAAAAGGATATTATCAGTCGAGGATGAACTAGCCGAGAAGCATTTTATATCTACATATAAGATCTTACAAAATGGAAGATTTCAAGTAGATTTGCCTTTGAAATCTCCGTATGAAAATAAAAAGCTTGGTGATTCATTCCATATTGCAAAACGAAGGTTTCTGAATCTAGAGAAAAGATTTACTTCTGATCCTCTTCTTTTTTCACAATATAAACAATTTATTGATGAATATGTTAATTTAGGTCATGCTAAATACGTTCCTCTTTCACTTTTTAATTTTAATTCAGAAATAAAGTACTTTTTACCACACCATTGCGTTATAAGAGATTCTAGTGAAACCACTAAGTTGCGTGTGGTGTTTGACGCTTCATGTAAAAGTTCAGCGGGATATTCCTTGAATGATGTTATGCTAAAGGGATATCAAACACAACCTGACTTGTATGATATAATTTGTCGATTCAGACAACATCCATACGTCTTTACTGCAGATATCAAAAAGATGTATAGGCAAATTGAAATAAATCCTAAACAACGGTTTCTTCAAAACATTTTATGGAGAGATTCCCCCACAAAAGAGTTAGAATGCATAGAGCTTTCGACGGTTACGTATGGTACTAATTCTGCCCCTTTTCTGGCCACTCGAACTTTGAAGGAGGTGGCTCTTAATTCACAAAATAAATTTTACTTTGCTTCTGATGCTTTATTGCATCATACTTATGTTGACGACATTTTATTCGGATGTTCTTCTTTTTCACTTCTGGAAACTTATGAATTAAATGAGTTATTAAATTCAGCAGGCTTTCATTTACATAAATGGTATTCTAATTCTTCTCAATTTCGTAATTTACAGTATGATGTCAATAATAGTGTTCATTATGACATAAAATTAGAAAATTCTCCTAATAAAGTATTGGGCTTATCATGGAACATCCTTGAAGATGTATTTTCAATATCTTTGCCTAAGTATTCAATCAGTAAGTCTATTTCAAAAAGAAAGGCATTGTCGTTAATTTCTCAAATGTTTGATCCTTTGGGGTTAATAGGACCTTTCATAGTATTGGGTAAAATTTTCATGCAAAAATTATGGATGGAAAAAGTGTCTTGGGACGAGCCATTAAACTCATCATTTTTAAATGAATGGGATACATTTTTTAGTGATATCGCTACGCTTAAAAACTTAAAAATTCCTCGATCTCTGTTTCTAAATAAAACCATCTATCAAATACAACTTCATGGGTTCGCTGATAGTAGTATAAAAGCCTATGCTGCTTGTGTTTACTTCAGAACTGTGTATTCTGATAATTCGATTTCATTTTTTTTGGTCACTTCAAAATCGCGGGTAGCACCAATTAAAATATTGTCTCTTCCTCGTTTAGAGTTAAGTGCAATGCTTTTGCTAGCAAAAACCACGCACAAGATACTAGAAATATTTAAAGACAGGCTTTCTTTTATCTCTATCAATTTGTGGACAGATTCACAAATTGCTCTGTGTTGGTTACAATCACATCCTTCAAAATGGACTACGTTTGTGGCCAACAGAGTGTCACAAATTCAGTCACTATCCTGTGAGTGGCGATGGCGTCATATTAAATCGTCTCAAAATCCTGCTGATCTACTCTCTCGAGGAGTGTTAGCCTCAAATCTTATAGGTAATAAGTTTTGGTGGCAAGGACCAAATATTCTTCATAATCCAAGTCTAGATTTATCACAGTATGATACAAAAATTACATTAACTCAAATCCCTGATGAACGAAAACAAACTCTTCACATCATTTCTAGTCAAAAAGATGAGGATATATTTTGGAATAATATTTTTAAAAGATTTTCTTTATTTAATCGATTAATTCATTGTGTAGCATATATATTGCGGTTTACTTCAATTCTTAAAACAAGAAATGGCAGAAATACAAGTCCTTTAACAGTTGATGAATCCAAGGCTGCATTTGAGGTTATCATCAAAATAATTCAACAACAGTTCTTTTCCAAGGAAATTTCTGAATTAAAAATTGGAAAGTTAGTTTCAAATAAAAATCTTCTTTCTCTTAAACCCATTTTAAATTTTGACGGTTTTCTTTGTGTCGGTGGACGTTTGCAGTATGCTGACATTTCAGAAGATCAAAAGCATCCAATATTACTTCCTTCAAAAAATCATGTAGTTTCGTTACTTCTTCGTTATGAACACCAACGTCTTGGACATGCAGGGGCTCAAACAGTTTTAGCAAATGTTCGTCTTAAATATTGGCCATTAAATGGGTTACGAGAAATTAAGAAAATTATTCAAAATTGTGTAATATGTTTGAGATTTCGTGCAAAGTCTTCACAACAAATTATGGCTGATTTGCCTAAGGATCGAATTTCTATTTGCAGGCCATTTGATAAGGTGGGTATAGACTTTGGAGGACCCTTACTTATTAAGTCATCTAGATTAAGAAAGGCTCCAATAACAAAATGTTATATAGCTATATTTGTGTGTATGGCAACTAAAGCCATTCACATTGAACTTGTTTCTTCACTTTCTACTGAAGCATTTATTCTTTCATTAAAACGTTTCATATCCCGTAGAGGAAATCCTTCTGTTATCTATAGTGATAACGCTACTAATTTCACGGGTGCACGAAATCAGCTTAAAGAATTAAATGAAATTTTCAATAATTCAAATAATTTAGAAAGTATCACTTCATTTGCTGCTAAAACAGAGATTCGATGGAAATTCATTCCTCCTCATAGCCCGCATTGGGGTGGATTGTGGGAAGCTGCTATAAAAAGCGCAAAAGGTCATCTTCATCGTATTTTGGGAAATGCTCATGTTACATTTGAGGAATTATCCACTATACTGGCTCAAATTGAAGCAATTCTAAATTCACGTCCATTATGCCCGTTATCGAATGATCCGTCAGACTTCAACTGTTTAACGCCTGGTCATTTCCTAATTGGTAGCAGTTTAACTGCATATCCTGAGCATGATGTAACTAATATTTCAGAAAACAAACTTTCAATCTGGCAACGTTGTTCACTATTACAGCAACATTTTTGGAAACGTTGGTCAGTAGAATACTTAAGTAGACTTCAAAATAGACCAAAGTGGTTATATCCCGCTGAAAATTTAAAAATCAATGACTTAGTTCTTCTGAAAGAAGATGGTGTACCTCCTCTAAAATGGCCAAGAGGGCGTATAATCGAAGTTGTTCCTGGTCGCGATAAAAAGGTTCGTGCGATCATATTAAAAACGAGTGAAGGGATTTTTACAAGACCTATTACAAAAGTTTGTCCTTTACCTCGTATGTAGATATTAAATATTAAATTTTTATTTTTCTTCTATTGTTTAACGTTTTGGTTAAGTTTTGAAGGGAAGCCCTTCAACGCGGCGGAGTATGTTAAGAATTCTCTTCCTTATAATATATTTTATAATTTTTCTTGTTGAAATTATACTTGTTACTAGCTTACTTGTGGCTAGCTATTGTGGCTAGCCAAAAACCTTTTATTAAAAAATTAAGATAGCGAAAAAATAAAGAGTTGAAGTTTTGTTATATGTCGAGATGATAGATACGAAATTGATATATGTCGTTTTTTGATATTGTATTTTAAAAGGAAAAATATATGTATTCAAGCATTAAAAATCTCAGAACCAAATAAAATTTGTGTTAATTAAACGACACAACGACGCAGACTAGGAACTAGGGCTTCCTAATCTTCGTTCACGTAATATGGTACTTAATTTAATATATTTAAAAGTTAAAAAAATTGAATTAAAATAATCATAGTATACTATGGTATAAACGTTTCGATCCTTTCATTATCCCCCTTCATATGAAATGAAAAACACAATTTTTGCAGACGCCCAATAATAATAATAATAATAGATAGATAAATAGATATTTTATTTAACAACTTTACAATTATAAAATGTTTGTAACAAGTCACATGAAATAATAAAAAGCAAAAAAATCGGTCAAGTGCGTGTCGGACTTTGCATGTTTAGGGTTCCGTACCAAATGTAGAATTCAAAACTATAACAAATCAAACAATATATTCTAGAAAAATAACAAAATATGGATTAGACAACAAAAAAAACTCTCTCCTTAATATAGATTGGAATCTATTTAAAAATATTAAAAATGTCAACAGTTTAGCTTCTTTTCTGACTACTACATATAGCAATTATGTCTGCAAATATTTTCCATTAAAAATCCAAAAACGTACAGAGAGAGCTAAAGCATCACCGGTAAATTGGTTTTAACGATTCGTTAAGATTATTGAGAAACACATTATAAAATGTTAAAATAATTTCTGGTGTCACCAGAGATGCTGCGAATATATCCATGTATAACCAATTAAAAAGGAACTACTACTGGCAATTAAACACTACTAAAAAGAGGGCATACGACCAGTACATTATTTCTGCAAACAATAAATCAAAGGCATGTTGGAAAATCATAAATTATGAAAGTAACCGAAATGTATCTGCCACAAAAGTTTTAAATATATCTTCTGAACAATTTAATGACTATTTTATTACCATTGCTGATAATATAATAAAATCGCTACCCGTTTTACCGATTTCAGATCTATTAAAATTAAAAAATTTCCCTTAGCAGTTCTTCTATCTTTATCCGGTTACCGAAATGGACATCAAGGACGCCATATCATCAGTCAAAAATTCAAACTGTTTAGATACTCAAGAGCTAAATATGTTACATTCGAGTTGAAACTCCACGGAGCGAGCAGGGTATGAGTAGTGCAGAGTTCGAGTTACTATAGAGCTAATCGATTTACACATGTCACTGAGGAAAATAACATTATAACATAACCTCAATATATGGTATTTATTTAGTTTTCTTTATTAGGTTCTGATTATCAGATCACAACCTTTCATCTAGTGTTATCCTTACTTCGTTTGGATCACAGTTTGCTCGTAAGAGTTATGATTTTTTTAAAATACCTATCTAATTTAATTATACCCAACCTTCACGTAATTTTCAAAAAAAAAACTTTCAGTTATGTTACTTTCATTCACCCTTTATTCCTTTTCGTACCTATGCGCTTACACGCATTTTTAGTTGATTTGTAATTTTTGGCACCAACCAATACTAAGCACTAGTTCTTAATTTCCTTTTTATTTGGTAAGTTTTTCTTAATTGTGTTAAATAACAATTTTCGCTGACACTGTGTGCCTGATGAAGGCAGTTCTGCCGAAACTAGTTGCCGTTTCCCCATTTATGTCCGTTTAACAACGTTTGTTTTTATTAAATTTGTGTTATTTGATTTTGGATTTTATAACTCAATTAATTTTAAGGTTAAGATTTTGACAATCATAGAAAGCTCCAATTACACTATCCGAAGGTCCAGAGTGAAAAGAGATTGCTCTTATTGCTACCCCAAGTCCAACTCGAATGCTACCGATGCTTACACCGATCTTCAAATCGAACACGAAACCACAAATGGAGTTAACTCGGAGTGAAAGGAGCATCATCTCGAATGCACCAATAGTAGTATCATCAAACACACAACTGATCTTCTACTTTATCCACTAATGACATTGATTAATTTAATGTTTGAAACTGGAATATTTCCTAATGCTTTAAAGTTTTCTAAGTCATTAAAATTTTCAAAAAAGGTGACTCTGCATCATTAGACAACTATCGCCCAATCACGATTGTTTCAATTTTTAGTAAAATTATAGAGAAAATACTGAAAGAACGTTTATACAGGGTGGCGAAAATTTCATTGCAATGTATTTTAATCTCGGAAACCGTAAGAGATACGACGTCGGTTAAATGGAACAAAAGTTTCTCAATTTGAAAACTAATCGACTGGTACTTTGCATCCACAGATGTCAGGGACGGTTTTCATAATAATTGATAAAAACCAAAATTGCACATTTTCTATTTAATGGTCCAGTGCTTTTATTTTGAACAATAGAAAAATAGTGTATAAAACTTTTTTGTTACCCACAGTCTGATACTATTGAATTTTGAATCTGACAGTTAGTTTCCGCCCAGTCACCCTCAACTTTTTTTTCTCAAATACGGACCTGCACTTTTTATGTGATTTTTTGTATAGCATTTTATTTCCTGAATTCATCCATGTCTTACACCTAGTTCAGTTTTGATTATTTGAATGAATTTTTAATTATTTAGTATAAAAGCTTTTATTAAATACGGTCCTGTACATTATCTGCAGTTAATAATACAAAAGAATGTAAAGGAAACAAATTATTTTATTTCATAATTCACATTAACTGTTCAAAATGAGATATGCATAATTAATTTCTATTGGTCTGTAAAATCCCACCCCCCCCCGGCCATTTATCTCATGAAAAAGGCGAGTACAAAGTAACAAACCGATGGAGATTTCGGTAAGAAACTTTTATACTCAAATTTATCATAAAATATACCTGATCGTCTAGTATTGTTAAAGGACCCAGTTGTGCTATATTTTTTTATTCGTTATAGTAAAGTTTGCTGCAAGTAAAAAAAAAATAAAACACTGAAAAACCTTCAAATCGTATACTTATTCCGTAATTTCAACCTTTTATGATAATTACAAAAATCAAAACCTTGAGACATTATTTACTCTTTACTCTATTTGTATGTGAGGACCCCTCACAGAGACCCGCCACTGGGTGGACGAAAGAGAAGACATTTGTCACATTTTACCCATTTGTATTTTGTGTTTGTGTAATTATTTTTATATTTCTGTTTGTTTCTATTTTATAACCTTTTTAATTGAGTGATTTGAAATCACGTGTAATTACTATGGTCAATAATGTCCTAATCATTCGGGTAGGAAAATTGAATGCCCGCGGGTCTATTGCCGTCTGCGACATCCCTCATTGGGAAAATTTCACGGGGAGAGGAGATCACATTGCCTCCTACCGTCCCAAAATAATTAATTCTTTTTTTGTTTAAAAGGGACCGTACCTTAATAGACATAGTAACAATCTTGACCAACTCATAAAAACACAAGATTTTCTGTGTAATGTATTGTGTATTGTTGTAATTGGTAAATGAGACTCCTGACTTAACCCTTCCGAACACACAACGGCGCGCCGCTGTGAACGGTCAATTAAACAAATGGTTTACTTGTCCGGACGCAAATTAAATATGAATTTTCTTCCCCGGATTTTGAATTGGGGGTGTTTTTGAAACATTTTATTTAGATAGATATTTTTATTTTGTAACGAATTTTGGATTATTTTTCTTTACTTATTTTCTCTTTGGTTATATGGGCAATTGTTTTCTATAGGATAGGCAAAGGCCTACAAATAATTATTACGGGGTCGAAGTTGGCGGTAGACACAGGTCTACAAAATAATTGTTGTTTTCGTCGAAGGGTATTTTTAAAGGAACTGTTTTTTTCCTCTCTGGCTGGTTTTTTATTTATTCTTTCTCGAAGCGAAGCGTAGGTACTGTTAGATAGTTTAGGCGATGGTAAAAATTTTCAGACTGATTTTATTTCCCATTTTATGCCCCTTTTATACCCAGAAATTATCTCATTTCGTGACGTAGGCATTGTAACTGCGTAGTGAGAATCTACCCTCTTGCGACTCGTTATCGCCAATTTGTTTATGTTATCGTAGATAACTGCATTCCTGAGGACAACTTTTTAGCTATTTTGAGTCTTTTACGAATTTTAAGAGAAATATTTGAAGCGTAAATTTTATACAGGGAAAAATAAAATTAGAATTTATAAGTAAAATAATTCTACGGAAATAGAAAAATATAGGAAAATAGTAATTAAAAATGGGAATTAATAAGAGATTAAGTGGCCTAGGGTAGGAACGTTTCAGGTCATTTGGGCTGTTGATGAGTTCTAACTCTTCGACGTAACCCATCAACATTTTGAGGAACTCCTGAATCTTAAATTGGTCCCACAAGTAAAAATTCATCGGATGAAAGTCTCGAGTTCTTGGTGGCCAATGTTCAAGATGGTGATTTTTTCTTCCAAAGAAATATTTGTTTTTACTGCTAAATAGTCAATAATTCGTAGATGTGGTCTCATATGTACACAAAAATTATTTTATTTATCTACTGTTATATAGTAACAGTAACAAAATCTCGATAGTTGTTTGTTTTTAGGATGTACTTTTTGTACTCTTTGAAATTTGTAATATATGGAAGAATTCAGGAGATAAAATGATATTAAAAAATCACATAAAAAGTACAGATCCGTATTTGAAAAAAAAAGTTGAGGCGGAAACTAAACGTCAGATTCAAAATCTAATATTATCAGATGGTGGGTAACACGTTTTCAAACAAAAAAGTTTTGTACACATTTTTTTCTATTTTTCAAAATAAAAGCACTGGACCATTAAATAGAAAATGTGAAATTTTGGTTTTTATCAATTATTATGAAAACCGTCCCTGATATCTGTGGATGCAAAGCACCAGTCGATTAGTCTTCGAATTGAGAAACTTTTGTTCCATTTAACCGACTTCGGTTTCCGAGATTACAATACATTGCAATGAAATTTTCGCTACCCTGTATACCTATTTCGAAAGAAACCATTTTTTTTCTAGATCCCAATACGGTTTTCGTAAAAATTGTTCTACTTCAGATGCTGTGTTTGATGTAGTTAGTTCGGTTATTGATGGTCTTGAGAAAGGCTGGCACATACCCATTAAGCTCTATGATTTATCTAAGGCGTTTGACTGTGTGTCACATACTATATTATTAGAAAAATTACACTACTATGGTGTCAGAGGGGTGGCTTTATCTCTTTTTGAAACTTACCTTACGAATCGTTCACAAGCTGTTTCATGTGGTAACATTACATCAGATTTTAAGTTGATAGTCCACGGAGTACCCCAAGGATCTATTCTTGGACCCTTACTCTTTATTATATACATAAATAACTTGTGTGACTTTATGTCACCATATAAAACCGTTCTTTTTGCAGATGACTCGACCTTTATCTACTATGACAAAAATATTTCCGAACCTTTTGAGGTATCACAGGAAATAAATCAAAAAGCACATATGTGGTTTTCAACTAATAAACTAAAATTAAATTCGAATAAAACACAAAATCTTAAATTTTCTACCATGGGTTCTACAAATGAGTGTGTCAAGTTACTTGGTATTACTCTTGATAATACTTTATCTTGGCACATACATGTAGATCAATTGAAAAGTAAATTATCTAGTACGATCTGGTTAACTCTAATGTTTTAAGAATAACCTACTTTTCGTTATTCCATTCTTTTATTAGTTACGGAGTGATTCGTTGGGGCAATTCTCCCTGTTCAATAAAAATATTTAAATTACAAAAAAAAGCTTTATTTATAAAATTTTGCATTATGCCATTGCCAACATTATATATATTTTATTTTATACTAGAAATACATAAAAAAACAACGATTTTAATAAAACATTCTGACGTTCGCGAGAATAATACTAGGAACGCCGGTAAAATTATAACAAATCGATATCGATTAGTAAAATCTCGAACAAATTCCTTGGACTATAATCTGTACAATTATTTACCAGTTCAATTTAAAACACTAAAAGCCTAACAAAATTTAAATCTGATATAAAACCTTTTTACTGAAACACTGCTTTTATTCTGTCTCAGATTATTTAAATTTCTTTACAATCAGAAGATAAAATGCACATTTAACATACTCACCTATTTTTACTTTTGTATGTCTATGGTCGTATTTTTTTTATTGTATTTTTTTATTTATTTTTTTTTTATATTTTTCTTCTGTATTTTTTGTAGGTATACTTACATTATTATACACATTCTTTTTTTTTGTAACTTAATAAACCTGCTACAGACATCAATGTAAAGTAGTTAAATAAAATTATTCTATTCTATTCTATTCTATAAGCAGGCTGTGCCAAGCCACAATTATTAAATTTATTAAGAAAAATAACCTGGCGGATTGGTGTTCGACGAAAAAACAAATAATAGCGCAAATAAAAATAATAAAATATCTAAGAACACAATTCGCATATATATGAATGTACGGCACCCTAAAAATGAGGGAATGTTAACGAAAAAATAATATTTATTAATATATTGGTAGTTGTCGGTGAAATAGATGCTTAATAAACATTTTCATCAAATTTCAAGTTCATAGGTCACTGGAAAGTAAAACAATCGGTTGTGTCGCCCCAAAACTTTCTCGACGAATATCCACTTTTTCAGATATTTTTTTTTATTTTTGACAGGTGACAGTTAAAGAAATAATTTTGACTGTTCTGAATAAAGTTTTTCAAGGGCTTTCAAATAACATATTGCAAGTCAAATTCCGTGACATATTTCATCTGTCATTTTTTGATAGTGACACTTCCTTTTGACAAAAACTAATGAGTTCTTCCAACGGGTAACCCAAACTCATATACCAAATTTCAGCTCAATCAGATGAAACGTGTGGCCTCTATCGTGGAAGAATATACACAGACAGACAGACAGACAGACAGGACCTCAAAATGGATATGTACATCTTTATCTCGAAAATTTTTTTTAGCTCGTTTACAATACTTTTACTTTCTCGGAATAAAATTGGGAAAAACTGAAAAAAATTGGGAAAATTGGTAAAAATTGGAAAAAAATATGAAAAAATTGGTAAAAATATGGAAAATTTGAGAAAAAGATGGTGAAAAATAAGGGAAAATTGAAATAGCTGGGGAAAATAGTGAAAAATTGGGAAACATGGGAAAAAGGAGAAAATCGGTAAAAACAGTGAAAAATTGAGGTAAATTGAGAAAAATATTGAGTAGAAAACAATCTCCGAGATCGGTCATAAGATTTAATGTACCAATTGTATCTGTGATACTTTTTAGTATTTATGAGTTTTGTACCTTTCGAATTGAGAAAGGATTAAATTCAGATTACAGTTACGAAGTAGAGTCGTTACGGATTGGCCTCTAATTAGGATTGGGGATTTAAAAAGTTACGAATTCACCGGAATCACGTTCAGCATGGTGATAATCCTATCGAATTGAACGTAGCAAATAATTAACTCGAAGATAGATAAAATACAGAAATAAAAAAAAACAAAATACACAAGGAACTTTTAAAAGTGTTAGTTAATATTTGAATACTTTTAGGACACCCTATACAATCAATTACCATTCTAAATTCCTATTGTTATTTTTTTCTCTTTCGATACTCTTTTTGGAATTAAGTTCCTTAATGCGGCTTGCGGCACGAGTTAATTGGCAGAAAGCGTTAGGTTAAATAAAAGCGTTTTGCCCCCTTCAGGCGACCTTCCCTCTCTTTCTCTTACTCTCTATCTCTTTCTGATATATACATTTTTTTTTATTTTTTTATATCATTTATAATTATTTTATAGAGGGAGAGCGAGGGATTTTTGTCATTTTTCAGTTGTTTTTTTTATTTTTGTTTTATTTTTTTTTTATTTTTTTCAATTCTTTCTAATTTTTCCTCATTTTTTTCTCTGATTATTCTATTTTTTTCTATTTCTTTCTTTTGTTTTCTATTTTTTTCTTATTCTTCTGATTTTATGCGACTATTTGCGAATTTTTTGACATTTTTTTTTGGGTTTTTGTTGCGTTTCTTGTGTGCTTTTTTTCGTTTTTTTGCAATTTTGTTGCGAGTTATTTCAATTTTAGATTCTTTCATTAAATAAAAAATTGTGATTAGGGTTTTTAGTTGCTCTTCTTTAGTGATTTTTTGCAATTTTTTTATAATTTTTTTCGTTTTCTTGCGACATTTTTTTCGTTTTTTCGGTTTTTTTTTCATTTTTTTTTATTTTTGAGGTTTTTCTGATTATTCCTCCAATTTTTTTCACTATTTTTAGTTTTTTTTTTCAGATTTCTGCCAAGTTTTCCTCATTGTTCTATTTTTCCCTGTTTCTTTCTTTTGTTTTCTAATTTTTTTTTATTCTTCTGATGTTTTGCGTTTATTTGCGATTTTTTGGAGATTTTTTGCTATTTTCTTTAATTTTTTTTTTGGAATTTTTTGCAATTTATTTCAATTTCGAATTTATTCATTTAAATTTTTTTTTATGGTTACAATTGTTTCCGGTTTTTGGTTGCTCTTCGTTCTTTAGATATTTTTTTTTCTTTTTTTTTCTTTTTTTTTTTTGTTAGTTACTAAACTTTGACCTATTTAATGTTAGATATCTCAAAATCCGTTGGGAATTTACATAACAAACCTTATGAACTTGTGTACTAGAAAGTTAAAAATTTTAGAAAAATATGTCAAAACCAAAATTTTTCGGTGGCGTAAAGATTAGTGGGTACACATACTGGACCCCTATCTACCGTGTGTCTGTGGTTCAAGTTACAGATAGGTAATTATTACTGTAATACTATACTAATTAATATAGACCGACATAAAAAATTCCATAAAAAAATATAAAGCCATATTGGAGTTATTGAAAAAAATGTTATTTCTTTCTGAAAATTTAATGTCCTGTAACTTCGGTAATACTCGGTTTAGAGAATGACTTCATAAAGACTTTTGGTCTTAGAATTAAGTAAATATTCTACCGCCAAAGTTTGTCCCCTTTATTCTACATCTATCAACTTAGCAAGACAACTTTGGAAAATAACAACGGTATCTTATTAGTAATTTTTCACTTTTTTGCCGTTAATTAGTTGTGGAAAAATATATTTTGCCGCTCTTTTTTTTATTAAAAATTAAACGTCTTGCTAATTTGATATCAAGTTAGCATGACAACTGTGTAAACAACGACTTTTTCAAAAAAATAAAAGGTGGAGAATTTGCCGCTTTTTTGCCTGTAATTAGTTGTGGAAAAATAAATTTTGCCGCTCTTTTTTTAATTAAAAATTAAACGTCTTGCTAATTTGATATCCAGTTAGCATGACAACTGTGTAAACAATGACTTTTTCAAAAAACTAAAAGGTGGAGAATTTGCCGCTTTTTTGCCGTTAATTAGTTGTGGAAAAATAAATTTTGCCGCTCTTTTTTTATTAAAAATTAAACGTCTTGCTAATTTGATATCAAGTTAGCATGACAACTGTGTAAACAATGACTTTTTCAAAAAAATAAAAGGTGGAGAATTTGCCGCTTTTTTGCCGTTAATTAGTTGTGGAAAAATAAATTTTGCCGCTCTTTTTTTAATTAAAAATTAACCGTCTTGCTAATTTGATATTAAGTTAGCATGACAACTGTGTAAACAACGACTTTTTCAAAAAATAAAAGTTGGAGAATTTGCCGCTTTTTTGCCGTTAATTAGTTGTGGAAAAATATATTTTGCCGCTCTTTTTTTTATTAAAAATTAAACGTCTTGCTAATTTGATATCAAGTTAGCATGACAACTGTGTAAACAACGACTTTTTCAAAAAAATAAAAGGTGGAGAATTTGCCGCTTTTTTGCCGTTAATTAGTTGTGGAAAAATAAATTTTGCCGCTCTTTTTTTAATTAAAAATTAACCGTCTTGCTAATTTGATATCAAGTTAGCATGACAACTGTGTAAACAATGACTTTTTCAAAAAAATAAAAGGTGGAGAATTTGCCGCTTTTTTGCCTGTAATTAGTTGTGGAAAAATAAATTTTGCCGCTCTTTTTTTAATTAAAAATTAAACGTCTTGCTAATTTGATATCCAGTTAGCATGACAACTGTGTAAACAATGACTTTTTCAAAAAACTAAAAGGTGGAGAATTTGCCGCTTTTTTGCCGTTAATTAGTTGTGGAAAAATAAATTTTGCCGCTCTTTTTTTATTAAAAATTAAACGTCTTGCTAATTTGATATCAAGTTAGCATGACAACTGTGTAAACAATGACTTTTTCAAAAAAATAAAAGGTGGAGAATTTGCCGCTTTTTTGCCGTTAATTAGTTGTGGAAAAATAAATTTTGCCGCTCTTTTTTTAATTAAAAATTAACCGTCTTGCTAATTTGATATTAAGTTAGCATGACAACTGTGTAAACAACGACTTTTTCAAAAAAATAAAAGGTGGAGAATTTGCCGCTTTTTTGCCGTTAATTAGTTGTGGAAAAATATATTTTGCCGCTCTTTTTTTTATTAAAAATTAAACGTCTTGCTAATTTGATATCAAGTTAGCATGACAACTGTGTAAACGACTTTTTCAAAAAAATAAAAGGTGGAGAATTTGCCGCTTTTTTGCCTGTAATTAGTTGTGGAAAAATAAATTTTGCCGCTCTTTTTTTAATTAAAAATTAACCGTCTTGCTAATTTGATATCCAGTTAGCATGACAACTGTGTAAACAATGACTTTTTCAAAAAAATAAAAGGTGGAGAATTTGCCGCTTTTTTGCCTGTAATTAGTTGTGGAAAAATATATTTTGCCGCTCTTTTTTTTATTAAAAATTAAACGTCTTGCTAATTTGATATCCAGTTAGCATGACAACTGTGTAAACAACGACTTTTTCAAAAAAATAAAAGGTGGAGAATTTGCCGCTTTTTTGCCTGTAATTAGTTGTGGAAAAATAAATTTTGCCGCTCTTTTTTTAATTAAAAATTAACCGTCTTGCTAATTTGATATTAAGTTAGCATGACAACTGTGTAAACAACGACTTTTTCAAAAAAATAAAAGGTGGAGAATTTGCCGCTTTTTTGCCGTTAATTAGTTGTGGAAAAATAAATTTTGCCGCTCTTTTTTTATTAAAAATTAAACGTCTTGCTAATTTGATATCAAGTTAGCATGACAACTGTGTAAACAATGACTTTTTCAAAAAAATAAAAGGTGGAGAATTTGCCGCTTTTTTGCCGTTAATTAGTTGTGGAAAAATAAATTTTGCCGCTCTTTTTTTAATTAAAAATTAACCGTCTTGCTAATTTGATATTAAGTTAGCATGACAACTGTGTAAACAACGACTTTTTCAAAAAAATAAAAGGTGGAGAATTTGCCGCTTTTTTGCCGTTAATTAGTTGTGGAAAAATATATTTTGCCGCTCTTTTTTTTATTAAAAATTAAACGTCTTGCTAATTTGATATCAAGTTAGCATGACAACTGTGTAAACAACGACTTTTTCAAAAAAATAAAAGGTGGAGAATTTGCCGCTTTTTTGCCTGTAATTAGTTGTGGAAAAATAAATTTTGCCGCTCTTTTTTTAATTAAAAATTAACCGTCTTGCTAATTTGATATTAAGTTAGCATGACAACTGTGTAAACAACGACTTTTTCAAAAAAATAAAAGGTGGAGAATTTGCCGCTTTTTTGCCGTTAATTAGTTGTGGAAAAATATATTTTGCCGCTCTTTTTTTTATTAAAAATTAAACGTCTTGCTAATTTGATATCAAGTTAGCATGACAACTGTGTAAACAACGACTTTTTCAAAAAAATAAAAGGTGGAGAATTTGCCGCTTTTTTGCCTGTAATTAGTTGTGGAAAAATAAATTTTGCCGCTCTTTTTTTAATTAAAAATTAACCGTCTTGCTAATTTGATATCCAGTTAGCATGACAACTGTGTAAACAATGACTTTTTCAAAAAACTAAAAGGTGGAGAATTTGCCGCTTTTTTGCCGTTAATTAGTTGTGGAAAAATAAATTTTGCCGCTCTTTTTTTAATTAAAAATTAACCGTCTTGCTAATTTGATATTAAGTTAGCATGACAACTGTGTAAACAACGACTTTTTCAAAAAAATAAAAGGTGGAGAATTTGCCGCTTTTTTGCCGTTAATTAGTTGTGGAAAAATATATTTTGCCGCTCTTTTTTTTATTAAAAATTAAACGTCTTGCTAATTTGATATCAAGTTAGCATGACAACTGTGTAAACAACGACTTTTTCAAAAAAATAAAAGGTGGAGAATTTGCCGCTTTTTTGCCTGTAATTAGTTGTGGAAAAATAAATTTTGCCGCTCTTTTTTTAATTAAAAATTAACCGTCTTGCTAATTTGATATTAAGTTAGCATGACAACTGTGTAAACAACGACTTTTTCAAAAAAATAAAAGGTGGAGAATTTGCCGCTTTTTTGCCGTTAATTAGTTGTGGAAAAATATATTTTGCCGCTCTTTTTTTTATTAAAAATTAAACGTCTTGCTAATTTGATATCAAGTTAGCATGACAACTGTGTAAACAACGACTTTTTCAAAAAAATAAAAGGTGGAGAATTTGCCGCTTTTTTGCCTGTAATTAGTTGTGGAAAAATAAATTTTGCCGCTCTTTTTTTAATTAAAAATTAACCGTCTTGCTAATTTGATATCCAGTTAGCATGACAACTGTGTAAACAATGACTTTTTCAATAAACTAAAAGGTGGAGAATTTGCCGCTTTTTTGCCGTTAATTAGTTGTGGAAAAATAAATTTTGCCGCTCTTTTTTTAATTAAAAATTAACCGTCTTGCTAATTTGATATTAAGTTAGCATGACAACTGTGTAAACAACGACTTTTTCAAAAAAATAAAAGGTGGAGAATTTGCCGCTTTTTTGCCGTTAATTAGTTGTGGAAAAATATATTTTGCCGCTCTTTTTTTTATTAAAAATTAAACGTCTTGCTAATTTGATATCAAGTTAGCATGACAACTGTGTAAACAACGACTTTTTCAAAAAAATAAAAGGTGGAGAATTTGCCGCTTTTTTGCCTGTAATTAGTTGTGGAAAAATAAATTTTGCCGCTCTTTTTTTAATTAAAAATTAACCGTCTTGCTAATTTGATATTAAGTTAGCATGACAACTGTGTAAACAACGACTTTTTCAAAAAAATAAAAGGTGGAGAATTTGCCGCTTTTTTGCCTGTAATTAGTTGTGGAAAAATAAATTTTGCCGCTCTTTTTTTAATTAAAAATTAACCGTCTTGCTAATTTGATATTAAGTTAGCATGACAACTGTGTAAACAACGACTTTTTCAAAAAAATAAAAGGTGGAGAATTTGCCGCTTTTTTGCCTGTAATTAGTTGTGGAAAAATAAATTTTGCCGCTCTTTTTTTAATTAAAAATTAACCGTCTTGCTAATTTGATATCCAGTTAGCATGACAACTGTGTAAACAATGACTTTTTCAAAAAAATAAAAGGTGGAGAATTTGCCGCTTTTTTGCCTGTAATTAGTTGTGGAAAAATATATTTTGCCGCTCTTTTTTTTATTAAAAATTAAACGTCTTGCTAATTTGATATCCAGTTAGCATGACAACTGTGTAAACAACGACTTTTTCAAAAAAATAAAAGGTGGAGAATTTGCCGCTTTTTTGCCTGTAATTAGTTGTGGAAAAATAAATTTTGCCGCTCTTTTTTTAATTAAAAATTAACCGTCTTGCTAATTTGATATTAAGTTAGCATGACAACTGTGTAAACAACGACTTTTTCAAAAAAATAAAAGGTGGAGAATTTGCCGCTTTTTTGCCGTTAATTAGTTGTGGAAAAATATATTTTGCCGCTCTTTTTTTTATTAAAAATTAAACGTCTTGCTAATTTGATATCAAGTTAGCATGACAACTGTGTAAACAACGACTTTTTCAAAAAAATAAAAGGTGGAGAATTTGCCGCTTTTTTGCCGTTAATTAGTTGTGGAAAAATAAATTTTGCCGCTCTTTTTTTAATTAAAAATTAACCGTCTTGCTAATTTGATATCAAGTTAGCATGACAACTGTGTAAACAACGTCTTTTTCAAAAAAATAAAAGGTGGAGAATTTGCCGCTTTTTTGCCGTTAATTAGTTGTGGAAAAATATATTTTGCCGCTCTTTTTTTTATTAAAAATTAAACGTCTTGCTAATTTGATATCAAGTTAGCATGACAACTGTGTAAACAACGACTTTTTCAAAAAAATAAAAGGTGGAGAATTTGCCGCTTTTTTGCCTGTAATTAGTTGTGGAAAAATAAATTTTGCCGCTCTTTTTTTAATTAAAAATTAACCGTCTTGCTAATTTGATATCAAGTTAGCATGACAACTGTGTAAACAACGTCTTTTTCAAAAAAATAAAAGGTGGAGAATTTGCCGCTTTTTTGCCGTTAATTAGTTGTGGAAAAATATATTTTGCCGCTCTTTTTTTTATTAAAAATTAAACGTCTTGCTAATTTGATATTAAGTTAGCATGACAACTGTGTAAACAACGTCTTTTTCAAAAAAATAAAAGGTGGAGAATTTGCCGCTTTTTTGCCGTTAATTAGTTGTGGAAAAATATATTTTGCCGCTCTTTTTTTTATTAAAAATTAAACGTCTTGCTAATTTGATATCAAGTTAGCATGACAACTGTGTAAACAACGTCTTTTTCAAAAAAATAAAAGGTGGAGAATTTGCCGCTTTTTTGCCGTTAATTAGTTGTGGAAAAATATATTTTGCCGCTCTTTTTTTTATTAAAAATTAAACGTCTTGCTAATTTGATATTAAGTTAGCATGACAACTGTGTAAACAACGTCTTTTTCAAAAAAATAAAAGGTGGAGAATTTGCCGCTTTTTTGCCGTTAATTAGTTGTGGAAAAATATATTTTGCCGCTCTTTTTTTTATTAAAAATTAAACGTCTTGCTAATTTGATATCAAGTTAGCATGACAACTGTGTAAACAACGACTTTTTCAAAAAAATAAAAGGTGGAGAATTTGCCGCTTTTTTGCCGTTAATTAGTTGTGGAAAAATATATTTTGCCGCTCTTTTTTTTATTAAAAATTAAACGTCTTGCTAATTTGATATCAAGTTAGCATGACAACTGTGTAAACAACGTCTTTTTCAAAAAAATAAAAGGTGGAGAATTTGCCGCTTTTTTGCCGTTAATTAGTTGTGGAAAAATATATTTTGCCGCTCTTTTTTTTATTAAAAATTAAACGTCTTGCTAATTTGATATTAAGTTAGCATGACAACTGTGTAAACAACGTCTTTTTCAAAAAAATAAAAGGTGGAGAATTTGCCGCTTTTTTGCCGTTAATTAGTTGTGGAAAAATATATTTTGCCGCTCTTTTTTTTATTAAAAATTAAACGTCTTGCTAATTTGATATCAAGTTAGCATGACAACTGTGTAAACAACGACTTTTTCAAAAAAATAAAAGGTGGAGAATTTGCCGCTTTTTTGCCTGTAATTAGTTGTGGAAAAATAAATTTTGCCGCTCTTTTTTTAATTAAAAATTAACCGTCTTGCTAATTTGATATTAAGTTAGCATGACAACTGTGTAAACAACGTCTTTTTCAAAAAAATAAAAGGTGGAGAATTTGCCGCTTTTTTGCCGTTAATTAGTTGTGGAAAAATATATTTTGCCGCTCTTTTTTTAATTAAAAATTAACCGTCTTGCTAATTTGATATTAAGTTAGCATGACAACTGTGTAAACAACGACTTTTTCAAAAAAATAAAAGGTGGAGAATTTGCCGCTTTTTTGCCGTTAATTAGTTGTGGAAAAATATATTTTGCCGCTCTTTTTTTTATTAAAAATTAAACGTCTTGCTAATTTGATATCAAGTTAGCATGACAACTGTGTAAACGACTTTTTCAAAAAAATAAAAGTTGGAGAATTTGCCGCTTTTTTGCCTGTAATTAGTTGTGGAAAAATAAATTTTGCCGCTCTTTTTTTAATTAAAAATTAACCGTCTTGCTAATTTGATATCCAGTTAGCATGACAACTGTGTAAACAATGACTTTTTCAAAAAACTAAAAGGTGGAGAATTTGCCGCTTTTTTGCCTGTAATTAGTTGTGGAAAAATATATTTTGCCGCTCTTTTTTTTATTAAAAATTAAACGTCTTGCTAATTTGATATCCAGTTAGCATGACAACTGTGTAAACAACGACTTTTTCAAAAAAATAAAAGGTGGAGAATTTGCCGCTTTTTTGCCGTTAATTAGTTGTGGAAAAATATATTTTGCCGCTCTTTTTTTTATTAAAAATTAAACGTCTTGCTAATTTGATATCAAGTTAGCATGACAACTGTGTAAACAATGACTTTTTCAAAAAACTAAAAGGTGGAGAATTTGCCGCTTTTTTGCCGTTAATTAGTTGTGGAAAAATATATTTTGCCGCTCTTTTTTTTATTAAAAATTAAACGTCTTGCTAATTTGATATCAAGTTAGCATGACAACTGTGTAAACAATGACTTTTTCAAAAAACTAAAAGGTGGAGAATTTGCCGCTTTTTTGCCGTTAATTAGTTGTGGAAAAATAAATTTTGCCGCTCTTTTTTTAATTAAAAATTAACCGTCTTGCTAATTTGATATCCAGTTAGCATGACAACTGTGTAAACAACGACTTTTTCAAAAAAATAAAAGGTGGAGAATTTGCCGCTTTTTTGCCGTTAATTAGTTGTGGAAAAATATATTTTGCCGCTCTTTTTTTTATTAAAAATTAAACGTCTTGCTAATTTGATATCAAGTTAGCATGACAACTGTGTAAACAATGACTTTTTCAAAAAACTAAAAGGTGGAGAATTTGCCGCTTTTTTGCCGTTAATTAGTTGTGGAAAAATAAATTTTGCCGCTCTTTTTTTAATTAAAAATTAACCGTCTTGCTAATTTGATATCCAGTTAGCATGACAACTGTGTAAACAACGACTTTTTCAAAAAAATAAAAGGTGGAGAATTTGCCGCTTTTTTGCCGTTAATTAGTTGTGGAAAAATATATTTTGCTGCTCTTTTTTTTATTAAAAATTAAACGTCTTGCTAATTTGATATCAAGTTAGCATGACAACTGTGTAAACAATGACTTTTTCAAAAAACTAAAAGGTGGAGAATTTGCCGCTTTTTTGCCGTTAATTAGTTGTGGAAAAATAAATGTTGCCGCTCTTTTTTTATTAAAAATTAAACGTCTTGCTAATTTGATATCAAGTTAGCATGACAACTGTTTAAACAATGACTTTTTCCTGGCTATTTTGTTAAGCGTTCGGTAAAAGTGAAATGAATCTTCAATCTTTGTGCTCATAACTCATGTGACTAGAGCTGTTCTCTTTACTCTGCGAGAAGTAATGCCGAACGTACCTATTGATTGATTATGATTGTCCAATGGGGGACTTCCCTCAATGTTGCTAACCTAGAAAAAGGTCTACCAACGAGGAAGGATTATTTTTGGTCAAAATCTACTTCATTATTTTCGCAATGATAAAATATGTGTACAAAATTCTATTGAGCTTTCCAGAATGTATCGTTAGTGAAATATAATGAATTTAATAAAATATTACTTCTGATTGGTTGAAATTTCGTTGTCAAATGTCATTCGTCATAGAGTAAGTATAACAGAGCGACATGTTTTATTTTCAGATTATAGAATATTCAAACTACTCTCCTAAATCAGTTTAGTTCCACCACCAAGGCTGTAGGTCAGTCGCTGAAAATAAAACATGTCGCTCTCATATACTTCCTCTATGACGAATGACATTTGACAACGAAATTTTAACCAATCAGAAGTAAGAATTTATAAAAATCATTATATTTCGCTATAACGATATATTCTGGAAAGCTCTATAGAATTTTCTACACAAATTTTATCATTGCGAAAATAATGAAGTAGATTTTGACCAAAAATAATTCTTTCCCGTTGGTAGATTTCTACTTTCCCGGACCCATCAAAGGGAAAGTAAGGTGTACGAGCAAAAAAAAATCGAGATATCGATGGAAATATCCATTTTGAGGTCCCCCAAGAAGATTGAGACCATTTCCAGCGTATGGTCTGTCTGTGTGTCTGTGTGTAATCTTCCACGATAACTGCCGAACCGTTTAACCAATCAAGCTGAAATTTGGTATGGAGGGTCGGTGTGTGCCTAGAATGCGACCATTAGTTTTTGGTTTAAATTGGTACAGTGGAGGGTCCTAACAATTTTTTGCTTTATTTAAATTTTAAGGACAAACAATACATTTTAGTGCAAAATATTGTAGAACAAATTTCCAATAGTTGCGCCACTAGAGGGCGCGTAAAAAATGTGCATGTATGTTTTCTATAGTTTTTCTTGATTTTGAGGACCAATAATACATTTTAGTGCAAAATGTTGTAGTACAAAGTTTTAGAGAATAAAATTCTCTATAAGTTTTGTTTTAAACTTTTTCCAGAATTTTCAATAGTTTCGCCACTAGAGGGCGCGTAAAAATGTGCATGTAGGTTTTCTCTAGTTTTTCTTGATTTTGAGGACAAACAATATACTTTAGTGCAAAATTTTGCAGTACAAAGTTTTAGAGCATAAAATTCTCTCTAACTTTTGTCTCAAACTTTTTCTAAAATCTCCAATAGTTGCGCCACTAGAGGGAGCGTAAAAAATGTGCATGTATGTTTTATCTAGTTTTTCTTGATTTTGAGGACAAACAATGTATTTAGTGCAAAATTTTCTTATGCAAAGTTGTAAAGCATCAAATTTTCTTTAACTTTTATGTTTAACTTTTATCGGATTCCTCATAGTTTCGCTGCTAGATAGCGAGAAAAATACACATTTAAAATTCTCTACAACTATTGTATGAAAATTTTTCCCGAATTTCCAATAGTTTTCACACATGATTTTAGGAGATCCTAATTGTAGCAGTATGATATATAACGTGCGCAGGCGCAGCTTATGTCATTATTAACATTGAAATATTAATTCAGCTCGCTATTTTTAATGTGTTCCATAAATTAATGTAATGCTTAGTATTTTGTAATTAAAATAATAATAATAAATAACATATTCTCTACGGTCGAGCCGGGAAAGTTCTGGGGTGACACAGCCGATTTTTTTCTAAGTTGGCAACATTAAGGGAACTACCCATTATTCGCAAGAAACAATCCTTGTATCACATATTTTCCGACACTTTATTTTGTTTTTAACAGCACAAGATAAGTGAAACACATATCCACATATAATGCAGACTATATTTTTTGAGCTTATTGTTTGACAGCACTTAAAAGATTTATCTTTGTAATCTTCATTTATCGGGGAACAATAGGCCTAGAGCCTCAGTGCAGGTGGGACCTCCCATGCCCGATTCAGGAAAAAAAAAGAAAAAATCTTAATTTATTGGTCTAATAATAATACTCTTCCTACATTTCACCCCTTTACAAATGAACCACATAAGCCAAAAGCTTTTGCTGGGAAGGGAGGGCTATTATTATTATTTTCAGTTGCGACTTACTGATGATTGATGTCGCCGATTGGTTGGTATGTATAATATTTGTGTTTTTTTTTTTTCAGTGAGATGACAGTAATACGACCAATTGAAATTGAAGTTAGGGGATGCCAAGTTAAGGAAATGTTGCAGAAACATTGGGGATCGTTTCATACTATCAAAGTATTTAGGGAACCGAATAAAAGTTTAGGGATCAATATTGTCGGAGGAAAAGTAAGTAAGAAACTGTTAAAATTGATATAACTGAAAATATTTAGAAATTGTACAAAATTGCTAAAAATGTCTAAAATTAATACAAACATTAAAAAATTTCTCTTAACAATTCTAGTTGGTTTAATTTAATTTTACTTGTCGCTAGCTAAAATTTAAGTTCAATAAAAAAAGTTGAAGTTTCATTTTATATCGTTTTTGAGAGATATAACTTTTATTTATATGTTATACCTTAAAAAATTATATTCTGTAAAAACATATAGTTACAATTCAATTCTAAAAACATTAATTGAATCTCGGAACCAGAATATAAGAAATAAATCGACATTACGCAAACTAGTTCAAATTACTAAAATAAAAAAAATACAGGGTGATATTTTTCTTTTCAGGTTGATCTACAATCAAGTAAAAAGTCTTCCGAAACCCTTTTGGGTATTTTTGTAAAAAATGTTGTTCCTGATAGTCCAGCAGGAAAAACTGGAAAATTTAAGGTAGGTAATAAATATTAATAAATGTTTGTTAATCGTGCATTTTTCGCCGATAAATTGCCTCACTTTTAAGCTTTCTTTTGTTTCAAATCATGTCTTATTCTCATAATTTTGTTGTAGAAATCCGAGGGTATACTTTGTTATATATACCGAGATTTCTATGGTATGAATTGTATATCGATTGTAGGTTTTCAAATTGAACTTATATATTTCGTTCAAAACTGTTAATTTGTGATAGCAGGTGTGAAAAGTAATGCATATATATATACAGTGTGTCTGAAAAAGTTGGCAACAAATGGGAAACTTTTTTATTATTAAGTTTAGGAAAAAACGTCATTCTTCATAAAAAGTTCTACAAGGCCTAAAACCCAATATACGATAATCAGATATCGAAATTTTCCAATCGTATACGAGGTTTGTCAAAAAGTATGAATTTTGCTCAAGAGTAAAGTACCTTTATTTTCGACAATATCTAAAATTGTTATTAAGAAAAGTTGATTAGAATTGAAAACTACGTTTAAATGTTTAATTACAGCTATCTACGATGAAAACCAGGTTTTATTATTTTTTACAATTTCTTTAAGATCGAAAATGACCAAAAACTAGGTATCTAAATTATTGACCTGTACAAAATCAAGTTGTCAGTAAGCAAATTTGCAATGGGAAAATGAGTGGTGTAATCATTAAGTGCACTTGAACATAATTTTTAATTTCTATCGATATCTTGAAATAAAATTTAAAAGCACTTTAGTCTTCGACTTCAATCGAAATTTTTGATTTTCCCTGTACATCACTAAATGCAAATTTTATTCCTAATTATTGTTTACTAGTATTCTACACTACATTATAATCAATAAGAGAAAAGTGCTTCAAATTTAATTTCAAGATATCGATAGAAATTAAAAATTATGTTCATGTGCACTTACTGATTACACCACTCATTTTCTCATTGCAAATTTTGCTATAAATATTGACTTTGTTTTGCACGAGTTATCAATAATACAATGTAAACAAATGCATACATAATTAGAATCATTTATTTTCAAAACACAACATCAAACATTACATGCATGAAAAAGAAGAATCCGGATTAACTTTTCCCTCACTGCACGTACGCCTCAACATATCCACCGGCCCTTTCTAAGCAGGTAATTGTTCTTCGAGAGAATTCTTTTATTGCATTTCTAATAACATCTGGAGTAACACCGTCACATGTTTCCCTAATTATTCTTTCCAAATGATCAATATTTTCAAACGGTCTTTTAAGGTATACCTTTTGCTTCAAGTATCCCCATAAAAAGAAGTCTAGGGGGGTCAGGTCCGGAGATCTTGGAGGCCAAGCAAAGTCCACAAATCTTCCAATTACTCTTCCGTTAAAAATTTGTAGAAGACATTCTCGAACATTTCTTGTACTATGGAATTTCTTCAGTAGCAACCCATGCCTCATGTTTCTTTTTGAATTTATTCTCAACATTTCCGGAACACTTGAACTTTTTTATTATTTTACTTACTGTTGCAAAATGTACATTTTTATCAGGATGTCTGTTATTAAAGATTATGGCAGCTTCCCTATAAGTTTTGTAGTTATCTCCAACAATTAAAACAATTTCAAGACTTAATTTCAACGGCATTTTTACTAGTATTTAAAAAAGTACAATTATTACAAACTGAGGTTTTGAAGCATACTGACATAAGATATGTTTCAAAACATTTCCACAGCAACTTGATTTTGTACAGGTCAATAATTTAGATACCTAGTTTTTGGTCATTTTCGATCTTAAAGAAATTGTAAACAATAATAAAACCTGGTTTTCATCGTAGATAGCTGTAATTAAACATTTAAACGTAGTTTTCAATTCTAATCAACTTTTCTTAATAACAATTTTAGATATTGTCGAAAATAAAGGTACTTTACTCTTGAGCAAAATTCATACTTTTTGACAAACCTCGTATACGATTGGAAAATTTCGATATCTGATTATCGTATATTGGGTTTTAGGCCTTGTAGAACTTTTTATGAAGAATGACGTTTTTTCCTAAACTTAATAATAAAAAAGTTTCCCATTTGTTGCCAACTTTTTCAGACACACTGTATATATAGTTTTTTGAACTAATAAAGTTAATATTTATAACACATAAAATCGTATAATTGCACTGGGATGAGTTTCTCAACATTGGAGAAGTAAATGATTCTAAATTTGGCGTATAAAGATTTGCTAAACACTTATATTTTTTTTATATGCGCCGTATTCATGGCACCTGGAGAGGAACTGCAGTTCTTACTTTTAACTGGCCTTCAGAATTTAATTCTGGTCACTTTTCAGATTTTTTGGTAATCACTTAACAACGAACTCAGCACTATATCTTATTGGGGGTGTGCGTTAGACGCCATTTTTTCTATGCATCTCGATGCACACATACGCACCATGATGATGATATGGGAACCCCTGTCGCTCGACACATATAGATTGTCCAACTACTAAACCGACACCTAGAGAGTCCCCACTAAAATTTCTCCCTTCCGGTTTCCTACAGTCGATTATCGCCGAACAGTGAACAATGGCGTCGTCAACTTTGAACTGCTTCCTGTATCGTTTACTTTGGCGGCAAATTTAAAATATCTGATCTTTTAAAGGTGTATATAAACGTTAAAATGAATATATCCAACTTTAAACAAAGAAGTTGATTTAAATTGATGAATACCTTTAAATATAGGAGTTATTTTAAATTTTTTTTGAAAAGTTTATTTTTAATTCCTGTTCCCATTTTTTGTCTGATTTTTCATAAACTTAATAACTTTGGATATTATTTGTTGTATTTGGTCAGAATACTTACCATTTTGACAATAGACCATTCCAAGATGCTGTCAGATGAAATTCAAAATGGCCGCTGGTAGACACACAAATCCATGTCTTTCATGTAGTTAACATGAATAGATCAGTTTAATTGCAGTTTATTTTAACATATGAAACGATTTGAGCTTAAAACGGACATTTTAATTTAGAATAGTTCTGTGACTGACTACTTTTGATGCATTATCGATATTTAATAAAGTGATAGTGCACATAAAAATAGTGTTTATAGAAACTATAAAACATGTATACTACTTGTTCTGAAGTCAATTGTAGGAGTCGAAGAGGTCGGAAATAGTTAGATTTTATAGAATACCAAGTGAACTACATTTTTCACACAAACCAGAACGGAATTATCTCTCAAAAACCAGGAAAAATATTTATATGCTGACAAACACTTGTAGACCTTGGCTTATTCTTTAGTGTAAAAACTTTGTGTGTGAACCAAATATTAGAAAATGTGGAAAGCAGTCACTGATAGAAAGTCATGTTCCCGAGTATTGTATTTCTGTTTTTTAATTTGCTTACCATCGCTGTTATGTAATTATTTATACTGTCATTTAAGCTGTTATTTATGTATTTTATTCTGTTATAACCTGTTACTCATTAGTTCTGTTCTGTTGTTGGGTGAGTTACAGTGTGATGACCCCGCGGAATCAGCGGTATTGCCATTTGCCAGCCAGCAGACTAAGCAGTTTTTGTTTATAATTAATTGCAATAATTTTTATATAAATAGCCGTTTATAATTAATTATAGTTAGTCTAAAATTTTATATAATATTAATTGTTACTCTGTATAATAAAAAAGTCAAAAATAAAGTTTTTAAAAAGTGACCTTCGTACAAACGAAATCATAATTGGCGCAGTCAGTAGGATAGTGGAAGAGTCCTTAGAAGATCCTCGTCGTTTTCAAACGTTTATCCGCTATCCAAGAAGAACCAAAGAACCCAAGGGAATACTTTCCAAGTCCACCAAAGAGGTTTGAAGAATACCTAGTTGTGGAAAAATTAATCAATTTTTACCATAACCAAGAAACCGTCTACAGAGTAACCAGGATATAGGAAATGTACTACTGCATCACCTTTATCTTGTAAGCATTTGATGACAGACTCCTCTACATCTAGCGAATACGGCACTGACACAGAGTTAGAATCAGGACATACTTCAATACCAAGTATCACCGAATTCAACTTAAGTGAAGAAGACCAAGACTTAATCAACCAATTCAGCTCACTTAACATAACACTAGACGATCTTGACGACACACTACAATCCCAATCGACCACCGACAACATGGCAGTAGCACGATTCGACGTTAAGGACCTGTGCCTCTTATCCAGCTACGATGGAAACCCTAACAAGCTGTACGAATTTATCAAGGGAGCCACACTCCTGCTGAACCACTACTACAATCCAGAATGCATCCAGAACAAGTTCCTTACGCACGGTATTTCCAGTAAGCTAACCGGAAGAGCCAAAGAAGTAATCTCCATATACGGATGCACTCATTGGGAAGACATCAAGAACACCCTCATTCAAAATTTCGGAGATCAACGAAACGAAAATTCCCTCACCAGAGATCTCGTCAACATGAGACAATCAGCAAACGAATCCCCAAGCCAATTCTACGAAAAAATCATGGGAACCTTAAACACTATTACCAACTACACCGACATCCATACGGAAAACGAGGAAGTAAAAGCTAGCAAACAAACATTCTTCCGACAACAGGCAGCAACAACATTCCTGGCAGGACTCAAAGAACCTATGGGCTCAACAATTAGGGCAATGAGACCTGCAAACCTCGCCATAGCCATGCAATACATACAAGAGGAGAACAACATAAGATATTTACAGAAAGGATTCAACCAAACACAAGCACCAACAGCCAACAGACCTGGACCAATATTTCAAAGGACTCCAGCCCAGCAACCAGGGTTCCTTGCGTCCTCTTCATGGCCGAATCAAACGACCGCACCTGCACCTCAATGGCAACAACCAACCACGAGATTTCCAACACAACAACCCACATTCAGGCCACCAACACAAGGCTTCCAAACTCAAGGCTTTCAAAGACCTAACTTCAATCCAGCAAGATCCGGAATGAGACCTCAAACATTTAGAGCACCTAATCAACAAAATAATTGGGTACCTACACCAGGCCCTTCACAACTACCAAGACCAACACCAATGAGCATTTCGACAGCAGTCACCTTCAAAAATCGCCAACTCACTCAAAGAAGTTTCAGACAACAGAGTAGACCAAACTTCACTTTCGAAGAACTACACAATATAGAACAATACGACCAAAACTACAACTACGAAGACAGCAATTACGGCTACTATGGCGAAGAATAATTAAACTGAGGAACCTCCAGCAGAAGAGGCTCAAGAATACCAATACGAAGAGCAAAATTTTCAAGAGGATCCAAGGACGGACCCAGAAACATAATTGAACTACACACCCTCACCGACAAAAGAGAACTCCCTTACCTATCTATCTCTAACCCTCCATTAAAACTCCTCATCGACACTGGTTCAACAAAATCCTTCCTCAATCCCGAAGTTGCAAATCAATATTATCACGACTCTATCCGTTACGAACCATTTATCGTTTCGTCAATTTTTCAAAACCATGCACAAGATTATTGTGCGGAAATACCTTCATTCCCAGAATTCAAATCAAATGGTACACTAAAATTCCATCTCTTTAAATTTCATAAAACTTTCGATGGCCTCATAGGGCTTGATAACCTAAAACTTCTGAAAGCTCAATTAGACTTTCCCCAATCAAAATTATCTATCCAGCACTCGATCCTCCCAATCGAATACTACGAAACCAACAAAACGCAGTTCTACTCGATACAGCTAGAACCTCATTCAATCACTCGTGTCCGATTACCAGTCAAGGAAACCAAGGGCACTATCCTAATACCAAGACAGAACATTCAAGGCGCAGAAATAAGAGAGACTCTCACAAACGCCAGTAAGCAACTAGCCTGGACAGAAGTGACAAACACAACATCAGACCGCCTCTAAATATCACTCACGGACCAAATTGGAAGCAGAGAAATCAACCTAGAAGATTACCACATCTACCATATGTAAAAGATACTCAGATGTCTTTCGCCGACCAGACGTTCCTCTTACATTCACGAACCAAGTGAAACACGAAATCAAAACCCAAATGAAGTTCCTGTATTCACAAGATCCTACCGTTACCCACATGTCCACAAAGAAGAAGTCAAAAACCAAATATCATCAATGCTGGAACAAGGAATCATCAGACCAAGTCAATCACCTTGGTCCTCGCCAATCTGGGTCGTTTCTAAGAAGCCAGATTCCACCGGAAAGATCAAATGGCGTATCGTGGTAGACTACAGGAAGGTCAACGAAAAGACTATTGATGACCGCTATCCCATACCTAATATAACGGACATCCTAGACAAACTTGGACGCTGCCAGTACTTCACTACATTAGATCTGGCAAATGGCAATACCGCTGATTCCGCGGCGGGTCATCACACTGTAACTGGTGTAAATCTGTTTGAATGGTAATAAATAATAATAAAAACATTCATGAGTGTGAAAGGATTATTTGTTTTCTTATTTTCTGTTTGTATTTTATTCTGTTATACCTGTTAACGTTAATTTAATTTGCTTATTACATCTGTTATATAGTTGTGTGTAAATCTGTTTGAACAGTAAGAAATAAAGAAATTATTCATGAGTAAAAGAATCAATACCCTCTTATAACTTTGATTTTTTCTTATATCTTATGGCAATGTCTTTACTTTTACTGTCTAAGATCAATAAATAATCACTCTTATCGGAAAAAGCAATTATTTTTATTTCAAATACCTTCTAAAAGCACAAAATACTTTAAATGAACTTAAAACACATGCAAAATGCAGTAAAAATACAATTTGTGTGTCTACCAGCGGCCATTTTTTATGACGTTTCTTCATGTGTTCTGGATTGCCTTATAAGCAATAACCTACTTAGTCTGTGTCAATAACTTTAGGCACGACACTGGTATCTGCCAGTTTGCCATGTATAGTTTTTCCATTCTCAGTTTGAGGGGGCTGAAATCAATCGAGGTTGTCACATTTATTTTCTTAGCCTTACTATAAAAATGTTCTCGTTATTCCAACAAAATTTTAGTTAATGACGCTGTTAGACAGATAGTGTATTTTTTTTGTAAATATATAGATATAAGTGTATTAGTGTTATATTATAATTAATTAGTTCCACCAATGATAAAATTCATGTTAAATATAAAAAATCGCCTTATGCATGAAAATTTTGGTAACTTGGCAACAGCCGGTCTTTGCAGATAAATACAATGGGTTATAATTCTTTTAAACAGTAGTTTCTAAGGGTTTGTTGTTATCGTAAAACCACTTCTTGTAAAAATTGACCATAACTTTTCTACGAACAGTGTCACCCTCAAGTCGGGTATTATAGGGGTAGTGTGTGTTAATACTAGTTTATTAAGGTTTGTATAATCAGAATGGCGTTTTGGCGACCATTTGAAACAGCATTTCGAGATGATGTAAATCTGTTTTATTGTGAAATACGAGTTTTGAAATTTCCATACGTTCTCCCGATGAATGTTTTAGGACAATCTGCACAATTTAGTTTATATAATCACCTGACTTTTGAATTATTCGATATTGTTTTATTATTTTTAATGTATTTACCTAAATTATTATTTGTCTTATAAGAAACTGTACAATTTTTTTGTATAAGGAATGATTTTATTTTATTACTTCATTTTTCTCCCTATACAAATTTTATATGTACGCCCGTTGTCGGCATGCCGCCCACAATCATTTGTGACTTTTAGAGTAGCACGTGTCCTCAAACTGAGAATGGAAGAACTATACTTTGCGTTTGCCCATGCGCAACCGATTTCGGAGATCCTCGGGCCTCGTTCCCCACTTCTCTAATTTTTAACGTAGCGGTCGGTTTAGTAGTTGGACAATCTATACACACACCGCCGGGCGGAAATAGGAAGTGGGAGTATGTAACGGTCACTGTGTGGCGGGAATATATTTTTATTTGAATGAGTCTGATTGAAAAATCATAAAATGTTTTTTCAACATTTGTTGTGGAAAATATGCCAATTAATCGTTTAAGAAAAATATGCTTGTCAATAGTGCAATTTTCATGAACAAAATGTCTATTAATCGTGTATTTTTTGCCGATAAAAATTGTCCCACTTTTAGTACCAGTGCAGACGAGCGTTAAATTCGACGTCCTTCAAATAGTGTCTTGAAACGTACGTCACTGAAATGGATTAAAACATTTTTTACTCTTTTTTTACGAATCATTTTTGCACATAAGTAAAAAAAATCGGTTGTGTCGCCCCAAAACTTTCCCGACGAGTATCCAGAGACGAATACGTTTCAGATATTTAATGTTAAAGTTTCAACTTTTGACATTTTTTTATTTTTGACAGGTGACAGTTGTACAAATAATTTTGACTGTTCTGAATAGAGTTTTTCAAGGGCTTTCAAATGACATATTGCATGTTCAATTCCGTGACAAATTGCATCTGTCATTTTTTGATAGTGATAGTTCCGTTAGACAGATCTCGTACAAAAACTAATGGATTCTTCTGACAGATAACCCAAACCCATATACCAATTTCAGCTCAATCGGATTAATACTTCTTCAGATATTTAATGCTGAAGTTTCAAATTTTGACATTTTTTTATTTTTGACAGGTGCCAGTTGGAGAAATAATTTTGACTGTTCTGAATAGAGTTTTTCTAGGGCTTTCAAATGACATATTGCATGTCCAATTCCGTGACATATTACATCTGTCATTATTTGATAGTGGTACTTCCGTTTGACAGATGTCGTACAAAACTAATGGGTTCTTCCGACGGGTAAGCCAAACTTCTATACCAAATTTCAGCTCAATCGGATTAAACGTGTGGCCTCTATCGTGGAAGAATATACACACACACACACACACACACACACACACACACACACACACACACACACACACACACACACACACACACACAGAGACACACACATACCGACAGACAGACTTCCATCTGAAAATAGTCTTAATCGTCTCAGGGGACCCGAAAATGGATATTTCCGTTTTTATCTCGATTTTTTTTTAGCTCGTTCACAATACTTTCCCTTCTAGGAGGTGGGTCGGGAAAGTAAAAACCACAGCTTCAGCGTCGTTGCCCATGCTGTATATATCTGATAATTGCTGTCGGTATCTAGATATCCGTGTGCACTTTTGAGGCGGTCCGTATAAAATGAAGTACAATTTGCTCGTCTGCACTGCACTGGTCTACTTGCACCCAGTTGCCTCCAACTAAGTAGATTTGGATTGGTCTTTCCAATTAACTGTATAGATTGTTCAACAACTAAAACAACACCTTCAGCGTCCCTACTTCTCTAATTTTCCCTTTGTTCTTTCGTTCCCCACTTCTCTAATTTTTAACCAAGCGGTCGGTTTAGTAGTTTGACAAAGTTTAATTGCAATGTTCTGACACAAAAATGACAACATTTTGACTAGATCTCGAAAACTGCACAGTTTTTCAAACTTCTAAATTCATAGTAACCTTTGGCTTGGTCCAAAACGTATAAAAAAAATTTAGTTATGATTTTTAAAAAGCATTAAAATTACAAAAATGGGGTTGAAAATGACGAAATTTTGCAAAATTCCGAATTTTTTTAAGCTAAAGTCGCAATTCTCAAGCATCTCTCAAGCAGATAAAATTACCATCGGATTCTACAGATTCTAAGAAGTTCGAAAATGCTCTCACTTGCAATATTCGGTGGATTTTATCTGCCGAAAAAAATCCTGAAAAGTTTAAGTTTTGCAATTTTCATCCTCAGTTAGAACTTTGCATGAATACATTGCATGATTTCTACTTTATTTTTTTTATCGATAATTTAAAGGAGCTAACTAAAACAAATGAAAATAAACGAAAAGAAATGAAAACAAATCAAGACAAATGAAAACAAACGAAAACAAATGAAAACAAACGAAAACAAATGAAAACAAATGAAAACAAACGAAAAAAAATGAAAACAAATGAAAACAAATGAAAGCAAACGAAAACAAATGAAAACAAATGAAAACAAACGAAAAAAAATGAAAACAAATGAAAAAAAAAATGAAAACAAATGAAAACAAATGAAAAAAAATGAAAACAAATGAAAACAAACGAAAACAAATGAAAGCAAACGAAAAAAATGAAAACAAATGAAAACAAACGAAAACAAATGAAAACAAACGAAAAAAAATGAAAACAAATGAAAACAAACGAAAACAAATGAAAGCAAACGAAAAAAAATTAAAACAAATGAAAACAAACGAAAACAAACGTTTCTTCGAAGGCGTGGGTTATTCCCAAAGTGGTCAACTATTTTTTTATTTATTTTAATAACATGTGTCTACATTTTTTTATTAATAATTTATTTTTTATAAAAGGATATATAAATTTTTCCCGTAAAATGCGAAAATAGGGAAAAAGAGAAAAAACGGGAAAATGATAGGTAAAATAGGGTAAAAGAGAAAAGATATGAAAAAATAAGAAAAATACTTTCCCTAGAAAAATGCGAAAATATGAAAAAATAAGGTAAAATATGGAAAATGTTTTTCATGGCGATAATAGTGAAAAATAAAGGAAATGGAAAAAATCGGTAAAAATAGGAAAAAAGACGATAAAATTGAAAAACAGGAAAAATAGGAAACATGAATAAAAGTAAAGAAAAACTGGGAAAAATGGGGTAACAGAGGAGAGAACAGGAAAAAATAAAGAAAAATGGGGTAAAAGAGGAGAGAATAGGAATAAATAATTAAAAAAATAGAAAAATCGGGAAAACAATGTAAATAGGGGAAAACAGAGAAAAATGGAAAAATCCGAAAAAAAAAAGAAAACAGGGAAAATAGAGAAAAACAGAAAAAAGAAACAGAAAAAACATAAAAAATAAGAAAAACAGGAAAATAGGAAAAAATAAAGTATTCGTGGCTTAAAAAATAAGATGCCAAACAAATTTCTTTCACCAAGGTACTAATTGTTTAAATGGTATTAATCTTTGACAAAAGAAACCCAATGACATTTAAACTTCTTTTTTTATGATTTACTTGGTAGTTTAAATAATAAAAATAAAAACAAAAAATAAAAATTAAAAAGGAAAATGAGAGCTACACCTTCACGTGGTAGTATTTTCTGGAAAATACTATATTCTGACGCTCTTGTACCTATCATTGAAATCAAAGATTTCAAGAACTGAAGGAAACTTTACTACTATATGAGACCATCAAAATGAAGAATACAGGATTTGGCCCAAGAGGAGATTCGGGAAACCACAAGACTAATAGAATCCAAGATCACTAAGATAAACTGCAGAAGCAACTAAGATCGATCGAAGAAAACACGAGAAATCATAGTGATCGACCAAAAAGCAGCCAGGAAATGCCTAAAAGTCCGAGTCTTGGACAAAATCCACAAGTCCGAGATCTCGATCGTCGAGATATCGTTGGATCGGAACAAACCCAAGTCTACCAAGAATCCTAGTCCAAATCCGCCCCCTTCTTTGCTACGGGAACATGTTGGTGCGTACTATAGAGAAATGTGGGAGTATAAAGCTCAGTATCCCTGTGATTGGGATTTAAAGTATTATTATGGAAAAAGGTTCAATGCAAAGGTAAAATGTATACAACAAATATATATTACAAGTTCAGGAGATTGGTGTGAGAATGATGTGGGCGAGTCCCATATAGCACATGTACGTCCATTAAATGTTCATTGGATATAAACATTGGATATTATGAACGTCCATTGAACGTCCAATTTTATTCAATAATATATCCAGAAAATGTCCAAACATCACTGGATTAACATCTTATAAACGTACATACAGGATGTACAATGGACGGTACAATAGAGACGTTCATTAGATATACATGAAAGATGTACATTGGACATTCAAATGGTCCGATGAATGTACATAGATAAGGTACCCAAAGGTTCAGATTACTACATACAATGGATGCCCATTCGAGACGTCCAATGAACGTCCTTATTCGACACACCCAATGGATGTCCATTTAAGACGTCCAGTGGATGTATATTCAATACATCCAATGAATGTCCATTTGAGACGTCCTTATTCAATACATCCAATGGATGCCCATTCGAGACGTCCGAAGGATGCCCATTCGAGACGTCCGAAGGATGCCCATTCGAGACTTCCAATGAACGTCCTTATTCGACACACCCAATGGATGTCCATTTAAGACGTCTAGTGGATGTATATTCAATACATCCAATGGATGTCCATTTGAGACGTCCTTATTCAATACATCCAATGGATGCCCATTCGAGACGTCCGAAGGATGCCCATTCGAGACTTCCAATGAACGTCCTTATTCGACACACCCAATGGATGTCCATTTAAGACGTCTAGTGGATGTATATTCAATACATCCAATGGATGTCCATTTGAGACGTCCTTATTCAATACATCCAATGGATGCCCATTCGAGACGTCCGAAGGATGCCCATTCGAGACTTCCAATGAACGTCCTCTTTCGACACACCCAATGGATGTCCATTTAAGACGTCTAGTGGATGTATATTCAATCTTCTTGGGGGACCTCAAAATGGATATTTCCATCGATATCTCGATTTTTTTTTTGCTCGTTCACCTTACTTTCCCTTTGATGGGTCCGGGAAAGAAAAAATGATAGGAAATAGGTACTTACCTAAATTTGGCGAAATAATAGCATTACAAGTCTCAAATAGTCAATTACACATTATTAATGTTTACTGTGATGCTAAACTGATCAACATCAAAATTATAATGGCATTCAGCGTTCCCTTATATCTGCTACGAAAACAAAAGAATATTCACTGACGTCACATTACGTGGTCGAGGTACAAGTACGCGAGTGCCCTCATTTTAGGTATATACAAATTTCGATGCCCATTGTACATCCACAAGATGGATATCCAATGGATGTCCATGGATATCCGGCTACCTAATAGGTACAATATGGATTTTTAATGGATGTACTTGTGTTGTCTCAGTATGGATAATTGACATTGATCCAATATTTTACATCCAGTGGACATACACAAATGTACAATATCTGCACAAACAAGATCCAGTTATTTATATCCTATTGTAACGCTCTTTGCGTCGTCATGCGGTCTTTTGGCGCCTGGATTCAGGTGTCGGATTGCCTCGGGCGCCAACTCCCGTTTATAGTGTGAAGGCCACTTTCACCGGGCAGCGTCAGTGAAGATTTAATACCCCGGGGGTCGTTATGGCCTCGACCAACCTCTTGACAGCCGGAAGGGCAGACTTTACTTGTCCACCTGGGATGAGTGCCGGAGTATCTGCTGCTAGTTTATGTGAACAGAAAAATAAATAAAATTACCAAACGAAAATAAACCTTTTATTGTTCACCACAGTTAACAAATAATTTTACCAAAGCCTGTAAGTGGAAAGGGTGTGCAACGGGTTCAAAAAGCTTAAGCTGGTCTTGCGTAATACGAAATGATTTAGCAGCGGTGAATGATGAAAAGCATAACGGATATGAAGAAGGGGTATAAGGAATAATTCCAACAAGTTATTCATAATCTCGAATGTGGCTGAATGATGAGTAATAAAATTAAAAATCAAATACCACAAATTTAATAAAAATAAACATTGTTAAAAGGACATAAATGGGGAAATGGTAACTAGTTTCGGCAGAACTGCCATCATTAGGCCAAATAAAAATTGATGTCAACTTTACTTCGTTTGGATCAAGTTTTGATCGAATTGGTTATAATTTTTTGAAAAATACCTAACGAACTAAATATACCTCACCTTACGCACTTTATTTAATTTTTTCAATACCACATATAGTTGTTATTTTTAATTTTTAATTTTTATTCTCCTTTTATTTCTTTTCGTACCTATGCGCTTATACGCATTCTTAGTTTATTTGTAATTTTGGCGCCAACCAGTAATAAGTACTCGTTCTTAATTTAATTTTTATTTAGCCTGATGATACCAGTTCTGCCGAAACTATTTGCCGTTTCCCCATTTATGTCCTTTTAACAACGTTTGTTTTTATTAAATTTGTGGTATTTGATTTTGAATTTTATTACTCAATAAGGAATAAGCCGAGAATCGGAAAGCTGCGGGCTTCCAATAAGCGGGAGTGCGGTATGACAAAAGCGAGAAATGAAAGAATGCGGCTAGGTGTCGTGGTTAAGCGGTGAGTGAGATAAATCGAAATTCAGGCTAGACAAAGTTCAATTTTTCTTTCAGGTTAAGTCGTTACCCTTGTCGGTTTCCACCCTGATTCTCTAATGTGTAGTGTAGGTAGGTATAACTAAGTGTCCGGACGAGGAACAAGAGACATGTCGGGATGGGGACGTCACTTGTCAAGCGGATGGGCTGATTGTCGAATGTCGAGATTGTCTTGAAGCCGTTGTACTAAGAAATATATAATAAACGTTTATTACCAAGTCTGATTGTTATTAAAATACACAACATAATGAAAGCTGAATTATGTCGCCGGAGTAAGTACAGTGTGATTTACTCGACTATCAGTACCTTCCGGGGTTCCCTTTACCTATATATATATATAACAGTTATACAATGACGACACGTACCCTGTGATTTGCTCGACTATTGGCACTCCGTCTTAGTATAAACAGTTATATACCATCGAACGATACAGTGTGATTTTCTCGACTAGTAGTATCGTTGTCTGCGAGGGCCTAAGGCGAACTTAACTGGTTTTCTCGAGTAGTTGTCAAATATGGCAAAATTGAAGTCTGAAAAATAAATACACAAGAAAATTCTATTAATAGACTCGATATGTCTCACCGGTATTTCCTCGGAGCACTTCGGATACCGTCGGAGGTCTCGAGCAGGCTATCGCTGTCTGTTCTCCGGCGTGGTGATGTTCTCGGCGATGATGGCACCACAGTACATATATTCTATCAGTATGGCGACTCTCTGACGGTCCGTTTGATCTTTTTAGGCACAGAAATTTAACCTTGACGCCATTTTAGCCGTACTAATTTTCAGGGTTGTCAAATGTAGTACAGTGGTGCCAAAAGTTGCACCAGCGCACTCACTACTGAAAAATAGACAAAACTAGCACTATTTAGTTCTATAACGTTTTGTTTTGTTATTGAATATATTTCTTTATCTGAGTATGTCCAGAAAATACTGTATTTAAAACAAAAACTCCCAAATTTGTAAAATTAAGCGCGCACACCATCTATGGGTCGAATATAAAATGCAAGTTACTACAGTCAAATGGAATCTGCTATTTTTTGACCGTCATAAACAACGCCTCTTTTATTCTACGAATAAATAAAACTAAAGTAGTAATATCAACAAATTGTAAATAAATAATTATTGGATACAGCAATGGCGAAAAAATAACTATAAACTATAACTTATATCTTATATATGAAAATAACACAAATACACAACAGCTGACTGTCAAGTGTCAACTAAAATCATGTGACTGTGATCGGTCACACCATTGGAGATTCAATGACAAGTACAGAGAAGATGGCGACGATGGCTGCGCGAAGAAAATACGCGAACTTACTAGGTTGTACTATTGGTGAAAGGTGGTCGACGCGTCAAAAGGAGTTAAAAGTATTTTTGAAAAATAATGAAGTTTGTACGATTATAATTAACGGAGATATAAGATAATTAATGTTTTTTGTAGTGTTAATATTTGCCGGAAAAAGTAACTTTGTTACACTATGGGATCAAACTTGTAGGGGTTATTCAGTGCAACAGTAGAAAACATTTGAGTATATAGGGACCCATGTCCGGAAAAGTGTCACTACGGCACTACGGCCCTAAGACGCGTTAAAATTTAGAAAGACGATGAATTGCCTAAATAGTATTTAATGAATTTAATTTTTTCCTTTTGTACATGATATCATCACAACAATTGTTCAAAATGTCAATGTTTAAAAATTTTATAGCTGATGATTTTAAACAATTTACCGGCGCTTGCGTGTTGTTATCTTTAAAAACGATAACAGAGATTGTTTTTTGTAGCTACATTCCATATCGCCTTAGTCGTGCTATCGTTTTGTGAAGTTTGCAAAAATTTAACAAAAATTAATTGTTGCTAATGGAAAACTTTACCTATCAAGATATGCATTTGAGACAGGCATGTTTAAAACCAACATGCATGATACTGGTGTTGCTCAAACCGTAAGAACGGTCGAATTTGAAGAAGAGGTCCTTCAGCGAGATGCCAACGAACCATCAAGTAACACACGTCACATTGCTAAGGATATGAATACGAGTAAAGCTTCCGTCTGGCGGGTGCTACACGAGCAACAATTTTATCCTTACCCTTCCAGAAAGTTCAAGGATTGACTGCAGCCGATTATCATCCTAGATTTCAATTTTGTCAATGGCTTCTTCATCAAATCGCTGCACAACCAAATTTTTTACGCCATGTTTTATGGACGGATGAAGTCTCTTTCATAAGAGACGGTATTTTAATAGTAGGAATAGTCATTTTTGGGACGAAGAAAATCCCCATGCAATTTTTCCTACAAAACATCAGCAACGTTGGTCTGTCAACGTATGGTCAGGCATTGTTGATGATTATTTGATTGGGCCATACCTTCTACCGGAACGGTTAACAGATTTACCGGCGTTTCTTGGAGGAAGTTCTTCCAGAAATTCTTGAAAATGTTCCAATAAATCTTCGACAGCAAATGTCATTTCAGCATGATGGAGCGCCGACTCACTTTGATGTACAAGTACGTGAGGATTTGGCTCAGCGGTTTGGGCACCGTTGGATTGCCAGATGTGGAGCAGTTTCTTGGCCTCCTTGGTCACCCGATTTAACGTCGCTAGATTTTTTCCTATGGGGATATGTAAAGCCTTCGGTCCACAAAACTCCAGTAGAAACAGAGCAAGGCTTAATTGGACGAATTACAGCAGCATTTGAAATCATTCAAAACGAGTATCAAATACTTATACTTAAATGTTTTCTACTGTTACACTTAATAACCCCTAGAGGCTTGATCCCATAGTTCTGAAACACCCTGTATAGACATACAGCAATGTACAAATAGTTATTTGTGTAACCAGTGCAACAAATATGCACTTTCTGCACGTGTTGCACACAACATTTTTTCTACGATCGAAATAAATATGACATTTTTAACAGTTTTCAAAAAAATAAAATTCGAACGGACAATTTGAAATTAATTGCAGAAACTATCACAATCAATCTGACAGTGACAGTTCAGGCCACATCCATAGGTCAAATCGGTAGACATGAAATGATTTTGATTTCTATTTATTTGAGATTGAATCACGGATAATTTAAATAATTTAGGTAATATTATTATAAGTACCTATATAGATACTTCGCTTTATGTAAATTTATCAAAACAAAATGTATTCCTGAGAGTTTTTTTTTATTTTTATTTACTAAGAAATTGACAATTCAAAGCACCCTAAAATTTATTTTTATGCACTAGTGCACAAAAGTTATACTTTTAACATGGTAGATAGTGCAAAAAGTGGTCACTTTTTGCACGATCGTAGAAAAAATGGATATTCCACATTAGCCAGATGTTTACAAAGTTCAGATGAGTTGTGTCAGTGTTGAGGGTGATTTAGCCACCGAAACTTCACCTAATAGAGATGAAGTGGGGTCAGGGTTATGTCAGCGAATATATCACTGTTTTACTGAACATATATTTTGGATAATCATATTTTTATTTAATTTTAAACAGTTTTTCGAAGTATGAAGTTCTCTCCAAATACCCGTAGGGTGACTCAGCAAATAAGGGGGCAGATTTGGACTCGGATTCTTGGTAGATCTGGGTTTGTTTTTCTGCAGTTCGTCTTAGTGATTTTAGATTCCATAAGTCTTATGGTTTCCTAAATTTGCTCTTGGGCTTAATAGTCCAAATCCTCTGTTCTTCATCTTGATGGTCTTATGTAGTAGTAAATTAAACCATTATTACTCTTTATAAGTACAATGCTTAAAGTTCCTTTTGATTCAAATGATGCCATATTCTGATATTTTTTTTCTAATTACAGACCGGCGATAGAATATTGGAAGTAAGCGGTATCGATTTGAGAGAAGCAAGTCACGAAAAAGCTGTCCAAGCCATACGCAATGCTACTAATCCCGTCACTTTTGTCATACAATCCCTTATACCTTGGGTAAGTTATACACTTATAATTAAAATTTTTATAATTTTATCGTAACATAATTTTAGGATAACGAAAATGAATGTTCATCGCCTGTTAATAAAAAATCTTCAACAAATAACATCCACGCTACAAAAATAGAACATCCCATAATAGATGATGGTGCTAATTTAATTCCGGTTGTAAGTCAAGTAACACCGATACATTTACCAATTTTTAATAACGAAAAAGAAGAATTAAAACAATCAAATGATACAGAAATTTCTATTAATGAAAAAGAAGAAGAAAAACAAACAAATGATATAGAAATTTCTATTAATGAAAAAGAAGAAGAAAAACAATCAAATGACGTAAATGAAAAAGAAGAAAAAATTAGTTTAAAACCAGTGGCCAAAATTGTATCGGATAGTGAAGAAGATGATGATGAAGAGGAAGATGATGTTCGAGAAATGGAAGGAAGAACAGTGTCTGCAAAAGGATACGCGGTTAGTCTTCATTATTTATCTCAAGTTTCTTTTTTATTATAAAAAATTTTTTTCTAGATTGATCGTGCTAGTGCTAGTAACGTTAAAAGAAGTAAAGAAGAAATTTCTGCTGATAAAGAAGAAGAAGACGAATTTGGATATACCACAAGTGAGTTTTTTTATTATTATTTTATTATTTATGAGTTGATTAGATATATATATTTTTTAAAGATTAGATTTAAATTGGATTTGTTGTCGAGTTATAAATTTGAAATTTTTACGTCGTTGTTTAATCTACTACATCAACGTCGACCCTAACGAATTTCCTCGGCACTATCCAATTTTCGAAAGTTATTATCCATTCTATGAAATTATTATTACCCTCTTTCACTGATTAACAGCGTTACACATACCGAATAATTTAATGGAACAAATAAATGTTTAATTTCATTAAATCGCGCATCTATATTTTCGTGAATGATCCAGTGTAAATATAAATAATAAAAAATATTAATACTCTTTATACAATATTAGATTTTGCCCGCTACTTCGCCCGCGTTGATGTTGGAATAAATAAAAGTTTCCTTCTTATATCTGTTTCCTTCTCCTACTTTTTAAATTCTATGATGAATATTATATTGAATATTGAATATCTCGAAAACTATAACTGATGATAGACGCTTGAAAATTGGTACGTAGATTCTCCTAAAGAAATGTATTTTTTAAAATGAAGTTGAGAGGTCCAAGAAAACCACACAAAAAATGTGCACTTAAAAATTGGTATGTATATTTCATTCGATAAATAAACAAACCCGTACTTCAGTTTTTGATAAAGTTGATTTGAGATAAATTATTTATACTTTCTATCCTATTTCTAATTAAATTACTTGGAGACAAATAATAAAAAAATCGGTTGTGTCGTCCCAAAACTTTCCCGACGAGTATCCACGAATACACTTTTCAGATATTTAATGTTAAAGTTTCAAATTTTGACATTTTTTTATTTTTGATAGGTGACAGTTAAAGAAATAATTTTGACTGTTATAAATAGAGTTTTTCAAGAGCTTTCAAATGACATATTGCTTGTAATTCCATGAGATATTGCATCTATCATTTTTTGATAGGACTAAACATGTGGCCTCTATCGTGGAAGAATACACACAGACAGACAGATAGACAAACAGACAGACAGACTTCTATTTGGAAATGGTCTTAATCATGTCTGGTGACCTCAAAATGGATATTTCCATCTTTATCTCGAAAAATTTTTTTAGCTCGTTCACAATACTTTCCCTTCTCGGAGGTGGGTCGGGAAAGTAAAATTAAAAAAAAAGTTGAAGATGCTAAAAAAAAGTAAAATAATGCTAAAAACGCTAAATATGCAAAAAAATGCTAAAAAATGCACAATATTATATGAAAAGCAAAAAATAAACTTAAAAATAATAAAAATTCTAAAAAAAAAGCAAATAAAGTTTAAAAAGTGTTAAAAGAAATTATAAAAAATGTTTAAAAAATGCCATAAAACCTAAAAAAAAAGTGAAAAAAATGCTGAAAAAGTTAAATTATGCTAAAATTGCAAAAAAAAAACCCAAAAAAACCCAAAAAAAATGCGAAATACGAACAAAAAAATGAAAAAAATGCAAAAATAATACAAATAAATGCACAATAATATATGAAAAGCAAAAAATGAGCTAAAAAATGTTAAAAGTTCTAAAAAAAACTGAAAAGTAAAAAAAAAGTGAAAAAGGAAATTGTAAAGATTGTTAAAAAATGCCAAAAAAAAATTTACAAAAAAGTTTAAAAAATTCTGAAAAAAAGTAAAAAAATGCTAAAAATGAAAAAAAAATACAAAAAATGCCAAAATTTATAAAAAAAGTAAAAACAAAAATAATGTTTAAAAATACTAAAAGTGCAAATAATGCCAAAAAATTCACACTATTTTCCCTTCTCGGAGGTGGGTCGGGAAAGTAAAATTTTTGCACTCATTCTGGGGAGAAAGCCACTCCCCTCTAAAAGAATCACCCTGTATGTTTTTGGTTGACCCACTTACTCGAGCAGGTTTTTGGTTGATGCACTTACTCGAGCGGGTCAATATTTGTTTAACCCCAATTTTGAACCCCTTTAAGTGCCATTTTTCAAAATTCCTTTCTTGGTGCTCCCCTACATTACCAAAGGAAACTAAGCTGACAATTTTATTTATATAGATGAATTTTTTCTTGTTTAGAATTTTTGTATCATTTTTACCTCGCCTTTTAGATCAGCATTCTAAAAATTGGGTAGTAAGTTTTCAATGGATAAACACGTTTTAGGGTCCCTAGAATACGATTTTGATATTTTCGCAATGATGTCTGTGTGTTAGTATGTGTGTGTTAGCGTATGTGTTAGGATGGATGTTGTGGTAAATTTAAAAAAAAAGCAGAAGCTAGCAAAAAAAATGGGGCAATCGGAACAAAAAAAGTGAGAAACAGTTGATAAGAAATGGATAAACACGTTTTAAGGTCCCTAGAATATGTAGGTGCGTGCGTGCGTTTTACATATATATTTTGTATCCACTATAGATTATTATCGTATCATTAAAATTTTCAAAACTTTTGCCACTGTTGCCAGATTTCCAAAGAAAACAATTTTTTTCATACTATTTTGTGTTAACGTGTAAGTTTTGGATTAAAAACTGGCGAAAGGTCATGTGCTGGCTACATCAAATTTTTTTTTGTTTTCTAATTTTTTTTTAAATTTCTCGACCCACCTCCAAGAAGGGAAAGTATTGCGAACAAACTAAACAAAATTTTCGAGATAAAGATAGAAATATCCATTTTGAGGTGACCTGAGATGATTAAGACCATTTCCAGACGGATGTCTGTCTGTGTGTCTGCCTGTGTGTATTCTTCCACAATAGAGGCCACACGTTTAATCCGATTGAACTGAAATTTGGTATATGGGTTAGGTTTGGGTTACCCGTCAGAAGAACCCATTACACAGATAAAAAGGATTCCTTCCTTTAAGGGACTTTGACTCTGCCTCAAGGGCGCTTAGCATTTGATATGGGCGAAATGGATGGACATTTTGATCCAACATTGGAAAAACTTTGAGACAAAAGCCTTACTTTCTTTTTTACAAATCTATACGAATTTAAGGCAAGAAACTTTGATTTTGTCATAATAAACAATGATTTTAGTTCAAACTGTTAGAGTTTGTTTTAAAATAGTGCGATTTAAAATGAAAGACATGGTAATTTTGTCTTAATATATTGTAACCCGCAAAATTCGATTAATAATCAAAACTTAGAAATATTACTAGCCACAGAAATTGAATTATATTAATAATATTCTAAGTACACGGTTACATATATTGGATAGTTTAGGGCTCGCGGCTAGACTCTAGTGGAGACGGGGTGGATCGTTCTCAAAATTATTGTCTTTCTTTAATATATAATGGGCGCCAGTTAAATTAGCCCAAGCACCTAACAGAATTCACACTAACCTCCAATTTAACAAAAAGGTCAATGATACGGCGTAACACAATGTACATAAGAAAACAAAAACGTTTAAATATATTTATTAAATTTTTTTTCCCAAAATCTGGTGATACAGATGACCCATTCAAATTTAAAAAAAATATAAAACATATATATATATATATATATATATAGATTAGGAATTATTTGCTGAGTAGAACAGAAGTAGCATAGAGTATTGGGAAGCAGCAAAAAAAGAGAACAAAGTGTACTCTTTCAAGGCTTTATTACCAAGCTTTCGAGCGTGGTTACGCTCATCATCAGGGTAGCTGTAAGTGATGAGTGACAAATATAGTTCAATTAATGAGACTTTTTTTAAAAAACATACCCTTATTGAGATTGTCGTTCACAAGTTTTACAGATTAAAAAAGTTAAAATACAGATAAAAATCATGATCACATTGTAAAACATTTTTTAAAATTGTAAATAAGTTAGTAATAAAAGTTAAAAATTTTAAAATTTGTATTATTACACGTTAAAAAGTTAAAAAAGTTAAAAAATCACACTAACACACAGCCAAGTCGGTATAAAACCATTGCACATTAAAATTGAGTTTTTTTTTTAAATAAGTTTTTTTGTTTAAAATTTAATAGTTTGCGCCAAATTTAGGTTGAAATCCGACAGAGTGTCTCGTCCATAACCGCCACACAGACACAAAAGGAAAAAACAAGAGGGAAAGAAAACACAATAGGGCAACAGCTAATGAGACTGTAAACCCTATTTAGGACAGGGGATAAGGAATACAGCTAATGGGACTGTACAGCCTTTATGGGAGGAGGCCATGTTATGTGACAGATAAAGAAGAGACACAATGTCAAATTCTTAAGGGTTAAGAATTTGACATTGTGTCTCTTCTTTATCTGTCACATAACATGGCCTCCTCCCATAAAGGCTGTACAGTCCCATTAGCTGTATTCCTTATCCCCTGTCCTAAATAGGGTTTACAGTCTCATTAGCTGTTGCCCTATTGTGTTTTCTTTCCCTCTTGTTTTTTCCTTTTGTGTCTGTGTGGCGGTTATGGACGAGACACTCTGTCGGATTTCAACCTAAATTTGGCGCAAACTATTAAATTTTAAACAAAAAAACTTATTTAAAAAAAAAAACTCAATTTTAATGTGCAATGGTTTTATACCGACTTGGCTGTGTGTTAGTGTGATTTTTTAACTTTTTTAACTTTTTAACGTGTAATAATACAAATTTTAAAATTTTTAACTTTTATTACTAACTTATTTACAATTTTAAAAAATGTTTTACAATGTGATCATGATTTTTATCTGTATTTTAACTTTTTTAATCTGTAAAACTTGTGAACGACAATCTCAATAAGGGTATGTTTTTTAAAAAAAGTCTCATTAATTGAACTATATTTGTCACTCATCACTTACAGCTACCCTGATGATGAGCGTAACCACGCTCGAAAGCTTGGTAATAAAGCCTTGAAAGAGTACACTTTGTTCTTTTTTTGCTGCTTCCCAATACTCTATGCTACTATATATATATATATATATATATATATATATATATATATATATATATATATATATATATATATATATATATAAGAAAGAACTCTGTGTCTAGTGAGGTTGTGGTCAACGACAATCACAAAAGAAAACTCTTCCGTTAAAAAGTCAAGCTTTCGCTAATCTTTATTAGCATTATCAAGACATCTAAAAGTGTACAAAAAAATTTAGAAAAAATACAAAATATTATTAGACACACTTACTAGCATGAGGATGTGTGGTACTGTGTTACATACTTCTTTAAAACAGACATAAGACATTAAAAAGACGGCACATCAAAGTCATAAAAACATAATAAAAATGCGTAATGCATTGTGCACACATAGAAGTGATACAAGTTACAAAATAAAAAAATTTTTACAATTCAAAAAAACATCTTAGAAAGAAATTTGTGTTGAGTGTGCAAGGGGATGACACACATATATATATATATATATATATATTGATATGGTTTTTTTAGTTATATGGGTAGTTTTAGTTTTTGTATGTATTGTGGTTGACAGTGATGGAAAGGTGGAAGGTTATTGTCAAATGTAAGTTTGACAATGAAAATGAGGTTATGAAAAAAGTTTAAGGTGCGTGTGAATGTATGTAAATGTGTTAAGATTTATTTAAGAATGTTTGTTAGAAGATTATTTTTCATTGAATGTAATAATGAGTTCTCAACAATTGTGTTACAAGTAAAAGGAAAAAATCTTAGTGTGTTTAGTCATTTAAATTTACAGATAAAAAAAAATATCTAGTTAGGGGGAGAAAAACAAAAAGAAAGAAAAATAATAAACAACGGTTTGTCAAATAATTTTTTTGAATTGTCATTATCTTAGAATTAAAAAGATATGTCACAATATACGATTTACAAAAAGTTGTTAATAAATGAAATTGTGTAAAAAAGGAATTAAATACCAATTGAAGGAAAACTATTGTTAAATTTGCCAAAAATTAAAAAATAAAGAATTTTTTTAAAAGATTAAAACGAGGATTCTATCAACGCCAGCAAATTAGGAAGAAATTTGAAGAAAGAATATAATACAAAGACCAAGTAAATAAAAAGGGAAGACGCTATTTTGATGAGGTAGAAATGGTACAAAATAAAAAAAAAAAAGACAATTTGTGTGGAAATAATTTAAGAAAAAGTAGACAGAATATGGAAAAGTGAACAGGAAGAAGCGAAGAAAGAAAATTTTTTTTTAGGCGCCCAAAATTATATTTTTTTTATTTATTTTTTTGTAAAGTTTATTATTTTTTTTTAAGGAACCGAACCCTAAAAGAGAATAAGAGTTTCATAATAGCCAGTCTAATATAATATATATCCAAATAAATTAAATCGTTGTCTTTCTAAAGCACGTCCCAAAAATAATAATATTGTTTAACACAAAAAGTAATTACACGGTCGTCTAAGGGTGCCAAACGAGAGAAAATAGATAAATAAAAATGTGGTTGAGTTATCGGCGTCGCTTGAGCTCAGGCGCATGCGCTAAAAATAATCAAAAGTGCAAAAATAAATCTACCGCACCTTAGCATTCCGCTCACAAAAAAAATACAACTTAATAGTAAGCAATTAAGCAGTGCAATAGTAAATAATCATTAAATACTCGGTAAGCAGTAATATATAATCAACAACTACCTGGCAAGCAAAAACAAAAAAAAATAGGTAATTAATCAATACTCGGTAAGCAAGACTAGGTAATAAAAAAAATATTCAGCGCACTAATAATGGTGAAATAAACTAATTAAATCGCAAAGCACAATAGCAAAAATGCATAAAAACTTGCGTGCATCCAACGGTGGGTGATACTTTGCTGGACTAATCCCTGCTGTAGACCTTCTGCTCCTCCAAGAGAAAACCAAATATCAGCTGCCAAGTCGATAAGCAGTGTGAACAGAATTTAATCCCCAAAAAAAAAACTCTAAAAAACAAATTATAACATAAGGTCCACGTAATGAAAGGAAATATTCCTTAAAAATTAAAAAATGTAACAAAAAAAAAATAATCGAAATATATCTGAAAATCAGTGTTCAACTGTTGTGACAGTGCTTAATAAAAGAAACTAACAAAATATTTTACAAGGCACTCTAAAAATTCAATTATGAAAATATATTTCGGTGAGGACAATCAGTAATTATAAAAATAAACAGTGACAACAACGCATTTCTGTAAAATGTCTTTACAAAAAGTAAAATGAAATTATTCTACCAAATATCACAAAAAAAAAAAATCAGACATAAGAACTACGTTGTCTGCCGAAAATATAGAGGTGGGAACTAACTTTTAAAAAATAACTATATTTTTAAAATAACAAAACAAAATATAATAATTTAAATTTCTCACCCTGGCCAAGGAGTTTTTAGTTTAGGTAAAAAAAAAATCCAGTACAGCGATTAGCGATGGAAGACTTTTGTTATACCGTTCCAATTGATTTCACTATTATATCCTTATGGTACCACTTGAGGAGCACTGTGCCGGTAACTCGTGTTTTTTTTTTTAATCCTTTTTTTTTTCTAAAGGAGTAATTTTGGGAAATAACATGGACCAAAAATACCAATTCCACAAAGGTAAACAAAATTCCCAAAATCGAAAAATAACTTTCAAAATTTAACCCATAAACGGATGATTTAGATAAATCACAATTTACTTGGAAGTCACTACACCTAGTACCTACTGCACAGAGGTTTACTTAGCAAGTCCCCAAAATGTGTTGAAGGACGTTACTCTCGCGCAATTACGGAAATCGCAGAAACAATCAGCAAATTTCACGGGAATCGTATAGATGGCACCGCAACATAAAATATATTTAATTTTATAAAACAAATGTTTAGCTATAAGTACTATTATAGACTAAATCTTAGACCCCTAAATCGGTCACGCCTCTATTAAAACCCCAATAAATATATGTTTTAAAGTATTTCCACAACAACATTGCGACAACAGGCTTCCGGTTCTTACAACAAAATAACCTGGCAACACCTAAAGTAAAATTTAGTCATAAAATAATACTTGATACCGAAAACAAAGATTAGAGGTACAAAATTCGTAACGTTATTTTAAAACCGTTACAATATAGGATTTTTGTTATAAAACCAGCAGATATTCGATCCAAAATCTCATGATTATATAGTTAATTCTTATTTAGGAATTCAAAAAGGTCTGAAACGGCCTTGGAACAAAATTCATGTGGTTTTGGTTAATATTCATTTTACACGGTGTAATACATGCTTTTATGCAAGCGAACTTGCCAATGGTAAGCGCCACTTTTTGTATTCACAGATGCGTGGTTTTGTCTGTAAGTACATTCTAGAACAGGTACTTGCAGGATCCTAAAGAAACAAATAATAACTCATTTATTAAAAGCAGAATTCACACAAAATCGGGTATGCTGGTGAAAAAGGTACAAAAAATCACAGCTAAAAATAATCAGTACATAACTTAACCAACAACAAATCAAATTAGACCTACATTGACAACTTATAATATGAAATACCTACTTGTCTTCCATAAATACCCACTTGTCTCCCATAAATACCTACTTTTCTCCCATATCTTTGTATGTGTGTGTGTGTTAATGGTTAAAAAATTATAGACTTTGAAACAAAATATAAGTATCAATGAGCAAATTGTTGGTGGATTTCAGCTAAATGAATACATTTTTACGTTTAAACAGTAGCGACATTGATAAAAGACAAAATGTTTTGATGAAACTCTCGCGATATTCACACAAAAGAATCGGTTTTTGCCATGCGAATGTATATGAGCTTCTTGATGAAAAAGGGAAGATGGCCATGGTATACGCCATGATGGCGTCGCTAACACCACAAAAAAACAACATGGTATTTGATTACTTGTCTACTATATGTATAAGTACCTAGTATATGATATACAGGAATAGAAATCATCTGCCGGCGTTTTTGTATGTGTGTATGTGTTGTCTTGTCTGCCGTATATCACCACAACGAAACCAATCAAAACTTCTAAATTAAATCTTCGGTATAGCTAAGAATCTTGATTGAGTACTTACTGCGAAATGTTTCTTTCATGTGGCTTAAACGCCAGGTTTGAAGTGTAGAATCTCAAACTCTCAGTTTATTCATTCTTAACTATTAAAATATAATATCGCATCAGATTCACAACGAACACAGCCTCAAAGCCACAACAATAAAAACACTATGAAGGATGACTTGCGCAATAGATGGTGGCAAACGCGATTTCGTTCATTTTCAGATATACTCCAGATTATTCGCGTCTTGAACAAAATGCCTATAAGACTAAACAAAAACTTTGAGACCTTGTGTCAAAGATTTAGGATTATGAAAAAAGAGTCAACCAATCAAGACTTCAGACAAAGTCATTAATTTGATATCAAAAGCGTTTAGGACCAAAAGAATATAAAACTCATCATAAAAACAACAATGATTCTCAGTTAAGAGCTAAGTACTTAAAAAAAAAGAAATTTCCTTTGCTAGAAGATAAAAAAATCTAAAAGCATCATTCTTTTCCCTCCGATCGGGTATTTTTATCAGTGTAGTTTTTGTACGACAGCTGTCAAACGGAAGTTTCATTATCAAAAAATGACAGATACAATACGTCACGGAATTTGAGTTGCAATATGTCATTTAAAAGCCCTCGAAATACTCTATTCATAACAGTCAAAATTATTTCACTTTCACCTGTCAAAAATAAAAAAATGTCAAAGTTTGAAACTTTAGCATTAAATATCTGAAAAATTGTTCGTCTCTGGTGGCTAGTTTTGAATATTAGTGAAATTCAATTCATAAGTGAAAAATTTCGATTTGTAGTTCACCATCGAAACGCTGTACGTAGTTTTCAATTGTAGTGAAATGAAATTTTTATAAATTTATATAAACGGATTTAATTCGAACGACACACTTTGGCAACAATGGAATATCTGCAAATTAGTTCAAATGATTAACCAATGACTTCAGATATGTGTATTAAATATCTGTTGTAAATTTAAAATAAAATGTACAAATTTTTATATGACAGTAACATATATTTTTATTGTCAACATACATTAAAACTCATCACTATATAAAACAAAGAACTAATAACAATTTTGATTATAAATATAGGTCAGTATTTACAACAATATCATTGTGATTAACATGGAGAAAATGAGAAGATTAATTGAGGTTAAAAATAAAAGTGCCAAAGATTAATTATTGGTTTGTAGTAATAGAAAGAAAATATGAAGAAATAGGAAAAAATATGAAAAAATGGAGAAAAATAGAGAAAAATGGAGAACATATTTATAAATTGGGAAATAGAAAGTAAAATAGGGAAAAATTAGGAAAATTGGACAAAATATGGAAAAATAAAATATTGGAAAACAGGAAAATAGAAAGATATAGGACAAATAGAAAAAAATAGGAAATATGGCGAAAAATGGAGAAAATAGTGAAAAATAGCGGAAATATGGGAAAAAAGGAATAAATGGCAAACTAGTCAAAAATAGAAAAGTTTTGGAAAAACAGATAAAAATAGGGAAAAATGAAGATAAAAAGGGAAAAAATCGTGAAAAATTGAGAAAAATAGGAAAAAGTAGTGCCAAATAGAGTAAAATATTATTTTGCTAATAATTAACTATATATTTCAACAAGATATATCCAAAAACATAAAACTCAAGTATATGCTACAAAACCACAACATCAAATATGATGATTCTAACCAAATAAAATTATATTTCGCAAGTGAAATGAGTATTTCGACAGCTAAAGAATATCCGACTGTGAAATTTTTTCGAATGTGAAATTAATTCACACATGAATTTAATTCAAAACTTGGGTTGATTAAAATATGAGCAGTTAAGGCTCTACCGTCCGCTGATTTGTTGGACTGATTTAAAGGTCCAGCTCGTGCTGGATTATAACAACATATTTAATTTTCTACTTTATTTCTAATTATTCTTAGCATTACAAAACATAAAGCTAGGATTGTATGCAAGTTAAATTTTAAAAAAAATAAAAACGAAAAAACTACGACAATTTAAAAACTATAAAAATACTACAATTTCCTGGTAACTTTTACGGGTTCTGAAAAATTATAATAACATTTTACATGCATACAATCCTAAAGTTAACCTTTATCTTTAATCTAAAAACAAACAAAATTGTATTTTTTTTAAAGACAACCGAGTAATCGTGCACGAGCGGAAGGTATACAAAACCAAAATTTCGTATTTATTCATGTCCGTTCAGTGTTGCCTCGCACGGACCGCGTGAAATATCCGTTTATATTTCTCAATGCGGCATGCAGAGCGCCTATTTTAAAACTAGCCCCCTGGACACAACCGATTTTGTTTTCAAATTCCTTTGGTATATTAAAGTTTTTTGCCTTTTTCCTACTTTATGTGTGAAAATATGCATTTTTTTCTTTAGGTTTTTTTGTGTGGAAAAATACATGCTGGCTTTTTTCTCAATTTATGTGTAAAAACCCATTTTTGCTGTTTTTTTTTCTGGTTTTTTATGTGGAAAATGTATTCTTACTTTTTTACCAATTTATATGTGTAAAAATTCGTTTTCCTGTATTTTTTTTTTGTGGAAAAATGCATTTTTGCGGTGTTTTCCAAATTCGAGTGTGCATTCGTGCTTCTGGTTTTTTTTTTCAATTTGTTGAAAAAAAATGCGTTTCTGCTGTTTTTCTCTAGTTTTTCGTGTAGAAAAATGCATTGTTGCTTGTTTCTTTTTGAATTTGTGTGAGATAAAATGCACTTTGCATTTTTTCAAATTTGAATAAGGAAAAATGTATTCTTGCTTTTGTTTTTTTTTCAAATTTATACAAAAAAAATATGCTGTTTTTTTTGCTATTTTTCCAATGTTTGTGAGAAAAAACGCATTTTTGCTGTTTTTTTTTTCTAGTATTTTATGCATTCTTGCTTTTATACCAATTTATACGTGACAAAATGCATCTTCGCTTTTTTCCACATTCGTCTGTGAAAAAATACTTTTGAATTTTTTTCTAGTTTTTTTTTTCTAGTGTGTTTTTATTTCTGTTTTTTCAAATTCGTGTGCAAGAAAACGCATTCTTGTTTCTGCTGTATTTTTTAATTTTTGTGAAAAATGCAGTCTTGATGTATTTTTCCAAATTCGAGTGTGGAAAAAATGTATCGTGAACGAGCTAAAAAAGTTTTTCGAGAAAGATGAAAATATACATTTTAAGATCCCATGAGATGATTAAGGCCATTTGGCCTGTTTGTCTGTGTATTTGTCTGTGTGTATTCTTCCACAATAGAGGCCACACGTTTAATCCGATTGAGTTGAAATTTGGTATATGGATTTGGGTTACCCGTTGGAAGAACCCATTAGTTTTTGTCCGACATCTGTCAAACGAAAATGTCTGTCAAAAAATGGCAGATGCAATATGTCACGGAATTTGACTTGCAATATGTCTGTAAAAATATTTGTCTCTGGATACTCGTTGGGAAAGTTTTGGGGAGGCACAACCGATTTTTTCTTATTCCTCTTATTTTTTTGCGATTATTTGCATTTTTCTTGTCATTTTTTTTTTATTTTGCTGCGATTTTTTGGAAATTATTTCAATTCGAATTATTTTTAATTTTTTATTTTATTTTCCCGACCCAATTCCGAGAAGGAAAAGTATTGTGAACGAGCTAAAAATAATTGTCGAGATAAAGATGGAAATATCCATTTTGAAGTCACCTGAGATGATTAACACCAGTTTCAAATGGAAGTTTGTCTGTCTGTCTACCTGTCTGTCTGTCTGTCTTACTGTCTGTCTGTCTTACTGTCTGTCTGTCTGTCTGTCTATCTGTCTTACTGTCTGTCTGTCTGTCTGTGTGTCTGTCTGTCTGTGTGTATTCTTCCACGATAGAGGCCACACGTTTAATCCGATTGAACTGAAATTTGGTATATGAGTTTGGGTTACCCGTTGGAAGAACTCATTAGTTTCTGCATGATATCTGTCAAAAGGAAGTGTCACTATCAAAAAATTGTAGACGCAATAGACGCAATAGTCACGCAATATATCATTTGAAAGCTCTTGAAAAACTCTATTCAGAACAGTCAAAATTATTTCTCCAACTGTCACCTGTCAAAAACAAAAAAATGTCAAAGTTTCAAATTTTACATTAAATATATGAAAAAGTATTCGTCTCTGGATACTCGTCGGGAAAATTTTGGGGAAGACACAAAATCGAATGTGGAAAAATGCATTCTTGCTTGTGGTTTTTTTTTTAAATTCATATGCGAAAAAATGCATTTTTGTTTTTTTCCAAATTCGAGTGTTCAAAATTCGAGTGTGGAAAAATGCATTCTTGCTTCTATTTTATTTCAAATTCGTGTATGAACAAATGCACGTTTCATTTTTTTTCAATTTCGAGTGTAGAAAAACGCATTTTTATTTTTTTTTCTAATTTTTTGTGCGAAAAAATTCATTCGTGCTTTTTTTCTAAATTCGAGTGTGGAAATCATTTTTGTTTTTCTTTTCAATTTCAAAGACGGAAAAATGCTTCTGTTTTTTTTGTCAAATTCGTGCGTTAAAAAATGCATTTTTTTTTCTAATTTTTTGTGTGAAAAATGCAAATGCTTTTTCCCAATCCGTGTGTGAAAATATGTATTTTTGCTTTTGTTTTTCAAATTTATGTGTGAAAAAAATGAATTTTTTTTTTAATTTCAAAAATGGAAAATGCATTCTTGCTTCGGATTTTTTTTTTCAAATTGGTTTCTGAAAATATGCATTTTTTACTTTTGTCTTTCAAATTCATGTGTGAAAAAAAATCCATTTTTGTTGTTTTTTTTTTCAATTTCAAAGAGGGAAAAATGCATTCTCGCTTTTGTTTTTTTTTTTGTCAAATTCGTGTATGACAAAATCCATTTTTACTTTTTTTTCTAATTTTTCGTGTGAAAAATGCATTCTTGCTTTTTTCCAATCCACGTGTGAAAATATGCATTTATGCTTTTGTCTTTCAAATTCATGTGTGAAAAAAAATGTATTTTTGTTGTTTTTTTTTTTCAATTTCAAAGAGGGAAAAATGCATTCTTGCTTCTGTTGTTTTTTTGTCAAATTTGTGTGTGAAAAAATCCATTTTTACTTTTTTTTCTAATTTTTTGTGTAAAAAATGCATTCTTGCTTCTGTTGTTTTTTTGTCAAATTTGTGTGTGAAAAAATCCATTTTTACTTTTTTTTCTAATTTTTCGTGTGAAAAATGCATTCTTGCTTTTTTCCAATCCACGTGTGAAAATATGCATTTATGCTTTTGTCTTTCAAATTCATGTGTGAAAAAAAATGTATTTTTGTTGTTTTTTTTTTCAATTTCAAAGAGGGAAAAATGCATTCTTGCTTCTGTTGTTTTTTTGTCAAATTTGTGTGTGAAAAAATCCATTTTTACTTTTTTTTCTAATTTTTTTGTGTAAAAAATGCATTCTTGCTTCTGTTGTTTTTTTGTCAAATTTGTGTGTGAAAAAATCCATTTTTACTTTTTTTTCTAATTTTTCGTGTGAAAAATGCATTCTTGCTTTTTTCCAATCCACGTGTGAAAATATGCATTTATGCTTTTGTCTTTCAAATTCATGTGTGAAAAAAAATGTATTTTTGTTGTTTTTTTTTTTTAATTTCAAAGAGGGAAAAATGCATTCTTGCTTCTGTTGTTTTTTTGTCAAATTTGTGTGTGAAAAAATCCATTTTTACTTTTTTTTCTAATTTTTTGTGTAAAAAATGCATTCTTGCTTTTTCCCAATCAATGTGTGAAAATATGCATTTTTGTTTTTGTCTTTCTAATTCATGTGTAAAAAAAATGCATTTTTGTTGTTTTTTTTTCAATTTCAAAGACGTAAAAATGCATTTTGCTTGTGTTTTTTTTTCAAATCCGAGTGAAAAATTATTCAGAACAGTCAAAATTATTTCTCCAACTGTCACCTGTCAAACTTTAACATTAAATATCTGAAAAAGTATTCTTGGATACTCGTCGGGAAAATTTTGGGACGACACAACCGATTATTTTTTTGTTTACAATCCTTTATGTTTTTTTTTTGCTTGTTTTTTATTTTTTTGCAACTTATTTTTTCTTTTTTTTGCAATGTTTTTCGATTTCTTGCGTTTTTTTGCGACTTTTCGTTTTTTTTTGTTAGTGGGTTTTTGACGTGTTTTTGCGGTTTTTTACAATTTTTTTGATGTTTCCTTTTTTTACAATTTTATTTTTCATTTTTTTCACAAACTCCGATTGAGTTAAATATTAGAATCTATAATTCTATAAAGTGTTTTTAGTTTTGATGTCGAACGAAACCGCATGATAATTAAATTTAAAAAATCAATATTACTTCACTGGCAAACAGACAGACATACAGTTTCTAAAATAAGTGCATGTGTGATACTTGCTAGAATAGCATTCCCAGGTGTTTTCCAATATTTTCTGATTTTTCATTCAATTTTTTCCAATGTTTTCTGTTTTTTTCTTATTTTTCTGATATTTTCTTCTAATTTATTCTAGTTTTTTTTTCTCATTTTTCTGATTTTTTATTTTTTCGTTGTCTATTTTAATTATTTAGTTATATGTATTTCTTGTATACCATATTATCTGTGATTAATATTTTCTATTAAATTTTCTATTAAATTTCGCGGTATATTTTCGTTAGCATCGTAAATGACCTTTTATAATCAATTTTGATTAGTTATTGATTATTAGTTATTAGTCGAAAATGAAATCAAGGTAAATATTGGGTGTTTGGCCTAAGGGGATCCTAAATTAGTTGCGACCACAAACATCTCTAGGCAGGGCAGGGCGTACATTTTGAAAGCGTAAAATGTTTTCATCTTTCTCTTGCTTTCTCCATAAATATATATATATACCTATCTCTTTTTTATATTTACTAGAGTAATGCTCAAGGGTAAAGAGACAAAATTTTTGTAGTTATTAAAAAAAATGTAGGGCAATTGGGTAAATCGAGGTTCTTCTTTTAGTATTTTTTTTCCCTTCTTTTTCTCACACTTTTGTTTTTTATCGTACTTTAACCTTCCCGACCCACTTCCGAGAAGGGAAAGTATTGTGAACGAGCTAAAAAAAAATTTCGAGGTAAAGATGAAAATATCCATTTCCAGATGAAAGTCTGTCTGTCCGTCTGTGTGTATTCTTTCACGATAGAAGCCACACGTTTAATCCGATTGAGCTGAAATTTAGTATATGGGTTTGGGTTACCCGTCGGAAGAACCCATTAGTTTTTGTACCACATCTGTCAAACGAAAGTGTCACTATCAATAAATGACAGACGCAATATGTCATTTGAAAGCCCTTAAAAAACTCTACTCAGAAGAGTCAAAATTATTTTTCCAACTGTCACTTGTCAAAACTAAAAAATGTCAAAATTTGAAACTTTAACATTAAATATCTGAAAAAATATTCGTGGATTTTTTTCAATTTTTTTACAATCTTCTCCAATTTTTTTTTTAATTGTTTATTGATTTTTTAATAGTAATTGAGATTTTTTGAGTTTTTTTGAAATTTATTTGAGATTTTTTGAGTTTTTTTGTGATTTTTTAATGGTTTTCAAAATTTTTGAAATTTTTAGGAATTCATTTTTAGTTTTTTGAGACTCTTTGAATCTTTTGAGATTTTTTGAGACTTTTTAGAGATTTTATGAGGTTTTTAAAATTTTTTGAGTTTTTTTTTGTGGTTTTTAAAGTTTTTGAGGTTTTTTGAGTTTTTTTAGTTTTTTTTTAGATTTTTTGAGGTTTTTTAAGATCTTTTCAGATTTTATTTTTGAAATTTTTAAGGTTTTTTTTAGTTTTTGAGATTTTTTGACTTCTTTCAATTTTAGAGATTTTTTGATCAAATTTTTGAGTTTTTGAGATAATCACAATTTTGAATTTTTTGAAATTTGACGATTTAAATTTTTTGAGATTCTTTATGAATTTTTAGGTTTTTAAAGAATTTTTATTAGTGATTTTTGGAAGCGTCCAAACAATTTTTGAGATTTTTTTTGAAAATTTTAGAGATTTTTTGACGGTTTTTTTTGTTTTTAGAGATGTTTTATGGTTTTGAGGTATTTTACCTTTTTCGAGATTATTGAAATTTTTTGAGATTTGAGATTTTTTGACACTTGAGATTTTTCGACACTTGAGATTTTTTGAGTTTTTATTTTCCCGACCCACTTCCGAGAAGGGAAATTATTGTGAATGATCTAAAAAAAATTTCGAGATAAAGATGGAAATATCCATTTTAAATTTTGAGGTCACCTGAGATCATTAAGACCATTTCCAAATGGCAGTCTGTCTGTCTGTCTGTCTGTCTGTGTGTATTCTTCCACGATAGAGGCCACACATTTAATCCGATTGAGCTGAAATTTGGTATATGGGTTTGAGTTACTCGTCGGAAGAACCCATTAGTTTTTGTACAACATCTGTCAAACGAAAGTGTCACTATCAAAAATGACTAATTCAATATGTCACAGAATTTGAGTTGCAAAATGTCATTTGAAAGCGCTTGAAAAACTCTATTCAGAACAGTAAAAATTATTTCTCCAACTGTCACCTGTCAAAAATAAAAATATGTCAAAATTTGAAACTTTAATATTAAATATTTGAACAAGTGTTCGAGAGCAACACAATCAATTTTTCATATCTTTTCCTTTCTTATTTTTTATATTGTTTCCCAGTTTTTTCTTGATTTCCCCTATTTTTACTATTTTTCACAAATTTTCCTGTTTTTCTTTTTTTTTTTCTTATTTTTTCCATTTCTCTCAAATTTTGCTGGTTTTTCCCTATGTTGTCCTATTTTTCCCAATTTTTAACTATTTTTAAAAAAATTTTTCATGTTTTCCAGTTTTTTATTTTTCTTGTTTTTCCCTATTTATACATGGACGACCGAACTGTGCTTGTTTTTTATTGTTTACCCCATTTTTCCCCATTTTTCAGTATTTTTCCCTATTTTTCCCTATTTTTCCCTATTTTTTCCTATTTGTTCTTATTTTTCCTATTTTTTTTCCAATTTTCATATTTTTTCCAATTACTTTTTTTTTTTATTTTTTGCAATTTGACCCTATTTTTTCCCATTTTCCCAGTTTTTCAGTAATTTTTCTTTTTTTTCATATTGTTCCAGTTTTTCATTATTATCTCCTGTTTTTCCCTATTTCAACGTGGACGACCGAGCTATGCTTGTTTTTTTTTATTTTTCCCAATTTTTTATATTTTTTTCTATTTTCTATATTTTCTCTTATTTCTTCTTATTTTTTCCTATTTTTCGCAATTTTTCCTTATTTCTCCCAATGTTTTTCTCTTTTTTTACTATTTTTTACAAATTTTCCTGTTTCTCCCTGTTTTGCCCCATTTTTAACAATTTTTTACTAGTTTTTCAATTTTTTCATGTTTTTATGTTTTTCATTATTTTTCTTGTTTTTCACTATTTATATATGGACGACCGAGCTACGTTTGTTTTTCTCCTTATTATTTTTTTCCATTTTTCAGATTTTTTCCCATTTCCTCTAATTTTTTGTAATTTGTCGAAATTTTTTACTATTTTTCCATGGTTTTCCTTATTTTTTCATGTTTTCCCTATTTTTAATATTTTTCACTTTTTCTAGTTTTCCCTATTTGTTTTTATTTTGTTTATATTGTTTGCAATGTCTCCCAATTTTTTCATGTTTTTCCTATTTTTACTATATCTCTCAAATTTTACTGGTTTTTCCCTATTTAGCCATATTTTTCTCAATTTTTGACTATTTTTCCAATTTTGTATATTTTTCCTGTTTTCAATTTTTTTTCCTGTTTTTCTCCATGTTTACCTAGACGACCGAGATAGGCTTATTTTTTCCTATTTTTCCCTATTTTTCACTGTTCTGTCCTATTTTTTTCTTCTATTTTTCATATTTTTTCCTATCTCTTCTAATTTTTTCCTAGTTTTCGAAATTTGTTTCATCTTTTTCACTATTTTTACTTCTTTTTTTATAAGATATCATGTTGTTTTCTATTTTGCCCTACTTTTTCCTAGTTTTCCTAATGTTTTACTATTTTTCCATTTTTTTCATTATTTGTTCTGTGTTTCTTTTTTTTCTATTTTTTCTTGTTTTTCCCTATTTTTTCCTACTTTTTATTTCAATTTTTAATATTTTTTCCTATTTTTAGCAGTTTTTCAATATTTTACTATTTTTCACAAATTTTCCTGGTTTACCCTATTTTGCCCTGTTTCTTCCTATTTTTAGTAATTTTTTACTATTTTTTCATATTTTTCATTATTTTTTCCTGTTTTTCCCTATGTCTTATTACTTTTCCGACCCACTTCCGAGAAGGGAAAGCATTGTGAACGAGCTAAAAAAAAATTTCGAGATAAAGATGATTTTGAGTATTTCTAGATGGGAGTCTGTATATCTGTCTGTCTGTCTGTGTGTATTCTTCCATGATAGAGGCCACACGTTTAATCCGATTGAACTGAAATTTGGTATATGGATTTGGGTTACTCGTTGGAAAAACCCATTAGCCAGGGAATTTGACTTGCCCAATATGTCATTTGAAAAATGTCAAAATTTGAAACATTAACATTAAATATCTGAAAAACGTATTCGTGGAAAGTTTTGGGGCGAGACAACCGATTTTTTCCACTCTTGTTTTTTTATGTCCCATATTGTCTCATTCTTCGTTTGTACCCCACCCTTCTTTTTTGCCCTATTTTCCCCATTTTTTGCTCCATTTTCTCAATTTTTTGATCCAATTTCTCCCTTTTTCCTCCATTTTCTCCCTTTTTTGCACTATTTTCACCCTTTTTTGCTCCATTTATTTCGTATTTAATTTATACAAATCCTCTACGAATTTATTCTAAACATTCTGTTGTTAATAATAATAATTCCCCTATAGTATTATTTCCATCGGTTTAATCACGATTATTATGAGAGAAACCGGAACGAAAACCGAAGGAAACGGCGCGTAAAATAACCCAAGAATTAGGTACCCCTACTTTTGATTTTATGTAGTTGAAAGGGGATTGTTTTATTATGTCTAGAAACTTTTTTGGTCGTTAACATTTTTGTTATTAAATCTACTCGGTTAGGGGGAGGATCAACCGCATGTTTTTATAATCGAATAAAAAAAAAACAAATTTATATCCATATAAATTTTTATTTGCCAATCATAAGTACGTTCATATTCTCTTTTGATTTTTTTTACACGGGATTTTAATTTAAATATAAGTTATGAAGTACATTTATTTAAATTACTGTATAAAATTACAAATTATTCATTTCTATTATGTTGTGTTTTTTTTTTACCGATTTGTATCTATCTTTCTTTTATTTTAATAAAAATTAACATCACTAATTAATGAAACAACTTCAAATTATACTCAAGTAGGGTCCATATTTAAATTTTAAAACAAGTACATTTTCTTTAAAAGATTTATAACAGTTGCCTATAAAGAAGTAAAACCCTCATAAACCCTGGTAAAAGATGCATAAGTCAATCTTAAATATCGCTTCCACTTACTATAAAAGTGCTGAATTGTTGGAAGGTCCAATTAAAAACCAATTGGTAGTGGCAGTACATGTACATAATTTCCCTTTCATCTCTTTGGAATGTATAAAATGCCATTTTTACTTTCCGAACAACAGAGTTGTATAGAAGGAAAGTATTGCGATCATGATATTTTGACCATATCCAGATTTTAACGAATCTTTACGTTTTGAGGTTACCTGAATCCATTTATACCATTTTTAGCATGATGTATGTCTGTGTGTGTGTCTGTGTGTCTGTGTGTGTGTGTGTGTGAACACGATAGCGTCTAAACGGCTCAACCGATTTAGATGAAATTTTATATACATATTTAGAGTAGCAAGGAGACGCCCTGTATAGATTTTGGAGTTAATCGGACAACCGGAAGTGACAGTTGCTATAAGTGATGACGTCATTACTAAACAAGATGACAATAAAGTTTTACACATATATTTTCTATACGTTACAGTTAAATTTCGAATGATTAAATTTTTTAAAAACTTTTGCCATTGTTGCCAGATTTATCAAAAATATTTTTTTTTCATATTTTGCTTAAATAACCAAAATAATGCATTTTTATGAAAAATTACGGGATATGAAAGTTGTAGAACATAAAATTTTCCACACATTTTGTCATTACCGGTTTTTTGAATTCTTCATAGTTTCGCCGCTAGAGGGCGTGAAAAAAATTTATATAGACATTTTTGTGACTTTTTTAGATTTTAAGACCAAATTATGGATTTTTATGAAAAATTACATGGGATCAAAATTGTAGAACATAAAATTTTCTATAAATTTTGTCTTAACTATTTTTTCAAGTTGCGCATAGTTTCGCCGCTAGTTTTTATTTTAATTTTTATCTTTATTAAATTATTATTTTTCAGTTAAATTTTTATATTAAAAACTTAAAAAAAATATCTTTAAATTTGTAATAATTAATTTTATAATTGTAATTTTTTTCAAAATTTTATTACAAAAATTTTGGAATTTTTAAAAAATTGGCTAGGAAATGTAAGATTATATTACGATTTTAAACTAAATTGAATAACTTCAAAAATATTAAAGTTATTGAAATAGGATTTTCACCATTCGAAAGATAATATAAAACTCTAAATTTTAAATGTATTTTAGTTTCTTAAAATTTAGAATTGTAATTATTACAGCCAAAATTAAGAATTTTTTTAAATTTTTTTGTAATTTTGTTTTATCAATAAGTATAAAATAAATGAAAAAATTAAATAGCATATCCGAAAAGGATCCAAAAGTACTATGTGTGTAAATTATTTCATAATTTTAATATAGTATTTGTAAAAGTTATAGCAAAAAATGAAAAAAGTTAAAACAATTCAATGGATATACCCATGAATTATTGACAAAAAATTTGATTTTTTTTTAGTTTTATAAACTAACTTTATTATAGCATTTTGATCCAAAAACTTAAAAAAAAGGTCTGTTTCCCATTTTGAATAAAATTGAATGAGATATTAATTATTTATTGATTTTAAAATTATTCAAAAATAGGTTTTAATTGTTTTAAGGTTAAAATTAATATTAAAAATTTTAAAAAAATTACCCTTAAATTTGTAGTAAAAAACTCTATAATTGTGATTTTTTTCAGAATTTTATTCAAAAAATTGTAGAATTCATATTTTTTTTTTGAAATTTAAGAAAAGTTTAAAAAAAATTGAATAACTTTAAAAATATTAAAGATATTAAAATGTGATTTATAACATTCGATAGGTAATATAATTAATGTATTTTAATGCAGAAAAACTAAAATAATCGATTAAACAATTACTTTATTAGGAGTGTTCGGAAAGTTGGGTGGGATTACCCCCTCATTTTTTATTTTTTTTTCCTATTTTTCTTATTTTCCCCAATTTCCTATTATCACTTTTTCCCAATTTCTCACTATTTTTCCCGAGTTTTTTTTATTTTACACTATTTTTACCTACTTTGCTCTATTTAGTCTCTATTTTTCCCATATTTTTCACTATTTTCACTATTTTTCCTATGTTTTACTATTTTTCCTATATCTTTCAATTTTTCCTTGGTTCATTAGTTTTTCCTGTTTTTTTTTAATTTTCTTATTTTTTCCTATTTGTACTTATTTTTCCCTATTTCTCTCTATTTTTTTCCATATTTTCCATATTTTTCCTATTTTTCCTCTTTATCCCTATTTCTCACTATTTTTCACATGTTTCCCCCGACTTTTTCTTATTTTACACTATTTTTACCTAATTTGCCCTATTCAATCCCAATTTTTTTTCCCGCTGATCGGACACTTCCCCATTAGAATAATCCCCAGATGATAATTTCCTACAGAAAATTACCCACAAGTAGAAATTACCCACACGAAATTTGCCCACACAGATAATTCCTCACAATGATATTTGCTCACAGAGAAAATTTATTGGTAATTATTCAATAGTTATTTAGTTTATGGAATAAAAAATAATTAAGAAATATTAATTTTTTTAAAAGATGTAAGTAAAAAGTCCAAAATTATTGACAGAAAATATTAGGTAGGTATATAAGTTATTTTAAAGAAAATTATTAAAAAAATACTCAATATAATATTAAATCTTTATTTAAAAAAAATTAGAAATATAATAAATGTTTAGAATAGAAATTTAATTAAACTTTGTAAGAAAAAAAATATTTCTATAATTGCTTTTGTATAAACTCAATAACTATTGAATAATTACCCATAAATTTTCTCTGTGAGCAAATTTCATTGTCTGTCATGGAACCTTTTTTTCCCAAATTTTTCACTATTTTCACTATTTGTCCTATTTTTTCCTATTTTTCCTATATCTTTCAATTTTTCCTTGGTTTCCATTAGTTTTTTCTGTTTTCTTTATTTTTCTAATTTTTTCCTATTTGTACTTATTTGTACTTATTTTTCCCTATTTTTCCCTATTTTTTCCATATTTTCCATGTTTTTCTCTATTATTCACAAATTTTCCTATTTTTCCTCTATTTTTTAATCTTTTTCCCCATTTTTCCTATTTCTTTCTGTTTTTTCCTATTTTTTCCTATTTGTACTTATTTTTCCCTATTTTTCCCTATATTTTCCATGTTTTTCACTATTATTCATAAAGGACCCTATAAGATAAGCATTTGATTTGGGCCATTTAGTGGCAAATTTGCGCATTTTCCCAAGGTTTGCCTGGGCCACGGCTAATGTCCCTAAAATTCAATAATATGAGCTCAGAAAAATTTGCTTAAGCACAAAAAAAAATCTGGTTATTTCCCACGTTAATTAACTATGCGAACTCGAATCTGGTGGATCAGAAAAACTTGCTTAAGCCTAGTGGATCAGAAAAACTTGCTTAAGCACAAAATAATTTCTGGTTGCTTCAGACGTTAACTAACTATGCGAAATCGAATCTAGTGGATCAGAAAAACTTGCTAAAGCTAATTGGCTCAGAAAAACTTGCTTACGCACGGATGAATTGCTGGTTGCTTCCCACGTTAATTAACTATGCGCAATCGAATCTAGTGGATCAGAAAAACTTGCATAATCCTAGTGGATCAGAAAAACTTGCTTAAGCCTAGTGGATCAGAAAAACTTGCTTAGACACAAAAGAATTTCTGGTCGCTTTCCACGTTAATTAATTATGCGAACTCGAATCTAGTGGATCAGAAAAACTTGTATGGGCCTAGTGGATCAGAAAAACTTGCTTTAGCATAGCGGATCAGAAAAACTTGCTTACGCACAAATGTATTTCTGTTTGCTTCCCACGTTAATTAACTATGCGAACTCGAATCTAGTGGATCAGAAAAACTTGCATAGCCTAGTGGATCAGAAAAACTTGCTTGGGCAAAAAAGAAATTCTGGTTGCTTCCCGCGTTACTTAACTATACAAACTCGATTCTATTGGATCAGAAAAACTTGCATAAGCCTAGTGGATCAGAAAAACTTGCATAAGCTAAGTGGGTCAGAAAAACTTGCTTACGTACGAATTAATTTCTGGTTGCGTCAGACGTTAACCAACTATGCGAAATCGAATCTAGTGGATCAGAAAAACTTGCTTACGCACACAAGAAATTCTGGTTACTTCTTACGTTACTTAACTATACGAACTCGAACCTGTTAGATCAGGAAACCCTGCTTAAGCCTAGTGGATCAGAAAACTTGCTTAAGCACAAAGGAAATTCTGGTTGCTTCACACGTTACTTAACCATACGAACTCGAACCTACTGGATCAGAGTATGTTATGTGTATATTTGTTTCGAAATCTGTATTGTACATCCTAATCAAAATGCTTTTTAAAAATTTTGTGGACCATGTACAAAGGTGACATTTAATGTCAGTCTGCGAAAAACGTCAATTTTGCGGTGAGATTTCGATGCACAAAAGTCTACTTTGGGTAGTGATTGCAGAAAAAATAATATATGTGGTATCTTTAGGACTTACTCAATTATAAACCGAAAGGGTGTAAGGACACCATACAGATAACTTCTTAAAAATGAGATTTCGCGATGACAACGACCATACATACATATTCGAAAATATTCGGCGTGGGAGGAAAGTGTCTAGTACAAAATGGCCCTTACGGGGTTTTGAGGGAAGCTAAGAAAACAGTTGTACGGTGTCCATGACGGGTCATCCAAACCATCGCGGGTTATGTGCAAGCTCTACCAATATTTAGCGCAAAGCGCGCGGTTCTAGAAGCGGCAACACAATTTCCGTTTTATGGTCGTGGAAGCAATGATGTTATGGGTGCAAACCATAAGCGAGAAGTACACGAAACTCTACGTCGGCGGAAAAAGGTCCATTTCGATCTATCCCTTGTTACGCCCTAATTAAGTTCGCGGGTACCGACAGACAGTGCCACCTAATTTCTCAGCGAAGTACTCTCCATCATGCCTTCATGAAGTACAATCTAATTTCTCAGCGAAGTACCCCTGTTGGCTAAGGAACACCAAATGTACCCTTAATCTTAATGAGGTAGCGCGAACCGACAGATAGACGGACAGGTAATTTTAGCGATGTAGCCTCCATTGCGTCTTATTGAAGTTCGTGTGTGCCGATAGACGGACAGACAGTACAACCTAATTTCTCAGCAATGTACCCTCTGTTGTGTGTTTGGAGTATAACCTAATTTCGCAGAGAAGTACTCTGTTGGCAAACGAACCTCAAGTGTCCCTTTTCGTCACACGTATGCAAACCGATCGCGGTACAAATAGAACTTTGTAAGACAATGGAGAATTAGTTCACCGGTTATTACTTCTAGGCTGGCGGATTGGCTTGGTCACTGGTATCGGCGCGCATGAATCTTCCGTTTGTTCGGACACAAAACGAATTTCTCGGCGGACGGGTTTCTATCGGCGGGTGTGTTCCTGGATGGACGGGGACTGATCGTCTTGCTGTCTGCACCAATTTTGTGCAGTAGACTGAGCTCTCGAGAATTAATCGACTCGATTATATGGTAACGTTGGTACTGTTCACAGTTTCTCCTGTTTTATAAACTGTATTTAAGTCAGGAATCCGACAAGGCCTAAGAGAACGTCCTCTGCAAATCCATTTTTTATGGATACAGCACAAACACAAAAGAAAATCCTTTATGTGCTTCAAGAGTGGCCGTGAAGGAAAATGGCGGTTCACGTTGGATTTGAATCGCTGAAGATTGTACTCCCTGGGAAACACGGTTTCAGAAAGGTTGTTCCAGAATGATGGTATTCTTCAGATAAAGGAGTTCTGAAATAGGTTGGTATGGGGAGTACAAAGTTGGACTTCGAATCAAGCGACAATGTCGTTCGAACACCTTTCATTAAAATATCTGCAAAAAAGTGTCGGGTCGCCCACCTTTCTTCGATGTTTCAAACTTAAATGATTCCTAGACAGCTGTAGGCGAATTGCTCTCTCCTGAATAAAATCCAGCAACCGCAAGCTATGCTTAGGCGCGGAGCTCTAGATGTGTGAGCAGTATTCCAGTGATCGTCCAATTTGTCCCTTGTAAAGCATTAAAACTATTGCGGCAAGTAAAGCTTTCTGGTGCGAAACAATGTATAAAGTTTTTGAGAAGTTTCTTCGCCGTGTTTGCAACGTGATCACGCCATGACCTATTTCCTCCCAAATTGAAACCAAGTTTTAATGATGAAGCCAATGGAATAGACTGTCCTGACATAATTATGTCGAGTTCCACAACGTTAAATCTTAGCGTTAAGTTATATTTGGTTACTATCACCCTAAGCTACCAGGACTTTATTAAGCTGTAAAACTTCTTTTGTCTGCGAAGATGTGCATCGGAAGCTGATGTTCGGGCATTGAAGGCAAAGGAAGACACGACACGCTACTTGCAAAGAACGATCCGTAAGAAACTAGAAACTCATAAGCAAATTTTTTCAGGCATGCCATAAGAGCGCAGGACTCTCCATGTTGTTCAATCGCACTGTTCCAGATGGGTAACATAGGTGAGGAGGTCCCCTGTCGGTCTTTGTTTGCGAAACCCATATTGATGGTCACTACGGATGTTAAAGTCTTCCAGGTACTTTAAAACGTATTGGTCGATAGCTTTCTTCATGACTTTTGGTATTACTAAAAGCAGTTCAACTGGCCGATAGTTGTTTGGCAAGGTCTTTTTGCCCTTTTTGGGTAAAAGCTGCACTCGAGCGCATTTCCAGCTGGAAGGAAATATTCCTTTTTATAGGACAAGTTGAAAAGCCTGCAGAAGACAGGTGTTATCTCTCTAGCACAATGTTCTTCATCAGGACCAGAAGGGTTTTTTGTATTTAGATTAGTCAAATGCGCGATCGATCTTGTTGGCGATGCAAAGTGGGGATAGTTTCCGTTACTGCGGTGGCCTCAGTCAGCAAAGATTGGCTCCGGTAAGGGATCAAGGGGCACGATAGTACCTTATCCTATACTTACATCGACACTGACATACGACTGGGTACTTGATTTAGCTCACCGGGATCGGATCGCTAGCTTGTCTTCCGACTAGTTTTGGACCACTTTGTACTTTTCCTCAGGGATGCAGTGCATCAAGTGTGAATCAATAAACCTGGTGTCGAAATATGATAACTTACTGCTTATCGAAGCGTTTTGCGTCGAACTTCCCCGACACATCGAATTTTTTTGCTAATTCTTGGTCCCGGCAACTGGATATGGTGAAAAGGCTAAACAGTTTTTTTACATAAAAGATTATAAGATAATTGGCCACAAAATTGTCGTCCTTAGTTACATGAAAATGCTCATGAAACATCCCTAAATAGCACAAAAATGCCTTTACTAGATCGAGCCGTATTGGGTGTGCCAATGTTGCGAACACTTGAGGGCACCATAGCACACAATAGAGACTTTTCGGGATTTTTTAAAAATATTTTTAAGATTTCGCAACCTTGGTTTGGGTTAGTACTGTCTCTTGAAGTTCATAAAAATATAGCCCAAATCACAAGCTTATCTTATAGGGACCTTTCCTATTTTTCCCCTATTTTCTCTATTTTTCCTATTTTTCCTATTTGTCCTTATTTGTACTTATTTTTTCCTATATTACTCTATTTTTTTCATATTTTCCACTATTTTCCACTATTTCCCATATATTTTCCAATTTGCTTGATTTTTCTGTTTTTTTTTCACAAATTTCTCTATTCATCTTTTTCAATTGGTTTCTTATTTTTCCATGTTTTTCTTATTTTTTACTTTTATTTTCAAATTTTCCTATTTTTCCCCTATTTTCTCCATTTTTCCTATTTCTTTCTATTTTGTCCTGGTTTCCATTATTTTATCCTGTATCTGTTTATCAATATTTTGCTAATTTTGCTCTATTTTTCTGTATATTTTTCACTTTTTTCCCATACGTTTCACTATTTATTTTTTTAATTTTCCCCAATTTCCTATTTTCTCTTTTTCCCTATTTTTCACTATTTTTCCCATATTCTCATACTTTTCTTTACTTTGCCCTATTTTTCCCTATTTTGCTCTAATTAGTCCCTATTTTTCCCAAAATTTGTCCTATCTGCTTGTAGTTTTTCCTATGTTTTTCCATTTTTTTCCCTATTTTTCACTATTACCAACCACCATTTGCCCTATTTTTTTCTATTTTTCCTATATCTTTCCATTTTTCCTTGGTTTCCCGTAGTCTTTTCTTTTTTCTTTATTTTTTTTATATTTTTCCATTTTTTTCTATTTACACTTATTTTTTCCCTATTTTTCTCAATTTTTTTTCCATATTTTCCATGTTTTCCTATTTTTCCCTTCAATCGTAAATTTTAATATTTTTCCTCTTTATCCCTTTTTACTATTTTGCCCATGTTTCCATAATTTTCTTTATTTTGCCCTATTTTGCTTAAAATTTGCCCTACTTCTCTAATTTTTTCATAATTTTTTCCTATTTTTCCAAAATTTCCCTGTTTTTCTAATTTTTTATCTTTGTTTTTCACAATTTTTACCAAATTTCCCTGTTTTTTTCTATTTTTTTCCAATTTTTCCCATTCCCTATTTTCTCTATATATTTGTATTTTTCGCTCTTTTCTATATTTTTTATTATTTTATTTGTTCCTATTTTCCCCATTTTTCGATGTGTTTCCCCATTTTTTCTCAATGTTTTTTAAATGTTTTCCCCCATTTTTCACTACTCTCGCTATTTCTCCTATTTTTCCCTATATCTTTCTATTTTTTCTTATTTTTTAATAGTTGTCCTAATTATACTGAAGTACGGTCCATATTTAAATTTTAATAAAAGAGATACTATTTCTTTAAAAAATTTAACAACAATGGTCTATAAAACAGTAAAAACCCTCATAAACCCTAATGAACCCTCATAAAATATGAATAAGTCAATCTCAAATATAATTTCCAAATACTATAATAATATTTTTTGGAATTTGAAAACTAGATAAAAGAAATTAGAGCAATAATTTAAAGCATTATACAGGGTATTTAAAATTAACCGATTGTAATGATATATTAAAACCCAAATATTATTCGTATTTTAAATAGGTCACCCTGTATTTTATAATTCTATTAACATTTTTAGTTTCATGATTAAATTTTTATTGGTGTACATAGAAATTAAAAATGAAATAATAAAAATACCCATTATTGTTTTTTGTTTTTTTTTTTTGTTGTCGTTTTTATCATATTTGAGGTAAAGTTGGCGGGAGATTGCGCGCGTGTGTACGGCACGTTTCGAGGGTTGGAGTTTTCATCCCACCATCGCGACCGAAATTTTCAGCTTTCAGTTTACAGCTTTCCAACGGTATCCGATCCGGCCGGCAGTCCTGCGACAGACTGAAAACGGGGGTGGCGGTTTTAGGTTGATGCCGCCGCGTGTGCTAACAATTAATGACACATAATAGTTCATGTGCGGTGGTAGTTTATTATAGGGTCGAAACGTTGACAGTTATTTTATGGTTTTTATGGTGTATTTTGTTTATCGAAATTTGATCTAATTTTTTTTTTGGTGAATATTTTTATAGGTCAAGAAATTATAATTAAATTTTAAATTTATTATAATTATCAATTTTTAATAACAATTAATGTCGTGGATTATTTTGATGCAATTTTTTTAGTTGTTATTTTTGATAATTTTTAAATATTTTATATTTTTTTTTGGTATCTACTTTTATATATTCGCTCAATTTTTTTGTTAATCTACATATTTATATATGCTTAAAATATTCCGGAACTTTCACGTTATTTTAATATTTATTTACAACAGCCCCAACAAAATGTTAATTTTTGTAAAAAGTTTCATTAAATATTTCGTAATAGTCAAGAGCTATAGCGAACCATCCGACTAACCCGTTTCCCACAAAGGTAAAAAAAATTTAAATAATATTTTATTATCAGTCAATTTAGAAAATACCGTTCTGTAGTCCAGGATGTAGAGAAATTTTATGACGTAAATTTGCTACATAATGAAAAGTATACTAAGTTGTAGGCAGAGATAAAACTAGCATGCCTATATGGGTGATTCTACCGAAATTCACAATTTAGGATTTCGAATTTTAAGGCAAATTATGATAATAAAAAAAATCTGAAAAAAATTAGGGTATTCAGTTTATAGTCGTGAACATTGATTGCTAGTAATTAAAGCTTAATTTTTTGAATTTTGAGTTTTCCAAAAAGCACTTAAATGACGGAGTGCACGCAAATGACTGAAAGCACGGAAATGACAAAAAATCGCTTGTTAACGACAAATATATTAGAACAGATTCACAAAAAAATCCATAAGCGCATATTTTATTTAAAAAAACACAATAAAAAATATTATAAACTTTAAGAAAACAACTATTCTTCTTAAATATGTAGTAAGTTAGTAAGTTTCTGGTCTACTTCTTGGAAATTTGGAACTTGGAAAAATTTACTTGATACTGGAACTGGAGGTTCTTTCAGCACACATAAAATTGCATTCACACCAAGTTGTTGGCTATCAGTAATCAATGGCCAGTAATAGCGATTTCCTCTTCGTGCCATGAAATTAACTGTCACAGTATCTTCATTTATTTTCTCAATAATGCCGAAAAGATTTAGTTGATGTACCACAAACAAACAAGAAAAAAATAAAAAATCCACAAAGGAACAAGTTTATTATCAAGTGAATGCATAGAAAAAGTTTGAAGAAAATTACCTGGGTACCATTTATCGTCATATATAGCAGCTATCCACATATTGACCTCTAAATCATTATTTCCACCATTTAATCTTGGTATATCTTTGGGTAAAAGATTAGCCTCTAAAATAAAATTGTGTGTACATTTCTCATCAATACTGCACTCATAGCAGGTTAAAGAGTTTAATATAACTTTATTATTTGTTCTGTTCCATGTTACTTGATGCGTTTTTATCGTCCCTACACAACATGGAATGTCTTTTGGTAACACTTCCTCGCATTTTATAATATCCTGTTCTTCTATAACGCAAATATAAATATTCGGCAAATTTTCTGAAACGTTTTTGGAAAACTTGTCAAAAGTATCTATATCGGTGTTAAATTCTACTAATCGATCTGCACATCTTTTAACTGCAGCTCCAATTCCGTCTGGGGCACCTTTTCCATGTCCCGCTTCAGAGTAGTTCCATGATATTTTTTTGATGTTGGGGAATAACGTTGGCAAGTAAGTTTGAATATAATAAAACATTTTTTTGTCCCGGTATTGTGTACTAGGACTATCAGACAGGAAGTGTAAAGTATCTATAGTATCAACTTCAGGTTTACTTTGATAGTGTTCAATAATAGGACAAATGTGCGCTAAAACTGCACCAGCATCATGTCGAAGAGATGAGGAGACTGTACAAAAACCCTCTTTTTGCTCCATATAATACAGAACACCTGTATGTAAAGTTATTTGTTCCCTAGATGCTCCGAAATGTACTGATTGAGGTTCACATGCATATTTGCACAAATAATTTTCTGAAAAGTCCATGTGAAAGAGCAGTTCACTTTTCTTCAATGTCCTTTTCAGTTTTTTCATTTCTAATGATTGATGTACAATATTAAGTGTATGGTGTAAAAATATAGGTAAGTATTCTAGGTTTATTTTACACACTAGTTCGTATGACGTGGCTTCTAGTGTTTCTTTTACAGTTCTCTGTACTGTTATTTCTTTTTTGGTTTTAGCACTAATTCGCTTTTCTTTTCTGGTTTTCCATTGTTGATACAATATTTCCTTATTTTTTTGTCCGTCTGTTAAAGAAAACATCAGTTTGTGTGTCTCACATTCACTGCATTTTCTTTTAAGACATTGTGTAGAATCTGTACTACAGCATATTTGACTAAGAACCTCATACCAATTTTTCTGTTGAATAATTTTATTTCTATTAAGGGCAGAAATTAATAGCTTCATATTTTCATGCGTAATGCATAAGCAGGTATCTCTAGCTGATACTTTAGGGAAAACAACCCAAAAAGGTCTCAATTTACAAAATAATGAGTAAGAAATATTGCTATTGGTTTTGTTTTTGAAAGTATTATATAACACTTTTAGAGAATTATTTATGTATCTTTTTTGCTTCTTTACCCCTAAACGTGTTACAGTATCTTTTTTCCCAGGACAAACTTTGGAATTGTCATCTTCTAAAAAAATGTTTGTACGCGTGCTTTAAGTTTTATAAACTCCGCTTTCTTTTTTCTATCAAAACACATAATATTTGAATTATTTTTATGACTTCTATATAGACTGTATGATAAGAAACTAGAAGCTGTTTGTAAGAACTTGTATTTCCTTAAAAGATTTCCAGAAATAACTTTAGTGAATGTTTGTTTAGATTTATGATCTTTTAATTTTTTAAAATTGAAGGAAAGTTCTTCATTTAGGACTTCTCCAAAAAGCAGCTTTCGTCTCACTTTCTGTGGAACCTCAATGCCTTGCAGAAATTTATTTCCTTTAGTATTTTTTTTTATAACGTTCTAACTGTGTTCGTAACTTTTTATTCTCAGCGGAAATTATTTTTATGTCCCTGTAACATTTAGCTCTTTTGCCATACATTATTTTTCTTCCTCCTACTTTCTGACCGCTCGGTCCTGGTCCTGGTGTTTTGGATGATAAACTAATGTTATTTGGTAAACCGGAAGAGGTTGGTGTTAAGTTAACTTCATTGTTCAAATTCCTATCAGCAGTTCCCTCAAGCACATTACCGGAGTCATTATTCTCAGCATCAGAATCCGGTGGGGTGTTAGCTTGCAAGTTTTGTAAAAACCCCACTCTGTTTCTATATCGCTCCGTATTATTACGCCAATTTTGTCGTCTACGTCTTTGTTCTCTAGGTGTCAATTCCTTTATTAATTTAAAAGTGCCATTATCTTTTCTGGCTTCATACCGATTGTGTTGCTTAAGTCTTTCCATTGCTGCCCTTTCTGGGTCATTTTTATCATTTCTCTTCGTTTCTTAGATCGTTCTCGGTGCTTCTTCTTTTTATCTTCTTCGGATATTTTCCTACGACCCATATCCTAATAATGAGGAAAAAATGTCATTTTCGCGCGTTTTTGTCATTTGCGAGCACATAATATCGCACGCAAATGACCCTGTATAAAACGCACGCAAATGATTATTAGGAAATAAATATTACCTACTACTTTGGTTTTATTTATTAAGGATTTCATATTACGTCTACTTTAGTAAGTACAAAAAGTCAATAACTTACCTGAATTTAAAGTAAAATAAATCGCAAATGTGAAAACTACAGGTATCTCGCTAATGACCGGCAAATAAATATACGCACAAAGAAAATTGAAAAACCTTCTCCCTTGCTGATTTAAAAACTACTAACCGTCGTTTTGGATTGTCGAATAACATGAATAGTAGGGAACATACTTTAAAAACATGTACGATTAGAAAAAACAATAAGACTTCTGTTTAAAATACATTTATTTGGTAGTACTGTACCTATTCTTCAAGACAGAATTTAAAAATGTGTTTAAAATTATTCTTTTTTCTAAATGTAGTACTTTTAATTCATGAAACTAACCAACGGGACACGCACGCAAATGACATTTGACGTATATTTAATTTTTTTTATAAGTATAATATAAGATTGGATTAAATTCGTATGTAAGTCTTGATAAAACTTACTTATGTTTACATTCTGATAAAATCACAAACAATAGATTCCACGGGTTTAAGAGTAATACTTCAAGGACATAAAATTGTGAATTTCTGGAGAATCACCCATATACTTTTACACACGAAAAAAACTTGCATAAACAAATTAGGAAGGTCTAAAGTTAGTGAAAACATGTTTTTCGCTTCTACAAGCAACAATACTGATTTTAGCGAAATAAGTATTCAATACTTTTTTTTCGGCATTAACAATACCTTTAATTTGATCCATTCCGCGATTTATTTCGTCAATTAGTTTATTAAAAAATAGCGAAAAACCGTCAAAAATGTCTTTTATTTGCAATGATTATAATTATTATAAAAAAAAGTTTTTTTCATATTATTATTGCTTTAAAAGCAAGGTTTTTTGATTGTGAATCAAACAAGCCATTGCAAGACTGAATTGGTTAATTTGTTGCTGAGATATTTGATATTGTTTATCCCAACACCGTAAATGTTTATTGCTCTAACTTTTTTTTCTATGAACATTTTAACTTCTATAAGGGCTCATTCTCTTCATTGAGACTTATATTTTTAAGATTTTTTTTGAACCAAATAAAAAAAGTAACATTTAACCCTTTGTTTATTGCTTTAAAAAGAGGGTACTTTTTTTGTTATAAACAATTAGAGCTGGTGCGCGCCCTGTACAATGTATCATTTTTTAACTGACAAATACCAAAAGCTAAAAAAAATGGATATTTCCATTTTCATGTCGAAATTTTTTTTTTGCACGTTCACTTTTCCCTACTCGGAGGTGGGTCGGGAAAGTAAAATGAAAAAAAATTCTTCCGATCGATTTGAAAAAATTCAGCAAAAATAGGACTTTTTGTATTCTTGTCAATTTCCATTAAAATGTTTATTTACTGAGATAAAAAATCTGATGTGGCCAGCACATGACCTCTCGCCATTTTTGTATCAAAAATTTACAGATTGACACAAAAAAGTATGAAAAAAAATTATTTTTTTGTAAATCTGGCAACAATGGCAAAAGTTTCGAAAATTTTAATGATACGAAAATAAACTATAGTGTGTACAAAATATATGTGTAAAACTTTATTGCCGTTTTGTATAATAATGGCGTCATCACCCATAACAACTGCCACTTACGGTTTTGCGATTGGCACCAAAATCTAAACAGATCTAATCTAGGGTATCAGAATCTTGTAGACAAAATTTCAAATTTTTTTATTCAGTAGTTTTTGAGTTATCGTTACTACAACATCCATCCAAACACACACACACACTAACACACACACACACACACACACACACACACACACACACACACACACACACACACACACACACACACACACATACACACAGACAGACATCATGCTAAAAATGGTATAAATGGATTCAGGTGACCTCAAAACGTAAAGATCAGTTAAAATCTGGGTATGGTCAAAATATCATGATCGCAATACTTTCCTTCTATACAACTTTGTTGTTCGGAAAGTAAAAAATGATACATTGTACAGGGCGCGCACCAGCTCTAATTGTTTATAACAAAAAAAGTATCCTCTTTTTAAAGCAATAAACCAAGGGGCAAATGTTACTTTTTATATTTGGTTCAAAAAAAATCTTAAAAATATAAGTCTCAATGAAGAGAATGAGTCCTTATAGAAGTTAAAATGTTCATAGAAAAAAAAGTTAGAGCAATAAACATTTACGGTGTTGGGATAAACAATATCAAATATCTCAGCAACAAATTAACCAATTCAGTCTTGCAACGGCTTGTTTGATTCAGAATCAAAAAACCTCGCTTTTAAAGCAATAATAATATGAAAAAAACTTTTTTTATAATAATTATAATCATTGCAAATAAAAGACATTCTTGACGGTTTTTCGCTATTTGTTAATAAACTAACTGACGAAATAAATCGCGGAATGGATCAAATTAAAGGTATTGTTAATGCCGAAAAAAAAGTATTAGATACTTATTTCGCTAAAATCAGTATTGTTGCTTGTAGAAGCGAAAAACATGTTTTCACTAACTTTAGACCTTCCTAATTTGTTTATGCAAGTTTTTTTTCGTGTGTAAAAGTATATAGGCATGCTAGTTTTATCTCTGAATACAACTTAGTATACTTTTCATTATGTAGCAAATTTACGTAATGAAATTTCCCTACAGCCTGGACTAATAAAGAAATATGGAAAATGGGTAAAAACAGGATAAATGAACAACGAATAATTGGGAAAAAAGAAAATATGATTAAGAAAATACAGATAAATAGATAAAAATCTGGAAAAATAGGGAAACACAAGAGAAAATAGCGAAAAATGGGGAAAATAAGAAAAAACAGTAAAAATAGGCAAGAAAAATGGAAAATTATATAAAATGAGGAAAATAGGGTAGAATTGCGAAAAATACTGAAAAATAAGGAGAAATGGTGAAAAATAGGAAAAAATACGAAAATATAAAGAAATTAGGAAAAAATTGGTAAACATAGGAAAAAATAGGACAAAACAAGGAGAGCTCAGTCGTCCAGGTACTACTTTTAATAATAATAGTAACAAAATTTTATTATAAATATAGCATAAAATATGTGACCTTGGTCTTATTTAAAAATATACTAGAATTAGGCTTATTTATGATTAAATGAACTTTTGTAGTACAAATGTACTAAAATGGCAACACTGTAGGACATTATTCTATTTAATCAGATGAGTCTTGATATGACATTCGAAGTTTGTGGAAATGCGCTGTTGCCAAGTTATAGACGATGCCAGAAAAAATTAATAAAAATCTGCATCTTAATCAATGGCCAAGTTAACACTTCGGATTACTGGAAATCTAATAAAAAGATGACCGATAAAAAGCGAGCGAAGCGAGCGCGTCCTGCCGACATTTCGCTAATTAGCGCGCGCGTATTTGCGAAATGTCGGCCGGACGCGCTCGCTACGCTCGCCTTTTTTCGGTAATCTTTTTATTAGATTTCCAGTAATCCGAAGTGATCATCTTGGCGATTGATTAAGATCCAGATTTATATTAATTTTTTCTGGATAATAACCATCGTCTATAACTTGGCAACAGCGCATTTCCACAAACTTCGAACGTTATATCAAGACTCATCTGATTAAATATAATAATGTCCTACAGTGTTGCCGTTTTAGTACATTTGTACTATTTCTAGTACAATTTCGACAGCAAAGTATAAAAGTTCATTTAATCTTAAATAAGCCTAATTCTAGTATATTTTTAAATAAGACCAAGGTCATATATTTTATGCTATATTTATAATAAAATTTTGTTACTATTATTATTAAAAGTAGTACCTGGACGACTGAGCTTTCCTTGTTTTTTTTTATTTTTCCTTGTGTTTACCTATTTTTTCATAATTTCTTTATATTCTCGTATTTTTTCCTATTTTTCACCATTTCTCCTTATTTTTCAGTATTTTTCCCAATTCTACCCTATTTTCCTCATTTTTTATACTTTTCCATTTTTCTTGCCTATTTTTACTATTTTTTCCTTATTTTTCGCTATTTTCTCATATGTTTCCCTTATTTTCCAGATTTTTATATATTTATTTCTATTTCCTTTCCTAATTTTTCCCCATTTTGCCCTATTTTTCCCAATTATTCGTAATTTTTCTGTCGTTCGTTTTACCCGGTTTCCCTATTTTTCCTATTTTTTTTTAGTATTTGTCCTTATTTGTGCTTATTTTTCTCTACTTTCTCTATTTTATCCTATTTTTTCCAACTTTCCCAATTTCTTCATTTTATTTCAGTTTTTCATTATTTTATTGTTTTTCTTTATTTATCTCTGTCATCATTTTCTTCTTTTTTTTTATTTGTCTTATTTTTCTCTATTTTTCTTATTTTTTCCTATTTTCTTCCTATTGTTTCCTACTTTTTCCTATTTTTTCCTATTTTTCCCAAATCTGTACAATTTTCCTCATTTTTCCCTATTTTCCCCTATTTTTCCATCTTTCTACTTATTTTTCACTATTTTTTATTATTTTTGATTATTTCTCAATATTTTTTCCATTTTTCATCGTATTTTATTTATTTTTCCCAATTGTTTTCAAATTTCCCTACTTTCCCCCGTTTTTTCGTATCTCTCTTAATAATTCTCGGTTTTTCTAAGCTTCTCCCCATTTTTTTCTTTTTTTTTCCATTTTTATCTTGGTTTTCATTGGTTTTTCATTGTTTTTTTATTTTTTCATATTTCTCATTATTTTTCCATTCTTTGATCAATTTTTTTTTTGTTTTTTCTATTTTTCACAATCGCTATTTTTTTCCCTGTTTTTTCTGTTTTCTTCTATTTTTCCCTAGTTTTTATATCTTCCCTATTTTTCCCTATTTTTTGCTATTTCCCCAACTTTTCTAAATTTGTTGTCCCTATTTGCCCATGGTTTTCTTGATTTTTCTATAGTATTTCCTATTTTTATAATTTTTACTTTTTTCCCATATTTTACCCGTTTTTCCTTGTTTTCTCTATTTTCCTCCATTTGATATATTTTTCATATTTTTTCCCATTTTTTTGCAGTTTTTTCACATTTTCCCTCTACTTTCCCTATTTTTTCCTTTTTTCCCTATTTTACCCTATTTTTCCCATTCTTATCCATTTTCGTGTATATTTTATGATAAATAAATACAAATATTTTGCAAAACATAATTTTTTGATTTCGTCAGTGCAAAAAAATTTTTTATATTTTATGAGAAAAAATAATATATTTCACTTTATCGTAAATTTTAATACAATCTAGTACATTTTATTGCTGATGTTCAGTACATTTCAGAAACTCAGCGCGGCAACACTGAATGTCCATCTCAATATCAAATTTCCAGTAATTCAAAGTGACCAATTTGGCAACAGGGCATTTCCATAAAACAAAAATAACCATTTGCATCGATCGATGGCTCAAAATCAGGATGTTTTTTTTCCGTAACCGATTTCCAGTAAACCGAAGTGTAATGAAAAAATGAATAATTAGAAGTGGGGATACTTTTTGATTGAAAAGAGAAAAAAAATAGTTAAAAAGTGAGAACATTAAGAAAGAAACGACTGGTAGCAATTAAAAATTAAGTTCAAGGTCACCCATTTACGTTTCCACTATATTTTAATTTCCGCACTGTAATAGTGTATATTCTGTGGTTTCTGTATGATTAAATTGACGTAAGAAATAAAATGGCGTCTGAAAAATATGTTCTTTAAAGATTTTTAATAAATTATACTTTATTTTGGTATTAGTTCAAGAAGATTTTGTCGATTTCCGTGTAATTTATTAGGTCAAGATTTGTGTGTGAAAAGAAAATCGTAAAACACATGTATTAAAAAGAGATAATGTAATAAAAAAAATATTGTTACAGAATGGTCTGATGATGGTTTCAAAAATTTATAACATAAGCTCAAATTAGTCTATTAAAAAAAAAATTGTCAAAATCTGAAAAGTTGCCGTAAACTAGACTTTTACCTAAAATAATAATCATAAATGAAAACCCAAAATCATGTACCACAATAACATTTATTATTTTTTTTTTCTACAGACAACTAGTTTCGGTTAAATAACCATCTTCAGGCCTATAATAAATATACATCATGTTGTTCTTTTACTTTGTATAAATTTTACCAACATGATGTATATTTATTATAGGCCTGAAGATGGTTATTTAACCGAAACTAGTTGTCTGTAGAAAAAAAATTAATAAATGTTATTGTGGTACATGATTTTCTGTTTACATTTATGATTAACCTTTGAGATATAAATAACTTATTGGATTTAATAAAATAATAATCCCGAAAAATCGGGGAAAAACCTTTTTTTATTTTTAAATTTCAATTAGCTCTGTTCAAGGGAAAGCTTGATTAAAATAGTTCTCGTTTGTTCTGTAAAAAAAAAATCTTGGTAGATTTAATGTCTGATGGTGATAATAATTCATGAGATTGTCAGGAGCAGGATGCTGCAGCTCGTAACAATGATATATAAATCGTTAACATGGGGCGTACTTCAATCTTTGAAATAGGATTTATACGAGAGGCGATTATTCTTATTATTATTATTATTTTTATTTCTTTCACAATTATACATTTTATTTTCGCGACCCAAATCCGAGAAGAGAAAATATTGTGAAAAAGCTAAAAAAAAATTTCAAGATGGAAATATCCATTTTGAGGTCATCTGAGACGATTAAGACCATTTCCAAATGTAAGTCTGTCTGTCTGTCTGTTTGTCTGTCTGTGTATATTCTTCCGCGATAGAGGCCACACGTTTAATCCGATTGAATTGAAATTTGGTATATGGGTTTGGGTTACCCGTCGGAAGAATACATTAGTTTTTGTACGACATCTGTCAAACGGAAGTAACACTATAAAAAAAATCGGCTGTGTCACCCCGGCTCGATAGTAGAGAATATCTTATTTATTATTATTATTTTAATTACAAAATACTAAGCATAACAATAATTTATGGAACACATTAAAATAGCGAGCCGATGGTGAATACGTCTACCGAATTGATATTTCAATGTTGATAATGACATAAGCTGCGCATGCGCACGTTGTATATCACACTGCTCCAATTATGATCTCCTAAAATCATGTGTGAAAACTAGTGGGAATTCGGGAAAAATTTTCATACAATAGTTGTAGGGAATTTTATGCTTTAGAACTTTGCACTGAAACATTTTGCACTAAAGAGCATAAGTTACCTCCAATTTTAAAAAAATGAAAAATTATAAATGTGTATTTTTCTCGCCATTTAGCGGCGAAACTATGAGGAATTCGATAAATTAATCATAAAAATTTCATGATTTACAACTTTGAACCAGAAAATTTTACATTAAAATGCATTATTTGTCCTAAAAATCAAGAAAAAGTAAAGAAACCTACATGCACATGTTTTACGCGCCCTCTAGTGGCGCAACTATTGGAAATTCTAGAAAAAGTTTCAAACAAAAGTTATAGAGAATTTTATGCTCTAAAACTTTGTACTACAACCTTTTGCACTAAGGTGTATTGTTTGTCCTTAAAATTTAAATAAAGTAAAAAATTGTTACATGTGTATTTAATCAATGTCGGTCTTGAGGACCTTCTACTATACCAATGTAAACCAAAATGGTCGCATTCTAGGCACACACCGACCCATCATAGCAAATTTCAGCATGATTGATCAAACGGTTCGGCAGTTATCGTGGAAAATTACACACATACACACAGACAGACCATACGCTGGAAATGGTTTCAATCTTCTTGGGGGACCTCAAAATGGATATTTCCATCGATATCTAGATTTTTTTTTGCTCGATCACCTTATTTTCCCTTTGATGGGTCCAGGAAAGTAAAAATGAGGGGGTAATCCCACCCAACTTTCCGAATACTCCTATAATAATTGTTTATTGATTTTTTTTTTTGTTTTTTTTTGCATCAAAATACATTAATAAAATTAGTTTACAAAAATTAAAAAAAAGTTAATTTTTTGTAAAAATTTTTTTTAACTTTTATAATTTTGTTTCATTTCTAGAAGTATTATTTCAAAATTATATGAAATATTTCACACATAATGTACTTTTTGATCCCTTCCAGATTTACTATTTGCTTTTTTCATTTGTTTTACCGTTTTCGATAAAACAAAAGGACAAAAAATTATTTTTTTCTAATTTTGTTTATGAGAATTACAATATCAAATTCGAACAGACTAAAATATTTTCTAAATTTAGAATTTTGTATTACCTATCGAATGGTATAAATAACATTTTAATATCTTTAATATTTTTAAAGTTATTCAATTTTTTTTAAACTTATATTAAATTTCAAAAAAAAATGAGGAATTCTACAATTTTTTGAATAAAATTTTGAAAAAAATCACAATTATAGAGTTTTTTGCTACAAATGTAAGGGTAATTTTTTTAAAATTTTTAATATTAATTTTAACCTTAAAACAAATAAAACCTATTTTTGAATAATTTTAAAATCAATAAATAATTAATATCTCATTCAATTTTATTCAAAATGGGAAACAGACCTTTTTTTTAGGTTTTTTGGATCAAAATGTATTAATAAAGAAAGTTTAAAAAACTAAAAAAAAAAAATTTTTTTGTTAAAAATTCATGGGTAAATAAATCCATTGAATTTGCAACACTTTTTTTATATGATGTTAATTACAATGAAAAAGTTGATTGTGTTGACATTATGCGAACGGCTGCTGTTCACCGGTAGAGCGGTCGTGAATTCTTTTGAATATTATTGAAAAATTAAAGTCAAATTGTGGGCGCCACGAGGCTTAATAATTAAACTTTCAAACAACAAAAACGTAACTTTACATAGCCCCGAAAAGTAGAGAATTACAAAAAGATCTTACATAATTAGTTTGAATGTTTTAGTAAATATATGCATAAGAAATCAAACACAAACCTAAAAGTGTAAATGTTTAATAAAATAAAAAATATGGTATGTCAGAGTACAAGCAGATGATGGTATAGTTGAGTATACAAATATCAATATTTTGATGACTTTACAAGTTTATATCATGAGGCGTAACATGGTAGCTTATTCGACTAACGAATAAATATTTTTGACAATACAGATTATGTCAAACTATATTAAAATTATTAAATTTATATTTTCACCAATGTGGTGACCCAACCATAGCTATGTTTAGTTTACAGTAGGTAATCGAAAGAATGTTGTACACATACATATTGTAAAATTTAGAAAATTAAATTCTTAATTGAAAAGTTAATTAAATGTTAAATTTAATATTAAACCGCTTAAATTTTGTCAAAACTAAGTGACATTAAACTCAAAATGAAATGAAATAAAACCAAAGTTAAATTTTAAATAAAAACACCTTACTTGGTACACTGTAGAGATAGTTACACTGAAAATGTTCCATAATCTTCAGCTCCAAAAAGGAATGTTGAAAAGGTCTCGCTGATCAACAGTAACGAATACGATGATTCAAGTTCTTGAATCCAAAAAATGAAGTTCACAAAGTTGGTTTCAACAGGCATAACCCATGGTTACAACTAACAGTTGTACAGAAGAACGAAGTGGTAAAATGTAATGAAACGATCCCAAAGGAACTGCAATCCTGCTACCAGTGATTGTCGGTAAGACAAAGGGGTTTCATAGGTGGAAAATTATCCAAAAAAAATATCAGAACATTACAGAATGTCCAGAACGTAGATTGTCCATTTCCAGAACGTAAATCAAAATTTGTACTTCATGAAACGATCCCGCACGGCATTGCTATCCTGCCACCAGTGATATTGGTGCACAAGGGGGTTTCAGAACATCAAAAAAAAACAAAAGCCGGCATCGACAAGATGGCTGACGACATCAAAAAAATCGGAGGTCCAGAAACGTCCCTAATAAGAACAAATAAAATTGGTAAAACATCACGAAATATTTCTACCAAAAGCTACAAATTAGCGAAATTGAATTAACATACCTTTTTTTTAAAAGGGAATCATCAAAACCATGGACACAACGAATAAAAAAGTCGCGAAGACTCTTCGACCTGCACTATTGCCGATCCAACGCCAAAAGGAACGTTTGTCGTTCAAAGACAGAAAATCTGACCTAAATGGCCTTACACATCAAAGGTAGTGAGTTAATTTAAATGGATTACCACTAAGAAAAAGACCGATGGATTACCACTAAGAAAAAGACCGAACTTTCATTAATGGGAAAGAAGAATGTAAACAAACTTACGGATTCGACCTTCGACAACAATTTGGCATTAATCATAACCTAAGTTATTAAAAATCAAAACAAACATATTTATACCTGGAAATCTAAGGACATAAAATACTGAAATGGTTTGGATAATAAGAATTATATTAGATTACAAGTACAAAGACTTATCAATCGATATTAAGGTCTGAATGGTATAATTAAATCATTTTCATACGATACCAACAGGTGTTTATTACAAAAATAAGCAACGATTCTAATAAATGTTTACCAAAGTTGAAATTAGGGGAAGATAATGTAACAGGTTAGTACTTTATTATACTATTGAGTATAAATATTCCCGTTTACATGGACTGCTAATTTTTAAATGCTACAAATTGTTTTAATTTTTTTCATTTTTTGCTATAACTTTTACAAATACTATATTAAAATTATGAAATAATTTACACACATAGTACTTTTGGATCCTTTTCGGATATGCTATTTAATTTTTTCATTTATTTTATACTTATTGAAAAAACGAAATTACAAAAAATTTTAAAAAAATTCTTAAGTTTGTCTATAATAATTACAATTCTAAATTTTAAGAAACTAAAATACATTTTAAATTTAGAGTTTTATTTTATCTTTAGATTAGTGCAAATCCCAGTTCAATAACTTTAATATTGTAGAAGTTATTCAATTTGGTTTAAAATCATAATATAATTTTAAATGTTTCTTAGCCAATTTTTAAAAAAAATCACAATTTTTGTAATAAAATTTTGAAAAAAATTATAATAATAAAATTAATTATTACAAATTTAAAGATATTTTTTTAAAATTTTTAATATTAAAATTTAAGTAAAAAATAATAATTTAATAAGGATAAAAATTGCTTAAAAATTAAAATAAAAACTAGCGGCGAAACTATGCGGAACTCGAAAAAAAATTAAAGACAAAATTTGTAGAAAATTTTATATTCTACAATTTTGATTTTTTGTAAATTTTCATAAAAATCCATAATTTTGTCTCAAAATCTAAAAAAAGTCGCAAATGTCTATATACATTATTTTTCACGCCCTCTAGCGACGAAACTATGAGGAAATCAAAAAAACGGTAAAAACAAAATGTGTAGAAAATTTTATGTTCTACAACTTTCATATCCTGTAATTTTTCATAAAAATGCATTATTTTGGTTTTTTAAGAAAAATATGAAAAAAAATTACTTTTTGATAAATCTGGCAACAATGGCAAAAGTTTTTGAAAATTTTAATTAGTCGAAATTAAACTATTACGTATAAAAAATATATGTGTAAAACTTTATTGTCATCTTGTTAGGTAATGACGTCATCACTTATAGCAACTGTCACTTCCGGTTGTCCGATTAACTCAAAAATCTATACAGGTCGTCTCCTTGTTACCATAAATATGTATATAAAATTTCATCTAAATCGGTTCAGCCGTTTAGACGCTATCGTGTTCACACACACACACACACACACACACACACACACACACACACACACACACACACACACACACACACACACACACACACACACACACACACACACACACACACACACACACACACACACACACACACACACACACACACACACACACACACACACACACACACACACACACACACACACACACACACACACACACACACACACACACACACACACACACACACACACACACACACACACACACACACACACACACACACACACACACACACACACACACACACACACACACACACACACACACACACACACACACACACACACACACACACACACACACACACACACACACACACACACACACACACACACACACACACACACACACACACACACACACACACACACACACACACACACACACACACACACACACACACACACACACACACACACACACACACACACACACACACACACACACACACACACACACACACACACACACACACACACACACACACACACACACACACACACACACACACACACACACACACACACACACACACACACACACACACACACACACACACACACACACACACACACACACACACACACACACACACACACACACACACACACACACACACACACACACACACACACACACACACACACACACACACACACACACACACACACACACACACACACACACACACACACACACACACACACACACACACACACACACACACACACACACACACACACACACACACACACACACACACACACACACACACACACACACACACACACACACACACACACACACACACACACACACACACACACACACACACACACACACACACACACACACACACACACACACACACACACACACACACACACACACACACACACACACACACACACACACACACACACACACACACACACACACATACACACAGACAGACATCATGCTAAAAATGGTATAAATGGATTCAGGTGACGTCAAAACGTAAAGATCCGTTAAAATCTGGGTATGGTCAAAATATCATGATCGCAATACTTTCCTTCAATACAACTCTGTTGTTCGGAAAGTAAAAACTAAAAAAAAATCAAATTTTTTGTTAAAAATTGTTTTAACTTTTTTCATTTTTACTTTCCGAACAACAGAGTTGTATAGAAGGAAAGTATTGCGATCATGATATTTTGACCATACCCAGATTTTAACGGATCTTTACGTTTTGAGGTCACCTGAATCCATTTATACCATTTTTAGCATGATGTCTGTCTGTGTGTGTGTGTGTCTGTGTGTCTGTGTGTCTGTGTGTGTGTGTGTGTGTGTGAACACGATAGCGTCTAAACGGCTGAACCGATTTAGATGAAATTTTATATACATATTTAGGGTAGCAAGGAGACGACCTGTATAGATTTTGGAGTTAATCGGACAACCGGAAGTGACAGTTGCTATAAGTGATGACGTCATTACCAAACAAAATGGCAATAAAGTTTTACACATATATTTTCTATAAGTTATAGTTTAATTTCGAATGATTAAATTTTTTAAAAACTTATGCCATTGTTGCCAGATTTATCAAAAAGTATTTTTTTTTCATATTTTCCTTAAATAACCAAAATAATGCATTTTTATGAAAAATTACAAGATACGAAAGTTGTAGAACATAAAATTTTCTACACATTTTGTCATTACCGATTTTTTGAATTCCTCATAGTTTCGCCGCTAGAGGGAGTGAAAAATATTTATATAGTCATTATTGTGACTTTTTTAGATTTTAAGACAAAATTATGGATTTTTATGAAAAATTACATGATATAAAAATTGTAGAACATAAAATTTTCTATAAATTTTGTCTGGACTATTTTTTCAAGTTGCGCATAGTTTCGCCGCTAGTTTTTATTTTAATTTTTATCTTTATTAAATTATTATTTTTTAGTTAAATTTTTATACTAAAAATTTAAAAAAATTATCTTTAAATTTGTAATAATTCATTTTATTATTATAATTTTTTTCAAAATTTTATTACAAAAATTTTGGAATTTTTAAAAAATTGGCCAAGAAATTTAAGATTATATTACGATTTTAAACTAAATTGAATAAATATTAAAGTTATTGAAATGGGATTTTCACCATTCGAAAGATAATATAAAACTCTAAATTTCAAATGTATTTTAGTTTCTTAAAATTTAGACTTGTAATTATTGTAGCCAAAATTAAGAATTTTTTTAATTTTTTTTGTAATTTCGTTTTATCAATAAGTATAAAATAAATGAAAAAAGTAAATAGCATATCCAAAGAGGATCCAAAAGTACTATGTGTGTAAATTATTTCATAATTTTAACATAGTATTTGTAAAAGTTATAGCAAAAAATGAAAAAAGTTAAAACAATTCAATGGATATACCCATGAATTTTTGAAAAAAAATTTGATTTTTTTTTAGTTTTTTAAACTAACTTTATTAATGCATTTTGATCCAAAAACATAAAAAAAAGGTCTGTTTCCCATTTTGAATAAAATTGAATGAGATATTAATTATTTATTGATTTTAAAATTATTCAAAAATAGGTTTTATTTGTTTTAAGGTTCAAATTAACATTAAAAATTTTAAAAAAATTACCCTTAAATTTGTAGTAAAAAACTCTATAATTGTGATTTTTTTCAGAATTTTATTCAAAAAACTGTAGAATTCATATTTTTTTTTTTTTGAAATTTAATTAAAGTTTAAAAAAAATTGAATAACTTTAAAAATATTAAAGATATTAAAATGGGATTTATACCATTCGATAGGTAATATAATTAATGTATTTTAATGCAGTAAAACTAAAATAATCGATTAAACAATTACTTTACTAGGAGTGTTCGGAAAGTTGGGTGGGATTACCCCTCATTTTTTGCTATAACTTTTACAAATAATATGTTAAAATTATGAAATAATTTACACACATAGTACTTTTGGATCCTTTTCGGATATGCTATTTACTTTTTTCATTTATTTTATACTTATTGATAAAACGAAATTACAAAAAAATTATAAAAAATTCTTAATTTTGGCTATAATAATTACAATTCTAAATTCTAAGAAACTAAAACACATTTTAAATTTGGAATTTTATATTATCTTTGGAATGGTGAAAATCCCATTTCCATAACTTTAATATTTTAAAAGTTATTCAATTTAGTTTAAAATCATAATATAATTTTAAATGTTTCTTAGCTAATTTTTAAAAAAATCCACAATTTTTGTAATAAAATTTTGAAAAAAATTATAATTATAAAATTAATTATTACAAATTTAAAGATATTTTTTTTAAATTTTTCATATTAAAATTTAACTAAAAAATAATAATTTAATAAGGATAAAAATTGCTTAAAAATTGAAATAAAAACTAGCTGCAAAACTATGCGGAACTCGAAAAACAGTAAAGACAAAAAATTTGTAGAAAATTTTATGTTCTACAACTTTCGTATCTTGTAATAAAATTAAACTATAACGTATAAAAAATATATGTGTAAAACTTTATTGCCATCTTGTTTAGTAATGACGTCATCACTTATAGCAACTGTCACTTCCGGTTGTCCGATTAACTCCAAAATCTATACAGGTCGTCTTCTTGCTACCCTTAATTTGTATATAAAATATCATCTAAATCGGTTCAGCCGTTTAGGCGCGATCGTATTCAGACATATACACACACAGACATACACACAGACATACACACCTAGGTGACCTTAGACGGTTAAAACCATTTCCAAATGGAAGTCTGTCTGTCTGTTTGTGTGTATTCTACCACGATAGAGGCCACATGTTTAATCCAATTGAGCTGAAATTTGGCATATGGGTGTCAAAAACAAAAAATATAAAAATTTGAAAAACCAACATTAAATATCTGAAAAAGTCTTCGTTTCTTTATACCCGTCGGGAAAGTTTTAGGGCGACACAACAAATTTTTTCGCTTTTTTGCCCCATTTTCTCCTTGTTCCCTGTTTTTGACTATTTTTTCACAATTTTTAACTGTTTTTTGAGATATCCACCTTTTTTCATTATTTTTTTTTAGTATTCCTCTCAATGTTTCCTGTTTTTTAATATTTCCCAATTTTGCACCATTTTTCCGAACTTTTCCCTATTTTTCATGTTTTTTTAAAGGTATTCAAATTTTTCACTAATTTTGTAGTTTTCCTATATTTTCCCCAATTTTCCTATTTATTTAAATTTTTTCACTATTTTTTTTATATTTCCTCTTCTATTTTTCCGCATTTTTCCAGATTTTCTCCAATTTTAACCTATTTTTCCAATTTTTTTAATTTAATCCAAATTTTCCACAATTTTTCATTGTTTTTCCAGATTTTCCCCTATGTTTCTTTTTTTTTTAATATTCATTCGAATTTTTAATTATTTTTCCTTATTTCTCGTTATTTTTCACCATCTTTCTAGATTTTTCCCGATTTTCCCAGATTTTACCCTATTCTCCCTATTTTTCTGGATTTCTACCTATTTTTCCCAATTGTTCGTATTTTTTTTAATTTCTCCCAATTTTACACTGTTTTTCCAGAGTTCGGTTCTTCAGTTTTTATTCTTTTTCTCCATTTTTTGCCCATTTTTTCAGATTTCCTCCTATTTTTCACTAATTTCCGTAATTTTTGTCACTTTTCGTATTTATTTAAATGTGTCCCAATTTTTCCAGATTTTCCACAATTGTTCACTTTCGCAATATTTCACTATTTTGTCCGATTTTTCGCTATTCTTCACTAGTTTTGCCCATGTTTCCAACATTTGTTAAGATTTTTCCTCATTTTTCACCATTTTCTCCTCTTTTACCTATTTTTAACTATTTTTCCAGTTTTTGTCTTTTTTTCATTATATTTCCCAATTTTTCCCAATTTCTCCCAATTTTTCACTATTTTTTCAGATTTTGACCTATTTTTCCTCATTTTCTCCAATTTTCTTGTGTCTACAAATTTTTTATATTATTTAATTTTTCAATATTTTTCTAGATTTTCTTTTATTTCCTATATTTTTCCCTATTTTGTCCCTATTTTTCATGTTTATTCCTTATTTTTTTTCCCAAATTTTTCCTATTTTTACTATGTTTCCCATCTTTTTCTGTTTTTCACTATTTTTCCAGATTTTTCCCTATTTTTCACAATTTTTTTCTCTATCTTTCTTTAGTTTTCCTTATTTTTCCCTATTTTATCCCTCTTTTTCATTATTTTCTTATTTTTACCCTAATTTTGATTGTTTTTTCTTTTTTTTTGCCTTTTTACCTCTCGCCCTTCAGATAAGAGAGGTATAGGAATCATGCTAAAAATCGGGTAGTGAGTTTTCAATGGATAAACACGTTTTGGGGTCCCTAGAATACGATTTTAATATTTTCGCGATGATGTCTGTGTGTGTGTGTGTTAGTGTGTGTGTGTGTGTGTGTTAGTGTGTGTGTGTTTGGATGGATGTTGTAGTAACGATAACTCAAAAACTACTGAATAAAAAAATTTGAAATTTTGCATACAGCATTCTGATACCCTAGATTAGATCTGATTAGATTTTAGTGCCAATCGTACAACCGGAAGTGGCAGTTGCTATGGGTGATGACGCCATTATTATACAAAATGGCAATAAAGTTTTACATATATATTTTGTATACCCTACAATTTATTTTCATCTCATTAAAATTTTCGAAACTTTTGCCATTGTTGCCAGATTTACAAAAAAATAATTTTTTTTCATACTTTTTTGTGTCAACCTGTAAATTTTTGATTCAAAAATGGCGAGAGGTCATGTGCTGGCCACATCAGATTTTTTTAATATTTTTCTCAATTTTCCCCAATTTTGCACTATTTTTACCGATTTTCCTCTTTTCCCCAGTTTTTCAGTATTTTTCCCAATATTTCACTATTTTCGCCATCTATTCCAATTTTCGCTTATTTTTCATCATTTTTTTCTATTTATTCCTATTTTTTAACTATTTTTCCCAAATTTTCCCTATTTTTCCCAATTTTTTCACAATTTTTTCCTATTTTTCCCAATTTCCCCTTCTCTACCCACCTCTGAGAAGGGAAAGTATTATGAACCAACTAAAAAATTTTTTCGAGATAAAGATGGAAATATCCATTTTGAGGTCACCTGAGACGATTAAAACTATTTCCAGATGGAAGTCTGTCTGTCTGTCTGTCTGTCTGTGTGTATTCTTCCACGATAGAGGCCATATGTTTAGTCCGATTGAGCTGAAATTTGGTACATGGATTTGGGTTACCCGTCAGAAGAACACATTAGTTTTTATACGACATCTGTCAAACGGAAGTGTCACTATTAAAAAATGACAGATGTAATATCTCATCGAATTTGACTTGCAATATGTCATTTGAAAGCCCATGAAAAACTCTATTCATAACATTTAAAATTATTTCTTTAACTGGCACCTATTAAAAATAAAAAAATGTCAAAATTTGAAACTTTAACATTAAAAATCTGAAAAAGTCTTCGTGGATACTCGTCGGGAAAGTTTTGGGCCGACACAACCGATTTTTTTCCAAGTGAGAGGATCAAATAAATCGAGTCTAAAAACTTCCCCCAATAATTTGGGGCAGCTAGTGCAATTTGATGTTCTTAATTAGTATTACACAAGCTTTGTTCCGAATTAATGTCTTTTTGAGAGGTGAATTGTGATGTAAGTACAGCAAATAAAGATAAACGAGCCGCGTTCCAAATCCTGTTAAATGTGGACCGTTTCGGCGAGCATATACAACAGCACCTGCGGTAACATAGCGATTCAACGTGGCATTAAATCTTTTGAAATAAGAACCGCCAATTAGTTGTGCTTATTAAAAAAAAAACAGATTGGGTATGTGAAGGTGGAGGAAAAAAATTAAGAACAAAAAAAAACACGGTAAATGATAAATTAAGAATAACAAAAATAGTCGTATCAATTTTTTTCTTCCATTTTTATCAGGAAAAAAATAATTTGTAAACATTTATACAATGTCATCGGATATAACACTCAGCATTGGGATCCGATATAATAGAAATTATTTACCGATGCATTTGTAGGCGTTATTATAGGTAATTCAGAACGGAATATTGGGTTTATTTTCATGACACATGCCGGCAGAATAATTAATCTAACTAAACCAATCAGTTATTACTAAACACTAATCGATTGTGCTATTGGAATACTAACTAACACATAAAGCACAGATTGGATTTAATCAATGTCCGGTCACTTTACTAATATTCTAATAAGAAAAGTATCTTTAAAATGTATTTGTCACTAAATATTTTGGATTTAAATTAAACAAATGATAGAGCTTATACAGAGTGTTTTGTAGGTTCCCAGAAATTTTTTAAAAGTCTCAGTTATTCTGTAGCAGTCTATACATCATTTTTTAAAAGTCCCAGTAAATTTTTAGAAGTCCCAGTAAATTTTTACAAGTCCCAGTAAATTTTTACAAGTCCCAGTAGTTTTTTGAATGTGTCAGTAATTTTTTTAGAAGTCCCAGTTATTTTTTGGAAGTCTATACATCATTTTTCAGAAGTCCCAGTACATTTTTAAAAATCACAGTAATTTTTTGAATGTGTCATATTACCATATTTTTTTTTAAAGTCCTACTTATTTTTTAGAAGTCTGTACATCATTTTTTTAAAGTCTTAGTAAATTTTTAGAAGTCCCAGTAACTTTTTGGATGTATCAGTAATTTTTTAGAAGTCTCAGTAATTTTTTAAAAGTCCCAGTTATTTTTTGGAAGTTTATACATCATTTTATAAAAGTCCCAGTAATTTTTTAAAAGTCCCAGCAATTTTTTTAAAGTCGCAGTTATTTTTTGAAAGTCTGTACATCATTTTTTAAAAGTCCCAGTAATTTTTTGAATGTGTCAGTAATTTTTTTAGAAGTCCCAGTACTTTTTTTACAAGTCCCAGTTATTTTTTGGAAGTCTATACATCATCTTTAAAAGTCCCAGTACATTTTTAGAAGTCCCAGTAATTTTTTGAATGTGTCATTATTTTTAAAAAAGTCCCAGTAATTTTTTTAAAGTCTCAGTTATTTTTTTAGAAGTCTATACATCATTTCTTGAAAGTCCCAGTAATTTTTTGAGTGTGTCAGTAATTTTTTTAGAAGTCCCAGTACATTTTTAGAAGTCTCAGTAATATTTTAGAAGTCCCAGTATGTTTTTTAAAGTCCCATTTTTAAAAGTTGTAGTAAATTTTTAGAAGTCCTAGTAATTTTGTCGATGTATAAGTAATTTTTTAAAAGTCAGAGTAATTTTTTAAAAATCCCATTTATTTTTTGGAAGTCTATACATCATTTTTTAGAAATCTCAGTAAATTTTTAGAAGTTCCAATAATTTTTTGAATGTGTCAGTAATTTTTTGAATGTGTCAGTAATTTTTTAGAAGTCCCAGTAATTTTTTTAAAGTCCCAGTTATTTTCTGGAAGTGTATACATCATTTTTCAGAAGTCACAGTAAATTTTTAGAAGTCCCAGTAATTTTTTTAGTGTGTCAATAATTTTTTAGAAGTCTCAGTAATTTTTTGGACGTCTCAGTAATTTTTTTAGAAGTTCCAGTAATTTTTTGCAGGTCTCAGTAATTTTTTTAGAAGTCTCGGAAATTTTTTAAAAATCCCATTTATTTTTTGGAAGTGTATACATCATTTTTCAGAAGTCCCAGTAAATTTTTAGAAGTCCCAGTAATTTTTTTAATGTGTTAGTAATTTTTTAGAAGTCCCAGTAATTTTTTTAATGTGTCAGTAATTTTTTAGAAGTCCCAGTAATTTTTTGGATGTCTCAGTAATTTTTTAGAAGTCTCAGAAATTTTTTGAAAGTCCCATTTATTTTTTGGAAGTCTATACATCATTTTTTAGAAATCTCAGTAAATTTTTAGAAGTCCCAGTAATTTTTTGGATGTATCAGTAATTTTTTAGAAGCCTCAGAAATTGTTTTAAAGTTCCAATTATTTTTTGGAAGTTTATATATAATTTTTCAGAAGTCCCAGTAAATTTTTAGAAGTCCCAGTAATTTTTTTAATGTGTCAGTAATTTTTTAGAAGTCCCAGTAATTTTTTGCAGGTCTCAGTAATTTTTTTAGAAGTCTCGGAAATTTTTTAAAAATCCCATTTATTTTTTGGAAGTGTATACATCATTTTTCAGAAGTCCCAGTAAATTTTTAGAAGTCCCAGTAATTTTTTTAATGTGTTAGTAATTTTTTAGAAGTCCCAGTAATTTTTTTAATGTGTCAGTAATTTTTTAGAAGTCCCAGTAATTTTTTGGATGTCTCAGTAATTTTTTAGAAGTCTCAGAAATTTTTTGAAAGTCCCATTTATTTTTTGGAAGTCTATACATCATTTTTTAGAAATCTCAGTAAATTTTTAGAAGTCCCAGTAATTTTTTGGATGTATCAGTAATTTTTTAGAAGCCTCAGAAATTGTTTTAAAGTTCCAATTATTTTTTGGAAGTTTATATATAATTTTTCAGAAGTCCCAGTAAATTTTTAGAAGTCCCAGTAATTTTTTTAATGTGTCAGTAATTTTTTAGAAGTCCCAGTAATTTTTTGCAGGTCTCAGTAATTTTTTTAGAAGTCTCGGAAATTTTTTAAAAATCCCATTTATTTTTTGGAAGTGTATACATCATTTTTCAGAAGTCCCAGTAAATTTTTAGAAGTCCCAGTAATTTTTTTAATGTGTTAGTAATTTTTTAGAAGTCCCAGTAATTTTTTTAATGTGTCAGTAATTTTTTAGAAGTCCCAGTAATTTTTTGGATGTCTCAGTAATTTTTTAGAAGTCTCAGAAATTTTTTGAAAGTCCCATTTATTTTTTGGAAGTCTATACATCATTTTTTAGAAATCTCAGTAAATTTTTAGAAGTCCCAGTAATTTTTTGGATGTATCAGTAATTTTTTAGAAGCCTCAGAAATTGTTTTAAAGTTCCAATTATTTTTTGGAAGTTTATATATAATTTTTCAGAAGTCCCAGTAAATTTTTAGAAGTCCCAGTAATTTTTTTAATGTGTCAGTAATTTTTTAGAAGTCCCAGTAATTTTTTGCAGGTCTCAGTAATTTTTTTAGAAGTCTCGGAAATTTTTTAAAAATCCCATTTATTTTTTGGAAGTGTATACATCATTTTTCAGAAGTCCCAGTAAATTTTTAGAAGTCCCAGTAATTTTTTTAATGTGTCAGTAATTTTTTAGGAGTCCCAGTAATTTTTTAGATGTCTCAGTAATTTTTTTAGAAGTCTCGGAAATTTTTTAAAAGTTCCATTTATTTTTTGGAAGTGTATACATCATTTTTCAGAAGTCCCAGTAAATTTTTAGAAGTCCCAGTAATTTTTTTAATGTTTCAGTAATTTTTTAGAAGTCCCAGTAATTTTTTAGATGTCTCAGTAAATTTTTTAGAAGTCTCGGTAATTTTTTAAAAGTCCCATTTATTTTTTGGAAGTCTATAAGTACATCCTTTTTTAGAAATTTCAGTAAATTTTTAGAAGTCCCAGTAATTTTTTGGATGTATCAGTAACTTTTTAGAAGTCCCAGTAATTTTTTAAAGTCCCAGTTATTTTTTAGAAGTCTATACATAATTTTTGAAAGTCCCAGTAAATGTGCATACGCTAACGGTGGATAAAGGACACTTACATGAATCCATAAGACCGATATATTATGATGGGTCCAGCTCGATTTATTACTAAATTACAGGGTGTTTTGTCAATTTTGCTCATTTCATTCAATCCCCGTATATTTGGAACCGTACCGTATAGTTTTCTGATATTTGACAAAACTTTCTGCTCTATTAGTTAAATTAACAGATATACTGACAACATTTAAAATCATTTCCTACATCTAAAATACTTATCGAAATCATTTTTCTCTAGAACAACACCCTGTATACCAAAATTTAAAAAATTAGATTTCATATTCTAAAAGAACTGAAAAAGTTGAGTGGAAATACATATTTTATTCTACTAGTAAAATTTTAAGATTTATTAGTTTTTGTGAATAATTATGTTTGTTCATCATCAGGAATTGTTTTTTTAATGATAATGTTCATAGTTTTCAATACAATTTTTTTATGGTATCAAAGTAAACTGCTTTTTAGGTTTAATAAAACATTGATTAAATATTAAAACACGCGCAAAATAATCGTTTTAACTCAAATGGAGAAACAATAAAATAAATTACCGAAAAAATTAATGGAGTCAAGTAATTAATAAAAGAAGAAAAAAAACTGAAGATTATCCGTAACTCAAATATGGTAAAATTATTCAACGAATAATTAAAACTCCAATTTATATCACAAGATTTATTAAAAAGTTTTGATGAATTAAATTATGTTTCGGCCAATCGATGTCCATCATCAGGCAAACATAGCGAAGAAACTGTACATGGTATTAAAATTTGGTATGATAATACCATGTACAATTTCTTCGCTATGTTTGCCTGATGATGGACATCGATTGGCCGAAACATAATTTAATTCATCAAAACTTTTTAATAAATCTTGTGATATAAATTGGAGTTTTAATTATTCGTTGGATTTAGTGTTCAATTAAAAAAAAATAACTAAAGAAGCTGTTCAAAATGTGAACCGTTTTCTTGAATACATAGTCTTGCTCTTTGAATAATATTTAGAACTGATTTTCTAATCATGGCTGAATTCGTTCGAACAAAAAAAAAGGAAAAAATGCTAAAAGAATACAAACATATGCGAAGAAATGCGCAAAAATACATGAAAAGCAATAAATGAGCTAAAAAATGTTCTAAAAAAACTAAAAAGTTAAAAAAATTGATAAAGGAAATTATAAAGAATGTTAAAAATGCCAAAAAAAAACCTAAAACATAGTTTAAAAAAATTCTGAAAAAAAGGAAAATTATTCTAAAAAATGAAAAAAAAAACGCAAAAAAATGCCAAAAAATCTAAAAAAAGTAAAATAATGTTGAAAAATGCTAAAAATGAAAAAGAAAATGCAAATAAATGCCAAAAAAAAGTAAAAAAAAAATTAAATTAATGCTAAATAACATTATAAATGCAAAAAAAATAAAAAAAAATGCATAAAATGAAAAAAAAAATGCAAAAAAATGCCAAAAAAAGTAAAAAAAAATTTGAAAAATTAAAATAATGCTAAAAAACATTATAAATGCAAAAAAAATACAAAAAAAAGCCAAAAAAACGCAAAAAATGAAAAAAAAATGCACAAAAATGCTAAAAAAAGTAAAAAAAAAATTGTAAAAATTAAAATAATGCTAAAAAACATTATAAATGCAAAAAAACAATACAAAAAAAGCCAAAAAAATGCAAAAAATGAAAAAAAATGCAAAAAAATGCTAAAAAAAAGTAAAAAAAAATTAAAAGTAAAATAGTGCTAAAAAACATTATAAATGCAAAAAAAATAAAAAAAAAAAGCCAAAAAAAATGCATAAAATGAAAAAAAAATGCAAAAAAATGCCAAAAAAAGTAAAAAAAAATTGGGAAAATTAAAATAATGCCAAAAAACATTATAAATGCAAATAAAATACAAAAAAAAGCCAAAAAAACGCAAAAAATGAAAAAAAAATGCAAAAAAATGCTAAAAAAAGTAAAAATAATTTAAAAAATTAAAATAGTGCTAAAAAACATTATAAATGCAAAAAAAAAATACAAAAAAAGCCAAAAAAATGCATAAAATGAAAAAAAATGCAAAAAAATACAAACACATGCACAAAAATACATGAAAAGCAAAAAAAAATCGGGGTTGTGTCGCCCCAAAACTTTCCCGACGTGTATCCACGAATAGTTTTTCAGATATTTAATGTTAAAGTTTCAACTTTTGACATTTTTCAAATGACATATTGCAAGTCAATTTCCATGGCTAATGTGTTCTTCCGACGGGTAACCCAAACCCATATACCAAATTTCAGCTTAATCGGATTAAACGTGTGGCCTCTATCATGGAAAAATACACACAGACAGACAGACAGACAGACAGATATACAGACTCCCATCTGGAAATGGTCTTAATCAACTCCGGTGACCTCAAAATGGATATTTCCATCTTTTTTTTTAGCTCGTTCACAATACTTTCCCTTCTCTGAGGTAGGTCAGTTGCTAATTTTAAATGGTTTTTTCTGATTTTTTCAAAATTTTTTATAATGAGTTTTTTTTTGCTTTTTTGATTTTTATTTTATTGTTTTTCTTTTTACTTCTTATATATTATTTTTTGTGATTTTTTTCTGATTCTCCTCTCGGATTTCTTCTGTTCTTTCTGATTTTTTACAGATTTATGTCATATGTATAACCTGTAAAATTAAGGATTTTTGAATCCTAATTCTCCTGGAAAAAATTTTTTTCCTATTTTTTCTGATTTTTCCTGATTTTTTCTAATTTTTGGTATAATTTTTTCTTATTTTCCGGTTTTTTTTCTGATTTTATGTATTGGTTTTTTTTTGATTTTTTCTTATTCCTCTGATTTTTTGAAATTATTTGCGATTTTTTTGCAATTTTTTTTTTGGGATTTTTTGGTTTTTTTGCGGTTTTTAAGGCTTTTTGCGATGTATTTCAAATCTTTTGAATTTTTTCTTTTCCTGTTATTATTTTTTTATGGTTACAATAGTTTCCGGCTTTTTGCGAATTCTTTTTCGTTTTGTTTTTATCGATTTTTAGAGTTTTTTTCGTTTTTTTTTTTTATTTTTTTCCATATTTCACAATTTTATTTTTCATTTTTTTTTTTCAATATTTTCCGAGATTTCTTTCAATGTGTTCCAATGTTCTCTGTTTTTTTTCTTATTTTTTCTGTTTCTATTGTGAACAAGCTAAAAAAATTTCTAGATAAAGATGGAAATACCCATTTTAAATTTTGAGGTCACCTGAGATCATTAAGACCATTTCCATATTGGATATCTGTCTGTCTGTGTGTCTGTCTGTCTGTCTGTCTGTGTGTATTCTTCCACGATAGAGGACATACGTTGAATCCGATTAAGCTGAAATTTGGTATATGAATTTGAGTTACCGGTCTCAAGAATATACGGAGAGTGATAGAAATGATCAAAATTGACAAAACACCCTGTAACTTACTAATGAAGCGAGCTAGATCCATCTTATATAGATTTTTTGGATTCATCTAAGTGTCCTTTATCCACCGTTAACGTATCTTTAACGTATTTAACACCCTGTATTATAATAAGCCCATTATTGAAAAAAAAAAACTAAACGGCTTTACATATGCAAAGATTTATCTCGAGATACACATATGTTTTGACTTGCAAAATCGAACAGCCATTGTATTGAAGTTTTCCTAAAAAGTTGTAGCAGAATAAGCAAACCCGGGAACAATGGAATTTAAATAAAGCGACACACAAGTTCTTTGTCAGAAATAAATATTTGGATACGAATAAAGAAACAAAAAAAAATTTGATAACTTATCTTGATGATGATAAAAATGTATATTTTTTTTATTGCTTTTTCTACAGGAAACGACGCAATTTGCAATTATTTCTCCGGAACCGGTAATCTAATGAAAAGACAACCTTTTTGAAGTAAAGATGAAATAACAAGCGTTCATTACTTTAGAAATAATTTTCCTGTACTGTAATTTAGATAAAAGCTAAATGATATACTTACCCGCTAAAAAAGTATGTGGGTAGAAATCTCATTAATTGTAAAATTGCTAATTTCTTTAATAATAAATAATGTGGATAACTGTATCGAAAAAATGAGGGGGTAATCCCACCCAACTTTCCGAACACTCCTAGTAAATTAATTGTTTAATCGATTATTTTAGTTTTTCTGCATTAAAATACATTAATTATATTACCTATCGAATGGTATAAATCCCATTTTAATATCTTTAATATTTTTAAAGTTATTCAATTTTTTTTTAAACCTATATTAAATTACAAAAAAAAAATTTGGAATTCTACAATTTTTTGAATAAAATTTTGAAAAAAATCACAATTATAGAGTTTTTTACTACAAATTTAAGGGTAATTTTTTTAAAATTCTTAATATTAATTTTAACCTTAAAACAAATAAAACCTATTTTTGAATAATTTTGAAATCAGTAAATAATTAATATCTCATTCAATTTTATTCAAAATGGGAAACAAACCTTTTTTTTAGGTTTTTTGGATCAAAATGTATTAATAAAGAAAGTTTAAAAAACTAAAAAAAAAAAAATTTTTTGTTAAAAATTCATGGGTGAACCCATTGAATTGTTTTAACTTTTTTCATTTTTTTCTATAACTTTTACAAATACTATGTTAAAATTATGAAATAATTTACACACATAGTACTTTTGGATCCTTTTCGGATATGCTATTTAATTTTTTCATTTATTTTATACTTATTGATAAAACGAAATTACAAAAAATTTAAAAAAATTTCTTAATTTTGTGTATAATAATTACAATTCTAAATTTTAAGAAACTAAAATACATTTTAAATTTAGAGTTTTATTTTATCTTTAGATTAGTGCAAATCCCAGTTCAATAACTTTAATATTGTAGAAGTTATTCAATTTAGTTTAAAATCATAATATAATTTTAAATGTTTCTTAGCCAATTTTTAAAAAAAATCACAATTTTTGTAATAAAATTTTGAAAAAAATTATAATAATAAAATTAATTATTACAAATTTAAAGATATTTTTTTAAAATTTTTAATATTAAAATTTAAGTAAAAAATAATAATTTAATAAGGATAAAAATTGCTTAAAAATTAAAATAAAAACTAGCGGCGAAACTATGCGGAACTCGAAAAAAAATTGAAGACAAAATTTGTAGAAAATTTTATATTCTACAATTTTGATTTTTTGTAAATTTTCATAAAAATCCATAATTTTGTCTCAAAATCTAAAAAAAGTCGCAAATGTCTATATACATTATTTTTCACGCCCTCTAGCGACGAAACTATGAGGAAATCAAAAAAACGGTAAAAACAAAATGTGTAGAAAATTTTATGTTCTACAACTTTCGTATCTTGTAATTTTTCATAAAAATGCATTATTTTGGTTTTTTAAGAAAAATATGAAAAAAAATTACTTTTTCATATATCTGGCAACAATGGCAAAAGTATTGAAAATTTTAATCAGTCGAAATTAAACTATAACGTATAAAAAATATATGTGTAAAACTTTATTGTCATCTTGTTTAGTAATGACGTCATCACTTATAGCAACTGTCACTTCCGGTTGTCCGATTAACACCAAAATCTATACAGGTCGTCTCCTTGTTACCCTAAATATGTATATAAAATTTCATCTAAATCGGTTCAGCCGTTTAGACGCCATCGTGTTCACATACACACGGACACACACACAGACAGACACACACACACAGACAGACATCATGCTAAAAATGGTATAAATGGATTCAGGTGACCTCAAAACGTAAAGATCCGTTAAAATCTGGGTATGGTCAAAATATCATGATCGCAATACTTTCCTTCTATACAACTCTGTTGTTCGGAAAGTAAAAAGGATATTTTTAATTAGTGGGATTCTTACCCCTTGGTTTTGGATTAAAACTAAAGGAGTATTTACAGTGTTCAATTTGGACCAATCATCCAAAGTGATTTTGACAAAAAAAAATGAGGGGGGCAATCCCACCCAACTTTCCGAACACTCATAGGAAAGTAATTGTTTAATCGATTATTTTAGTTTTTCTACATCAAAATAAATTAATACAGGTTTTCTAGATCAAAATTTGTTTAAAAAACGAAAAAAAATCAAATCAGAAAAAAAAAACTAAAAACAAAAAAATAAACAGAAAAATGAGAAAAAAACGAGAAAAATAATCTGAGAAAATAAGAAAAAAAAAAACACGAAATATTGGAAAAATCAGAGAATATTGACAACAAAATGAAAAATAATTGTAAAGTACGGAAAAAACAGAAAAATCAAAAATTTTTAAAAAACCAACAAAAAAATAAGGAAAATGGCAAAAGAACGCTAAAAACCACAAAAAATTAAAAAAACGGCAAAAATTTGGAAAAAACAAAAAAAACCAAAAAAATCGTACAAAACACTAAAAAATCCGAAAGAATTTAAATAAATCGAAAAAAATCGGAGGTATAAGAAAAAAATGAGAAAAATCTGAAAACAAAAGAAAGAAATAGAAAAAAAAAGAAGAAAAAAAGGGAAATAAACGAGAAAAAAAACTAGAAAAAAACAAAAAACAGAAAAATGAGAAAAAAAACCGACAACAAATTAGAATAATCTAAAAATTGGAAATATCAGAAAATATTGGGAAAAAAAGAAAAATAAACTTGTAAAATACGGAAAAAACGGAAAAATCAAAAAATTTAATAAAAACAACAACAAAAAATACGGAAAAAATTGCAAAAAACGAAAAAAAACTTGAAAAAATCACAAAAAATTGAAAAAACGACAAAATTTGGAAAAAAAAACAAATAACAACCAAAAAAAATCGTAAGAACATTACGAAATTCGAAAGAATTGAAATAAATCGAAAAAAATCAGAGGAATAAGAAAAAATGAGAAAAAATCTGAAAACAAAAGAAAAAAATAGAAAAAAAACACAAGGAGAAAGAATCGGAAAAAAAATTGGAAAAAAACAAAAAAATTAGAAAAAATAAAAAAAAATTACAGAAATTACAAAAAAATTGAAAAACCTGAGAAATAAGAAAACAAAGAGAAAAATCAGAAAAGAAAGATATAGAAAAAAAAACAAAAAAATGAGAAAAAACCAAAAATAAATCTATAACTTTTACAAATACTATGTTAAAATTATGAAATAATTTACACACATAGTACTTTTGGATCTTTTTCGAATATGCTATTTACTTTTTTCATTTATTTTATATTTATTGATAAAACGAAATTACAAAAAAATTAAAAAAAAATATTTATTTTTGCAATAATAATTGCAATACTAAATTCTAAGAAACTAAAATACATTTCAATAACTTTAATATTTTAGAAGTTATTCAATTTAGTTTAAAATAAAAATATAATTTTAAATGTTTCTTAGCCAATTTTTAAAAAATTCCACAATTTTTGTAATAACATTTTGAAAAAAATTACAATTATAAAATTAATTATTTTAAATTTAAAGATATTTTTTTTAAATTTTTAATATTAAAATTTAACTAAAAAATAATAATTTAATAAAGATAAAAATTGCTTAAAAATTAAAATAAAAACTAGCGGCGAAACTATGCGGAACTCGAAAATAAGTAAAGACAAAATTTGTAGAAAATTTTATGTTCTACAATTTTGATTTTTTGTAATTTTTTATAAAAATCCATATTTTTGTCTCAAAATCTAAAAAAGAGTCGCAAATGTCTATTTTTCACGCCCTCTAGCGGCGAAACTATGAGGAATTCAAAAAACCGGTAATGACAAAATGTGTAGAAAATTTTATGTTGTACAACTTTAATATCTTGTAACCTTTTACAAAAATTCATTATTTTGGTTATTTAAGAAAAATATGAAAAAAAAATCACTTTTTGATAAATCTGGCAACAATGGCAAAAGTTTTTGAAAATTTTAATCATACGAAATTAAACCATAACGTATAAAAAAAAATCGGCTGTGTCACCCCAGAACTTTCCCGGCTCGACCGTACAGAATATGTTATTTATTATTATTATTTTAATTACAAAATACTGAGCATTACATTTATTTATGGAACACATTAAAAATAGCGAGCTGAATTAATATTTCAATGTTGGTAATCATGTGTGAAAACTATTGGGAATTCGGGAAAAATTTTCATAAAATAGTTGTAGGGAATTTTAAATGTGTATTTTTCTCGCCATCTAGCGGCGAAACTATGAGAAATTCGATAAAAAGTTAAACATAAAAGTTAAAGAAAATTTGATGCTTTACAACTTTGAACCAGAAAATTTTGCACTAGAATGCATTGTTTGTCCTCAAAATCAAGAAAAACTAGAGAAAACATACATACACATTTTTACGCGCCCTCTAGTGGCGCAAATGTTGGAAATTATGGAATAAGTTTTAGACAAAAGTTGTAGGGAATTTTATGCTATAAAACTTTGTACTATAACATTTTGCACCAAAGTGTATAGTTTGTCCTTAAAATTTAAAAAAATAAAAAATTGTTACATGAGCATTTAATCAATATCGGTCTTGAGGACCGTCTACTTTACCAATTTAAACCAAAATCTAATGGTCGCATTCTAGGCACACACCGACCCTCCGTACCAAATTTCAGCTTGATTGGTCAAACGGTTCGGCAGTTATCGTGGAAGATTACACACAGACACACAGACAGACCATTCGCTGGAAATGGTCTCAATCTTCTTGGGGGACCTCAAAATGGATATTTCCATCGATATCTCGATTTTTTTTTTTTGCTCGTTCACCTTACTTTCCATTTGATGGGTCCGGGAAAGTAATATATGTGTAAAACTTTATTGACATCTTGGTTAGTAATGACGTCATCACTTATAGCAACTGTCACTTCCGGTTGTCCGATTAACACCAAAATCAATACAGGTCGTCTCCTTGCTACCCTAAATATGTATATAAAATTTCATCTAAATCGGTTCACCCGTTTAGACGCTATCGTGTTCACATACACACAGGCACACACACACACACAGACACACACACACAGACACACACACAGACACACACACAGACACACCCACAGACACACACACCCACACACACACACACACAGACAGACATCATGCTAAAAATGGTATAAATGGATTCAGGTGACCTCAAAACGTAAAGATTCGTTAAAATCTGGGTATGGTCAAAATATCATGATCGCAATACTTTCCTTCTATACAACTTTGTTGTTCGGAAAGTAAAAACGGTAGATTTGGATTTGAAAACGGTAGCCGCCATAATTTCGTTATCTTGCACTACTTTTTAGATAAACGAGCGCAATCGCAAACAGCTATTCGCTTCTGGGAATACCCTAAATTCATCCTGTTGACGTATGCATAAAGATGATGTCATATCATGCCAGATACACCGAATCATCATTAGGTAAAACACACTCGAGTGCCCACCGCTGTTGCCAAGTGTTTTGTTGATCTAAAAAAAATATTTATTTTATTAAAACAAGTCTTGACTATCTAAATCTAACCTGTGTATTAAAAAAAATATTTCCTCGGGATTCGAACCAGGAACTTTCATATGTAAAGCATACACTCTACCACTGGACCACACTCCATATGATTGTAGGTAATCGATCTTTCATGTTAACGTACAATAACTAGCACATGCGCTAGTCGCACAAGGTCGATGGCAACAGCTTGAATATTAATTGGAGTCTAGACGCTTCTTGTGATGACCTATTCATAGTTTTATCAGTTGTCCATTGATACTTGTTTTTTTTAAATTTTATTTTAGTCTTGATAGTATTCTAGTAACTCCCTTCCGTTTTTAATTTTGTTTTTTTTTTGTAGAATTAATAGTCTCTGCGGTAAAAAGTGATCATCCAAATTGAACCGTGTAAATACGCTTTAATGTGCAAGTTCGGATTTATGCCCGATACGCCTGATCCCGTTTCGCCTGACCAATTAAAATTTCCCGATTCGCCTGACGGCTTAAATTGTGGTAGCGTTTCGCCTGACCATGGATGGTGTGTACCTTGTTTTTTTTTTATAAGGGTCATTTTCAAAATACATACAAAATTTGATAAATAAGGATGCAAATTAATAACTTATCAAAAATTGAATAGTTTATAAAGAATTTGTTTTAATTTGTATTAAAAAATACAACTTGGAGTCTTTTTAATTTAAATTTTTTATCCATCTTCAAAACCATTTCATAAATATGAATTTTTACCTAGAAGAATAAGTAATTAATTAATGAATAAAAACAAATAATAATAGACTGAGTTTGATCTTATTAAAATGGATTGATTGTTTTTGAAAAAAGAAAACCTGCAGATATTGAAAGTTTTATACCAGTGTGTTAAAAATCATTATTTTTAAATGTTTTAAACCATCTTGATACTTTTTTTCTTAAATCATTTTTTATAGATAAGTCCTTTTCTAAAGTAATGTACAGTTGAAATTGTTACTGAAGGATTTTAATAATTTTAAAGTGTACTCATATACACCATGTACAGGGTGGCCAACTAAGAATTCGAGGTACTGTATCTGGGAACCTAGCCATCGTAGAGGGTTGCGGCTAAAAAAGTTATGACTAAAACGGCCACGAGAAAACCTGGAAAATATTTTCAAGTTTCTGAAATGGCCGCTAGGGGGCGTAACTGAAATCTTGAATCTAAAAAACTTATGTTTCTGTGAAATCCGCTATATTAACCTAACAAAAAAATACTTGATCTTTAAAGTTGAGGATAATCTGAATCTTTTTTGTTTGACAATTTTTGCTGTATCTCTAAAAATAAACTAGTGGGGGGTATTCAAAGGTTTCCGTAAAAAACACCATGTATCTTCAAAACGGCTGAGCCGATTTTAACCAACTTGAGCTGGTTGAAAAGAGCTATTCTTGGACTACAAATGTTATAATAATTAGATTTTTGCTAGTTTTACATGTCGCCGCTAGAGGGCTTTTTTCGACATCCCGACAGAAATGGTTAATTTTCTCAAAAAAAATAAATGCATTGGTATAATTTTTTTTTTCATGAAAAAGTAGCCAAATGATGCTTATGCCCGGTTGCACCAACGTATCCTAGGATGCATTTTATCTAGGCTCGACCTAAATGTGTGATGGACTTCTGATACAGATGTGTTGCACCAACGTTATAGAACGTCATTTTACGTAGGATGCATTTTATCTGAATTTACAATGGCAACATTGCAATATTGTCAAACTACTGTATAATAGATGGCGCTGATTGTTAATATCGGTAAAGCAGGACATTCAATTATGGGTTGAATATTTCTTTTTCTGTTTTATAATCAAGGATGTTTATACACAAATTATGATTTTCGATATTACATTTTATTTTTTAGCAAATTTTTCATTTTTCAAAATCGTACAATTTTTATTTTTTTTTATATACTTTTTCAATTTTGGAACCGATAACAATGAATTATTTGAGGAAAAAATTGAAATTTGGTAAAAACTAAAATATCGGAAATTTTTCAAGTCCATAAATACGACAAAGTGAAATTCAAGGAAAGACATTTTTATTTTAAATTTTTTAATTAATTAATAGCATGAATCTAAACACAATTTTTAATTTTTATTAACATTTTCAAATTGTCATTTTTTTGTAAAATTAATAATAAAAAAATTTCAGACATACTGTATATACAGTGTGTCCACTTAAGTTCGCGACATATGGGAACTGAGACATATAAAATTATTTTCGACAAATTATGTTATTTACAAATACAAATATTTTACGATATTTTCTTAAAATATTAATTGAATATACTTGTAGAATATTTTTTTTTATTTTTGTTCAAGTGTTATTCTTTGTTATATGTAAATAAAAATAGTTTCCTGTAAAAATTACTTTTTCTTCAAGCGTATAATAATAAATATATGACTTTCGACACCATAGACCGTAGAAATATCCTATCGTTTTACTAGTACAACAATAATGAGAAAAGATAGAAATGGGCTTTGTAATCGAGTAGGTAGGAACTGTCATTTTAATATTTATTTAATTGGACGTTTATCAGTTTATAAAATGTCTATTTTTTGCTACATACAACTTGAATTATTTCTAGACTTGAAGAAAAAACTAGTATACTAGTATATGTATATTACTCGGACAAGAAGCCTTCATTATTTATGTTTCAATCAGATTACACTGCCTCTGCTATAACGCCTCGGTAGTAAACTTCTGAGCTCAACAAATAATAAGCGCCTTCTACTTCTATTAATACAATATAATATTATTTATAAGTACCAATCTACAGAGAGGATATAGAATATTATTTTTTGAAAATTCTAATATTATAAAATTTATAAATAAATAAAAAAATGAATATTCCTACATTCTGGCAAAATAATTATTTACAAGATATCATAGGTAATCAAAATGTTCATTATTATTGACTGAAATTGGAATATCTCATCTCTTAGCGTTTCTTGGAGGTGATGTTGCATCACTTCTACTTCATCGGGTAATAATTGGGAAGATATTAGTCAACTTCATTCTACATCCATATGCCATATCTCAAACTGTGCTTTTAATCTGTAAATGTTGAACATTGTCACATCATGAGTCCTGGCTACAATATGCTTGAAAAGTAGATCTGCACTCAATACCGCTTGGACATTTAGTGAAAAGTAGCCTTTTCTATTTCTAAAAATTTCGCCATCGAGACCCACTGTGAAAAATATGTACATAGATTATAAGGAACTGATGAAAAAAAATAAGTGGTGAAATCAAACCTTGTGATATAATTCTTATGTGAGTGCCATCAACTGTTTCCACAACACGAGGAAATGCAGCAACATCGAAGAATTTATTTTGCTCAGCAGCAATTTCAACTTCATTTCTTGGCATTATATGTATTTTTCTTTTAAATTGGAAATTATTCGTGACACTTTTGATACAATTCTTGATATATTGGATTTATCAGCTCCTATAAAATCTCCAGTAGCTAGTAGATGACCGCCAGTAGCAAAAGTTCTTATTGTTAAAAGTAATTGATTCATTTGACTTAATGAATTGTTTCTGAAAGTTGTATTTATTGGTACTATTTGTAATACTTATATTAATTCAATTAAAGCTCTTTGGGCAAGTAATTGTAACGTGGTCCCTTTTTGTAATCGAAACCTTTTAAAAAATTCTTCCTCTGATACAGTTTCGAAATAATTCATTCTAGGGTGAATTTGTCTTGGGAGAGCATTTATTTCTTCGTCTATATCCATCCATTACATCCACATTATCCACAATATTTATATCTGCGTCTAGATCCATCACTTTAACTTACAAATTACAACCGAACTTTGCAAATTAATACCACTCTATTAATACGTAAAAGTATTTTTATTTTTGTTAATATGAAATATTATATTCTACAGAAAAAATGTTTATTTGTCTCGTTTATATTCACTTTAATTAACTTTCAAGCAACTGTTTCTTGTAAATATCAAATGACGTATATTTTAGAGGTTATAATCCTCGTCCTAAGTCGTCGAAATCGACCGCCTAGGATCTGTGATCAAGTTACATCACAGGCCAGAGATTTTTCGTTGGTGCAACAGTATAAAATCGATTTTAGACTTAAGTCTGACTTAGGATAGGAATCCGTCCTAGGATGCATTGGTACAACCGGGCGTTAAACAATCTCACGAAAACCGCATCTCGATATCTTGTTCCTAACCTAAAATTTAGGTCAAAGAAAATTTTATACGGAAATCCCTTACATTTTTATTTTTTTTAAAACTTTTTTCTGGAATTCAGAATAAAAGGTAAGTAAGTAATGCTAATAATAAAAGGCATATTTTTTGTTTAAATGCATATTCACAATGGGCATATTCGAAAAAGACAATTAATAGGAGCAGGCCATGAAATACAACAAAACAAATACCTATTCAAAAATAAATAATCCTCTAACTGTCAATAGTTGTCAATAGTCTTGCGTTACTTTGAGCAATTTTTGTGCTTACAAAATGCGTTTTACGAACGATGAAGCTGTTGATATGATTGAAGTTTATTTTGAATGTCTTCAGAATGCCGCAATAGGAAAAAGAGTTTACGCGGCTCGATATCCAAATCGGCGTCTTTGTGATGTGAGATTTTTTCCCCGATTAGTGGCGAGCTTACGAGCCAATGGTAGTTTTCGGCCTTCGTTTCAACGGCAAATAATTGGAAGAACACAAGAAAATATTAACCACGTACTGGGATATATTGAAGGAAATCCCCATGTTAGCACAAAAGCATTATCCCTTGAGTTGGGCATATCACGAACAACGGTTCAAAATATTTTGAAGGACCATAGGTAAATTATAATGGCCTTCAAAATATAGAGATTTATTTGAATTTACTTTTTTTTATTACTTTTAGAATTCACCCATATCATGTCGGTTTGCATCAGGCCTTGAAAGATGTTGGATGTTAGGCATGATACGCGAAAATAGAGATTTTTTATTTCAAATTCTTTGGACCGATGAAGCCACTTTTAATAGTAGCGGGCGAGTCAATCTGCATAATTTGCGTTATTGGTCTGCAGAAAATTCGCATTGGTTGCGTGTTCAGCACCAAGGGCGTTGGAGTTTAAATGTGTGGTGTGGCGAACTGGAAGACAGAATTATTGGGCCACATTTTTTCGAGCAATCTCTAAATGGCATGGTCTTTCTTGACTTTTTGGACAATCAAATACCGTTGTTGTTGGAAGATGTGCCACTGGAAACATGGCAAAACTTGTTTTTGCAGTTGGATGGTTGCCCAGCACATTTTTCAATTATTGTGCGAGAGCATATTAATGCAGTATTTCAATAGCGGTGGATTGGAAGAGGAAGTCTGTTTCCATGGCCTCCGCGATCACCAGACTTAACTTCTCTAGATTTTTATTTATGGGGACGGTTAAAGGACATCGTGTTTCAGACTCAACCTACGACGAGAGAAGATATGAAAAACCGGATTCGAAATGCAATACGTAACATACCGAGAGCCGAAATTGAAGCTGCAGTTTTGTCTACCCATATGAGGCTTCAAGAATGCATAGAGCATGATGGTCAGCATTTACGGGGGCATTAAAAACATTTCTTTTTAAATCGGTCTTTTTAGGGCCACAACTTAATAAAAAAAAATTCCAGAAAAATTAGTTTAAAAAAAAATACAAATGTAAGGGATTTCCGTATAAAAATTTCTTTGGCCTAAATTTTAGGTTAGGAATAAGATATCGAGATGCGGTTTTCGCGAGCTTGTTTAAGCATCATTTAGCTACTTTTTCATGAAAAAAAATTGTACAAATGCATTTATTTTTTTTGAGAAAATTTACCATTTCTGTCGGGATGTCGAAAAATGCCCTCTAGCGGCGACATGTAAAACTATCAAAATTCTAATTCTTATAACATTTGTAGTCCAAGAATAGCTCTTTTCAACCAGCTCAAGTTGGTTAAAATCGGCTCAGCCGTTTTGAAGATACATGGTGTTTTTTACGGAAACCTTTGAATACCCCCCACTAGTTTATTTTTTAGAGATACAGCAAAAATTGTCAAACAAAAAAGATTCAGATTATCCTCAACTTTAAAGATCAAGTATTTTTTTGTTAGGTTAATATAGCGGATTTCACAGAAACATAAGTTTTTTAGATTCAAGATTTCAGTTACGCCCCCTAGTGGCCATTTCAGAAACTTGAAAATATTTTCCAGGTTTTCTCGTGGCCGTTTTAGTCATAACTTTTTTTGTCGCAACCCTCTACGATGGCTAGGTTCCCAGATACAGTACCTCGAATTCTTAGTTGGCCACCCTGTACATACCTTCATTAAACATATTTTTTATAAAATCTTACCGTTTTCCATATAAAGATCGACGCGTATAGGGTGCGCCACCCTGTATATAGGTTTTTTTTTGTCTGAAGTAACACTCCTGACCGGTTATAAGGATATATATATAGAAAAAAATCTGTAAGTTATTCACTTTATGCTTCGTCAATTTAAAAAAAAAAAACTTAAAATACCCTAATCAGGTATCTTTAATCCCAAAAAGTAATACTTTCGATATAATTATCATTCAGAATGAAAGGCAAAAGAAGGAACATTTTCTCGCAAGATAAATAATGACGATTTTCAAATTGATTTTTAAAAAAAGATTTATTTTAAAAATCGTAAAAATCAAACATTGAGTTAGAATTTTTTAAGACAATCTTAAAGTCTCGAATATTGAATCATAACTGAAGCGCAAAACAAAGATAAGAAATTTATATTTAAACAATAAAGTGCAAACTGCATCTAATTTTATCTAAGAAGCTAGAATAATAATATAATGTTAATAATAATCTTTTTTTTATGTCCATAAGCGTCACAATAGGGGTCTTGACATAACACGCATTATACAAAAATTTTATTAATGATGACTAATAAGTTATTACGTTGGGATTTCTTTACCAGGTAGCAGTGTGACGTGAGTTATGTACGTGAGAATGCTGACCTTTCACTAAATTCCTGGAAACAAGAATGAAGAGCCAGCATTTTTACATGGGAACTTCAAATACGTTTTTATTCATTTTATTCAGTCTGATTTTGTCTTTATTATTGTTAAAACCGGGTTTTTCATTTTTGTAAAAATAAATTTAAAAATAAATTTTTTTAAAAACTATCTCTTCGAGACGTTTTACATAATTGGCGCAGTCAGTAGGATTGCCACGAAGAATCCAACGTGGATAACTTTCGCTATTTAAATAGCTAAGTGGCAATAACGAACTTTCTTTTTTCCGGTGTTTCGAACTGTTTAAGTTTCCTTGTGGGAAAATATCAATTGTGGTGCAACCAGGAATATATTGGATGCTCCAGACGACCAGAACCTCCATGTATAGGAAAGTACTGTAAGTCGATTTTGTTTTTGTATGTCAGACTCCTCTAGTGTCGTTTCCTTATCCTTCAGTGATCACGATAGCGATCTAGAGTCAGAATCAATAAATAAAGAAAATATTTCAACAGAAATAGATTTAGTTATACAAAGTTTTAATTCTATATGTATTGAAAATAATAAACAAGGTAATAAAATGCCTGTCCCTAATTTTTCTAAAGTTCATGCCGAAACCATTCCAGAATTTGATGGTAACGTCAATGAACTTCAATTTTTTATAGAAAGCGTTGATAGTATCGTTACTCATTTTTATGACAATGTCGATCCTAGAAATTATCAGAATGTTATAATTTTCCGCACTGTTATCAGTAAATTAAGAGACGCTGCTCGCGAAGTAATAAATATCAGTGGCGCTACCACTATTAAAGAAATCAGAGACGAACTTATTAGTCATTTTAGTGATCCTAGAAGTGAAAACTGTTTGTCTTTAGATTTAAATAACTTACGTCAGGGGCCAAACGAAACCCCTTATCAATTTTATGAAAATGTAAGAAAATTACTTAATACAATTTCAAACTATCTTGCTTTGCACGAAACTAACAATGATATTCGTAAATTTAAACAAAACATGTATAATTGTCAAGCCTTACAAGTATTTCTAGCAGGTTTAAGGAATCCATACGGTACCATGATTCGAACCAAAGGTCCTAAAACCATGCTTGAAGCAATAAATTTTATAAAAACGGAAGATAATTTTAAATACTTACAAAATGCTCACAATTTTCAATCAAATAATTCAAACACTTTTAAATCAAATACTTTTAATAGGCCCTTGCAAAATCAACCAAATCGTTCTAATCAATTTTCAAATCGCAATCAGAATTTTAATAATAATAATAATGGTCATCAGCCAAATTTTTCTAGACTTAGCAATAGCTACCAAAATAATTCTAATCATTTTAATAATTCTAACAATTCAAATTCTTTTCCAACCGGTCCTGTTAATGTTCAACCTAGAGAAATTAATAATCAAAGATATTTAACTAACCGGCAAGTTTTCGGACCTCCAAAAAATGTTTGGAAACCAAATCCAAATTTTAATCGACAAAATATGCCTGACCCTGTACCGATGAGTACAACTAGTAGACAGCCTTCTGCTAATACTAGACAGCAATCAAATAGTAGATGGGTATCAGAAGAACTAAATAACGTTGAACATTGTGAAGCGCCTTATAATCAAAATAATTTTTTGCAAAAAAATAGCATTGAAGATTTCGAATATGAGGAATCACCTATAATTGAAAACGACCAAAATTTACCAAGATTCAATGACCTAGTTGAATGTCATAATTTTGTAGATAAAAGGAAATTGCCTTACATTACAATTAAAAACCCGCCTATGAAATTATTGTTAGATACTGGTGCAAGTAAATCTTTCTTATCTCCAGAAATTGTTGATAAATATTTCTCAGAATATAAGGTAAATGATTCGTTTGTCGTATCTACGTCCTTCGGGTCATCCAAGCATAACTATTCGGTTACAATACCGGCTTTTTCAGAATTTCATAGTATAAATGATTTAAAATTTTACGTTTATAAATTTCATTCTGTTTTCGATGGTTTGTTAGGAATGGACATTCTTTTGCCATTATCCGCTCTATTAGATTTTTCGAACTTGAAAATGATTTTTAATGATAATTCCCTGCCAATTCAATATTTTATTTCCAATCCTCAAAATATGACAACTCAAGTTTTACCGAGTAATTCGATTTCCCAAATTAAAATACCAGTAACTACAAAATCTGGCGAAATTGTAATACCTCCTCAAAATATTGGAGATTGTTTTATACCTGAAACTCTAACAGTTTCCCACGAAGGTTGGGCAAATGTACAGATTTATAATAATACAGACGAGAATAAAAATTTTACTGTTTTGTACCCAATCAGGAGTACTTCAGTAAACAATATAAACAATAATTTTGAATTAAATAATATGTGTATTGAATCAAATTTTGATAGTTGCGAAAAACGCGAAATTTATGACTCAATAAAAACAGACCATGCCAATGAAAAAGAAAAGGAACATATTTTAAAATTAAGTAAAAAATATACGGACATTTTTCATAAATATGAAAATTCAAATATAGTAAAATCCGATTTAGAATCAATAATAAAAAATTTTGAGGAAACACCAAACATAACTGAACTAGATATTAAAAATGTACTTAACGAATTCATGGACAATGAAGACATAGAAACCGTTTATACAAGTAAAGGAAACCCTTTCCAAGAAATACCCATTTCGGAAATTCCTATTAACAATTTTAAAAATCAAATAATGCTAAAAGTCGTGTTTCACTCTCCTGTCGTGCCAAAAGTGACAAGATTATTTAAAAATAAAATAAGAACTACAATACAAATTTCTGAAGCAAACTTTGAACAAGAAATTATTAACACATTTAAAGAATTTACTTCAACCAAAAAACTTTTTGCTATAAATATAGATAAACCTAACTTAATACCACAACTTTGCAATATATTACAACGAACTTTCAAAAATTCTGCTTTTAAGGCTATAATTTGTAATACAATTTTAGAAGATGTAATATCACGCGAAGACCAAATAGAAAAAGTAAAATTTTGCCACGAAGGCAAAACAAATCATAGGGGTATTATAGAAACAGAAACTCAAATTAGACGTCGTTTTTATTGGCCCAATATTAGAAGTACCGTGAGTAAATACATAAACAATTGCGAATTATGCCAAATAATGAAATATGATCGAAATCCTCCTAAACAAAAATTCGAGTTAACCCCTACACCCAATAAACCTTTCGAAGTAATTCATGCCGACGTTTTCACTATCAAAGGTCAAAAATTCCTAACTATTGTAGATAAATTTTCTAAGTATGCTCAAGCCTACCCCTTAGCTGGAGTAACGGCTATCCTTATAACGAAAGCTTTTATTAATTTTCTTACCCATCATGGAACTCCCAAAATGTTAGTATTAGATCGCGGTACCGAATTAAAAAATCATATTATTGAAGATTTCGCTAATCTTCACAAAATAAAACTTCATTATACCACCGCATTTAATCCAAATTCCAACAGTACAGTCGAAAGATTCCATTCGACCCTAATCGAACACATCAGAATATTACAAGTAACCTATAAAAATTTAAATATTTTAGATCAAATGCCTTATGCGATCCTTGGTTACAATAACAGTATACATTCAGCTACAAACCAACGTCCTATAGATGTAATTAATGGTCACCTAGACAGTAATAGCCCTTTTGACATCGATGTTAATCAAAAACTTTATTCCAATTATATAAATCAGCATAAAGAAATTACGAGCGAAATTTACAAAGAAATAAACAAACGCATGTATACAGATAAAGAAAAAACATTAGAAAAGGTAAATAAAAGTCGCCACGAGCCACTGACATATGATCCGGGTACGTTGGCTTATCACAAAACAGGTGCGCGAAACAAGGCAAGTCCTAGATACGCTTCGCGACCAATTAAAAAGAATGAAACAATTAAAGTAAAAACTTATAAAATTAAATCAAAGAAAAAGCCTTTGCTAAAAACTTCAAAAATCAATAAACCAGTAATTACGGCTACATATCATAAAAACAATTTAAAGAAACCTTTGAAAAATCAAAAAATTGTACCATTGCCTCACTAAAAATCTAACAAAACAAAAATTGTATAATCATTAGATAAACAGATTTCACTGACTTGCAAAATAACAAAGATTAAAATAATAACATTTTATTAATAAATTTAAACAAAAAATAATTAAAAAATTAATTAATGAACTCAACTCAAAATCAAACCCAGTTAAAGCAGTAGTATCAAAATTTTAAATGAAATTATTGAAAAATTTAGAAATTTCCTATTTTATCTGTTAGGTTTAAATTACATTATAACACATTAAAATTTGCAATTAAACGTAGTATGTAATTTAGCTTAGTTTAGTTTAGTAAGTAACTTAGCTTATAGTAGAGACATATCAGATTCACAGAAATTCTACAAAACACTTAGTATACATTTTTATTATTCTGACGATGGACTAGTTTTCGTTATTTCACTCTCCTAGACCGAAATTTATTCCTACTTTCATTTATATTCCGTACCCACAAAAACAATAGTATCCTTATCCTACCTAAATCTTTCTTGACAATGCAAAAAAAAAAAAAATCGCTATGAGTACCGAGAATGCAAAAATGTTCAGTACATGTATTTTTGCAATCAAATAAATCCATCCCAAGAAATCATCACAGATGACTGCATCCACCAAATACTACGGCTGAAAAATGAAAAATCGTCAAACTGATCCACTATATCGTCGTGTTTCCTACAAGGAACAAGAATAGAAATAACCTGTTTCCAATCAAAGCTTGGGGTCCCAAAAAGGAACCCATTTTGTGGAACTACCCACTGGTTCCATAGATTCCAAACACCAACGACATCATTCCTGGTCAACCTTTACCATTGCCGGCCATCAATAGCTTCTCCACAATCAACCCCTAGGATGGTGATCGAGGACGAAGATTAACGATCCACCCCTCGTATGGATCTTTCTGAGAAGGGAGGAGTTATGTACGTGAGAATGCTGACCTAGCACTAAATTCCTGGAAACAAGAATGAAGAGGCAGCATTTTTGCATGGGAACTTCAAATACGTTTTTATTCATTTTATTCAGTCTGATTTTGTCTTTATTATTGTTAACACCGGGTTTTTCATTTTTGTAAAAATAAATTTAAAAATAAATTTTTTTAAAAACTATCTCTTCGAGACGTTTTACATAATTCGTGTTAAAGACGTTGAATATTGGTCATTATTTACGTATATGAATGACGTGAAAAACACGTGATAAACAGGGTCATAAGTCACAGACCAATGACGTCTTTTTACCTCTCGCCCTTCAGATAAGAGAGGTATAGGAATCATGCTAAAAATTGGGTAGTGAGTTTTCAATTTATAAACACGTTTTAGGGTCCCTAGAATACGATTTTAATATTTTCGCGATGATGTCTGTGTGTGTGTGTTAGTGTGTGTGTGTGTGTGTGTGTGTGTGTTTGGATGGATGTTGTAGTAACGATAACTCAAAAACTACTGAATAAAAAAAATTGAAATTTTGCATACAGGATTCTGATACCCTAGATTAGATCTGATTAGATTTTGGTGCCAATCGCACAACCGGAAGTGGCAGTTGCTATGGGTGATGACGCCATTATTATACAAAACGGCAATAAAGTTTTACACATATATTTTGTATACCCTATAGTTTATTTTCATCTCATTAAAATTTTCGAAACTTTTGCCATTGTTGCCAGATTTACAAAAATATAATTTTTTTCATACTTTTTTGTGTCAACCTGTAAATTTTTGATTCAAAAATGGCGAGAGGTCATGTGCTGGCCACATCAGATTTTTTTACGTAAAGATTACGTTTTTTTTTACGTATAATTAAACATCCATTTTGAGGTTATTTTAGATTTAAAAATTGTATTTTTTTACTGTAAAAAACATAATATCCTCGGAATTCATAAAAGAAATAATTACACAAATTATATTCAAATACAGGATGTCCAACAGTGGTTTGACGATTTTTAAACTAAAATAACTTCGAATAAGATACGATAAAAGAGCGGTTTTGTCTGAATGCATTTTTTCCCATTCCCACTATATTTTTCATTAAACACATGCACACGGAGTATCCCATTTAAAAATAAAAATTCGCAGTGATTTCCGCTCTGTTTAACTGGAAGGACAACTTACTTAAATTCATTTTTAGATTATAAAAGACGATTAGGTAGTCAAAACGGCACTCTTTCGAAGGTATTTCAGTTCAAAAATCTTCACAATATTGCAAGACACCTGTATAATTTATTAAACTAAAAATATAATAACATGTTGAGTTTTACTGAGAAGCTACAGGGGGGTAGCCACTAAGAATGAACCACCACTAGTCCTCCTCCATCTTCTTCGCCAAAGTCTATCACTTTTTACATTAGTATTAGTCCTGTTAAGAGATCGTGATACGGGCTAAAATTTTTAGGCATTAAAATCTTAGGCCAAATTTTAAGTCTCCTAATAGAGTAATGTATTCCCAATTTATTTATAAAAAGGATACTACAAACCTTGTTTTAATAATAATCTCACTATTGTTTACTTAATTCTTCTTTTAATTAATTTTTCTACTTAAAGATGCCAACCCACTAACCAGATTTGGTACATATTGACTTAAAAAGGTTAAAGGCCTTTCTTGAATGTGACATTTGATGGATTGAATTCCTTCCTTTCTTTTCTCTTCCTTTTTTGGTGATAAGATGATTGTATCATGTGCTAATAAAATCAACCGGTAACAGATTTAAATGCCTAAAAAAGAAATAAATGGTTAAAGTGTGTCTTAAATTGTATGGTAGAATACTGCACATCTTTTAAGGTGGATATATGAAACACTAACCTGTAGGAAATCACTCGTAAGGTCATCCAACGTCCTGGGTAAGTTTTTATGTCTAACTTATGCTCGCTTTCTGTAACTCTTTTCTCCAACGTTGTATATATCTTTTGTTACCCTTACATCAAGAAGGGGGCACAACAAGAACTTAATGATTTGAGCGTTCCCAATAAGTGCTACCATCTTGCTGTCTCATCGGTTTTATGTTTGCTCGTTCTATGCTTTTCTGCTTTACCACTGCTTTTTGGCTAACTTAAGACAGGATATAATCCATTCAAAGCCGCCTTCCTTCCATTTTTGATCCGGTAAACTATTGATCAGTGATAGGGGCGTAGAGGACATCATACTAGTTCTAGAGTCTACTAACTAACAAGAAAGATCTTTTCATTTACTGAACTGTCTTCAAGTACTGAAAATAAAAGAAGCTAAATTATATGAATGACATTAGTCTTAGGGCTTACCTGGTTTTTAACTTTAAATTGTCGATAGTGTTTAGTATATTTGATAAACAGCTCATATTCATTATAGATCGTAACTTGGTATCAAATAAATTATTGTAAAACAAGAGCACGAGACTCCTGTTTGGTAAATGTTGAGCATTTACGAAACTCTCTGATTTTCATAAAAAGTGGTATAAATCATCTACATAGTGTAAATATCACTTTCCAAAATAAATTTTCTGCCGCAACCACTATTAAAGACCCTTTTTCCATTTTTATAAATATATTATTTTTAAGGTTATTTTTGTTTAGATACATCACAATGACTTACATGATGTTGCCAAGTTGTGTAAAATATCTTAAATCAGCTTTTTTTTGATTTATATTCACTGGTTTTTATTGGACAATATATTTAATTTTTTTTTCAAAATATAAAAATGGTGCGATACAAAATATAGCAACTGATTTTCATTATTCAGCGATATTGATATTAAGCTGATAAGAACGCAATAATATTCTTTGATCTGTGTCAGTTGGTCAGGAAGCAGAGGTAATTTTTGAATTAAATTGAGAAAAAAATAGGTTCATTGGGCCAGTTGGTGAAAAAAGAACACAAAAATATGTAATAAAAGTGTTTGATTCGCTGTCTTTAGACAAATCTAGAATACAGTGCTACAAATGCTGTCTTTAGAAAAATTGTTGTATTTACATCCTTAATCCTTGTTGGGCATATTAAAAATTGGATAGGTCTTAGGTAGTTAAATTAGTACAGTAACTGGTCAGCTTTGAGTTATAGTTAAGTCTTTTTTTAAATACATCATTTTCATTATTTATATATGGCAACATCGCTTTCTTGGTTCTGGTATGACAATGATGTGAAGTTAACAACGCATGTGTAAATGACAATTTTATGTTTGAATGGTTAACACAGAATCAATTCGAAACAACAAATGTGTCATAATTTTACTCTTAAATCAATTCGAAGCGTCAAATGTGTCATAATTTTAATCCAAACTTCAAAAAAATCGAAATTTAAAATTAAGAAAAAAGGTGTTAAATGTTCTTTGCGGCAATTTATTTTTTTTGGATAGTGTTATTTATATGCTCTAGATGATTTGTGAAAATTTTTGTGAAAATCGGCGTTTTTCGTAAGTGCTCAACTTTTTCCCACTCGCACACGTGCACCCCATTTTAAAATATTTCATCATATAAATTTGACAGAACAATATTTTCTGACCTGTGTACTACTCCAGCAGCCGTGGATAAAAAGTACTGTTTTATTTTTTTTTTGTTCATCATATTTATTTTTTTTTATATGAATACCTAAATAACTGTAACCTCAAAAACACACCACAACAAAATACGACAAAATGGATTCTATTGCGCCGAAGCTTCGATACAAGCCAAGCAAAGGTGGGTGCAGTGTTGCTAACGTCAAACGTCTAGTCTAAAATTATTGGAATATGACCATAAAATTATAAGATTCCAGGATAAACTATCAGAAAAAAATTGATATATTGATTTATTTGAAATTTTTATCTCTATCTAGATTAGCTACATTATAGGTTATCATTATCGATTTATCAGTTCGTAAGCAAGATTAAGAAAAATTAAGTTAGATTTCGATAATTATCAGGCCACTGGCAACACTGGGCCACTGATGTTCGCACCGCAAAAACAGTGATTTCTAATAAAATTTCCTTAGGAATTTATAAAGTTCTGTTTTCGTTATTGTCTATGTAATAATAATTGTTGGTTACATTTTAGTTTATTTTCTAATATATTATTCAATACATGCGATTTCGCGCAAAATCTTGCCGAGTAAAAATAACTTTCTGTTTTAATTTTATTGGTAATGTCGGTGTGCACTGACTAGGTATAAACAAATTTCTAAAAAATACGATTTTGTATATTTATTCGAAAACTAATACCAAAATTCGACGAATAAATTACGTTTTTTTATGACGTCTTAAAAACGTCCACCTAACAACGTTTTTTTCACGTCATGTTTTGGCCCAAATTACGTCAGTTGACGAGAATACACCAATTTTCAACGTCTTTAACACGTCACACTGCTACCTGGGAGGTCAGGCGAATCGCAACTTTTTATTTCCATCTAACATGTAGTCTGAGTCTGGCGAAACGCTACTAAAACGTACCAAATTTTTACGTCAGGCGAAACGGGACCAGGCGAAACGGAAATATACCCAAATTCTTAGGTCTTAATCCATATTAGTCACAATAAACACATAAATATATTAATTAACTAATAGGACATCCCGTATACAGTCTTACGTGTTAATATTACAAGTTCGATACATGGTTACTCCTTATAGATCACATTCCACATAGACACATTCTTGAACATAAAAAATTTGAAGAGAATAGGCTCCCTCCCTCCCGTATAATATACTACGGTTCAGAAATGATTTTTAGTTAATTTTCCTATGAAACAACATATTTAAAAACGAGTGTGAAATATTATCTTCACTGTGTAACTTAATAAAAGAGTTCGCGCAACTTGAAATTATTACAGTTATTTATTTTCCTACTTTGTAAACTTACGTTTTATGTGATGAGTTCTGAAGTTTTTCGTACTTTACTTCGCTCGATAACAAACTTCAGAACTTGTAAAAATTCATATTTTTTCTACGATCCTAAATAAAAAAAACGCAATAGAAAAACGAAAATATTAGTAAAAATAATTTTAAATAAAGAGCGAAATCCAATTATATTAGATTTATTTTTTTAAACCAAATTTAAAAAAATGATTAATGATTTCCGAAAATAATCTTTAATCCCTGGAAAACAATTTAAAATAAAATGAGGGGGTAATGCCACCCAACTTTCCGAACACTCCTAGTAAAATAATTGTTTAATCGATTATTTTAATTTTTCTACATCAAAATACATTAATACAGGTTTTCTGGAACAAAATTTGTTTAAAAAACGAAAAAAAAAAACAAATCAGAAAAAAAAACTAAAAACAAAAAAATAAACAGAAAAATGAGAAAAAAACGAGAAAAATTAGAAGAATCGAAAAAATCTGAGAAAACAAGAAGAAAAAAAACACGAAATATTGGAAAAATCAGAAAATATTGACAAAAAAATGAAAAATAATTGTAAAGTACGGAAAAAACAGAAAAATCAAAAATTTTTAAAAAACCAACCTAAAAATAAGGAAAAATGGCAAAAGAACGCTAAAAATCACAAAAAACGAAAAAATCACAAAGAATTAAAAAAACTCCAAAATTTGGAAAAAAAACAAAAAACCAGAAAAACATTAAAAAATCCGAGAGAATTGAACTAAATCGAAAAAAATCAGAGGAATAAGAAAAAATTAGAAAAATCTGAAAACAAAAGAAAGGAATAGAAAAAAAAACAAGAAAAAAAACGGGAAAAAAACGAGAAAAAATTGGAAAAAAACAAAAAAACAGAAAAATAAGAAAAAAAAACCGAAAACAAATTAGAATAGTCGAAAAATGGGAAATATCAGAAAATATTGGGAAAAAAGAAAAATAAACTTCTAAAATACGGAAAAATCAAAAAATTTAATAAAAAAAAACAACAAAAAATACGGAAAAAAAATGCAAAAAACGCTAATAGTTGCAAAAACCGAAAAAAAACTTGAAAAAATAACAAAAAATTGAAAAAACGACAAAAATTCGGAAAAAAAAACAAAAAACAATCAAAAAAATCGTAAAAACTTTACAGAACCCGAAAGAATTGAAATAGATCGAAAAAAATCAGAGGAATAAGAAAACAATGAGAAAAATCTGAAAACAAAAGAAAAAAATAGAAAAAAAAACACAACAAGGGGAAATAATCGAAAAAAACAAGAAAAAAAAGTAGAAAAAAACAAAAAAATAAAAAAAATTTCAGAAATTACAAAAAAATTTGAAAAAACCTGAGAAATAAGAAAACAATGAGAAAAATCAGAAAAAAAAGGAATAGAAAAAAAAAACAAAAAAATGAGAAAAAACGACAAAATAAGGAAAAACCAAAAAAAAATCGCTATAACTTTTAGAAATACTATGTTAAAATTATGAAATAATTTACACATATAGTACTTTTGGATCCTTTTCGGATATGCTATTTAATTTTTTCATTTATTTTATACTTATTGATAAAACGAAATTACAAAAAATTTATAAAAAATTCTTTATTTTGGCTATAATAATTACAATTCTAAATTCTAAGAAACTAAAACACATTTTAAATTTGGAATTTTATATTATCTTTGGAATGGTGAAAATCCCATTTCCATAACTTTAATATTTTAGGCGTTATTCAATTTAGTTTAAAATCGTAAAATATAATTTTAAATGTTTCTTAAAAAATTCCACAATTTTTGTAATAAAATTTTGAAAAAAATTCTAATTATATAATTAGTTATTATAAATTTAAAGATATTTTTAAAAAAAATTTAATATTAAAATTTAACTAAAAAATAAAAATTTGATAAAGATAAAAATTGCTTAAAAATTAAAATAAAAACTAGCGGCGAAACTGTGCGCAACTCGAAAAAAAAGTAAAGACAAAATTTGTAGAAAATTTTATGTTCTACAATTTTGATTTTTTGTAATTTTTCATAAAAATCCATATTTTTGTTTCAAAATCCAAAAAATGAGGGGGTAATCCCACCCAACTTTCCGAACACTCCTAGTACAGTAATTGTTTAATCGATTATTTTAGTTTTTCTGCATTAAAATACATTAATTATATTACCTATCGAATGGTATAAATTCCATTTTAATATCTTTAATATTTTTAAAGTTATTCAATTTCTTTTAAACTTATATTAAATTACAAAAAAAAAATTAGGAATTCTACAATTTTTTGAATAAAATTTTGAAAAAAATCACAATTGTAGAGTTTTTTATTACAAATTTAAGGGTAATTTTTTTAAAATTTTTAATATTAATTTTAACCTTAAAAAAAATAAAACCTATTTTTGAATAATTTTAAAATCAATAAATAATTAATATCTCATTCGATTTTATTGAACATCGGAAACAGACCTTTTTTTAGGTTTCTGGATCAAAATGCTATAATAAAGTTAGTTTAAAAAACAAAAAAAAAAATCAAATTTTTTGTCAAAAATTCCATTGAATTGTTTTAACTTTTTTAATTTTCTGCTGTAACTTTTACAAATACTATGTTAAAATTATGAAATAATTTACACACATAGTACTTTTGGATCCTTTTCGGATATGCTATTTACTATTTTCATTTATTTTATACTTATTGATAAAACGAAATTACAAAAAATTTTAAAAATATCCTTTATTTTGGCTATAATAATTACAATTCTAAATTTTAAGAAACTAAAATATATTTAAAATTTAGAGTTTTATATTATCTTTCGAATGGTGAAAATCCCATTTCAATAACTTTAATATTTTAGAAATTATTCAATTTAGTTTAAAATCATAATATAATTATAAATGTTTCTAGCCAATTTTTAAAAAATTCCACAATTTTTATAATAAAATTTTGAAAAAAATTATTATTATAAAATTAATTATTACAAATTTTAGAGATATTTTTTAAAATTTTTAATATTAAAATTTAACCAAATAATAATAATTTAATAAAGATAAAAATTAAAATAAAAACTAGCGGCGAAACTATGCGCAACTAGAAAAAATAGTTAAGACAAAATTTATAGAAAATTTTATGTTCTACAATTTTGATTCCATGTAATTTTTCATAAAAATCCATAATTTTGTCTTAAAATCTAAAAAAGTCACAAAAATGTCTATATAAATTTTTTCACGCCCTCTAGCGGCGAAACTATGAGGAATTCAAAAAACCGGAAGTGATAAAATCTGTAGAAAATTTAAAGTTCTACAACTTTCATATCCCGTAATTTTTCATAAAAATGCATTATTTTGGTTATTTAAGAAAAATATGAAAAAAAAGATACTTTTTGATAAACCTGGCAACAATGGCAAAAGTTTTTAAAAATTTTAATCATTCGAAATTAAACTATAACGTATAGAAAATATATGTGTAAAACTTTATTGTCATCTTGTTTAGTAATGACGTCATCACTTATAGCAACTGTCACTTCCGGTTGTCCGATTAACTCCAAAATATATACGGGTCGTCTCCTTGTTACCCTAAATATGTATATAAAATTTCATCTAAATCGGTCCAGCCGTTTAGACGCTATCGTGTTCACACACACACCCACACACACACACACACACACACACACACACACACACACACTAACACACACACACACACACAGACACACACACACACACAGACAGACATCATGCTAAAAATGGTATAAATGGATTCAGGTGACCTGAAAACGTAAAGATCCGTTAAAATCTGGGTATGGTCAAAATATCATGATCGCAATACTTTCCTTCTATACAACTCTGTTGTTCGGAAAGTAATAACAAAAATCAAATTTTAAGAATGTTTTGACATTCTTTTTTAAAATCCAAATTCAAATTATAGAAAATTTGAATCTAAAACCAAAATTTTTAAAGAAAACTCCAAGTATAGAATTACTTAATAAGTTTTAAAAACATTTATAACGTTTGTATCTTTAGGCCTGATGATGGTTAGCGACCGAAACTATTTGAATGATAGTACTTTTTGTAATTAAATTTTGTGGTACATTACTTTGTGCTTTATTTCCTGAAGAAAAATTGTTATATTCACTTAAATAAATATTAAAATTAATTAAACAGCGAATAACTAATAAAAATGCCCAAGTACTTCGCCTTAATATAAATAAAACAACGTAGTCATTCGCCTCAATACAGAAATAATTTGAAATTTTAATAGAAAATTTTGTTTATACAAATCGGATTTTTTTTAAAAAAAAATTACAATTTTCGAATAATATAATATGTTTGGGAACGAGAAAGTTTCGTTGAAAATTTGATGCGACCCAAAATCATTGCGATTTCCAGATCCAGAGTTCTAACCTCGTAACCTGTAACATTTAGAAAGTGGGTCAAACGGGGCCATATTACATCAGTTCTATCAGTTTCTCTCAAAACTCTTTTCTCGTCTCATAATTTGCTTTCGCCGGATATAAAGACTCTTTTAGAGAAACATTGAACTCGTTTTCAATATAAAAAAAAATCGGTTGTGTCGCCCTAAAACTTTCCCGACGATTATCCACGAATACTATTTCAGATATTTAAGATTAAAGTTTCAAATTTTGACATTTTTTAAATGACATATTGCAAGTCAAATTCCATGTCTAATGGGTTCTTCCGACGGGTAACCCAGACCATATACCAAATTTCAGCTCAATCGGATTAAACGTGTGGCCTCTATCGTGTAAGAATACACACAGACAGACAGACACATACACACATAGACAGACATACGATCTAAATGGTCTTAATCGTCTTAAGGGATCTTAAAATGTATATTTCCATCTTTCTCGAAAAACTTTTTTAGCTCGTTCACGATACATTTTCTCCACACTCGAATTTGAAAAAACATCAAGACTGCATTTTTTCACAAAAATTTAAAAATACAACAGAAGCAAGAATGCGTTTTCTTGCACACGAATTTGAAAAAATAGAAATTAAAACACATTTTTCCACAAAAAAAATTAGAAAAAAATTCAAAAGTATTTTTTCACAAACGAATATGGAAAAAATGCATTTTTAACATATAAATTGGTATAAAAGCATAAAAAAAAAACTAGAAAAAAATGCGTTTTTTCACACATACATTGGGAAAAAAGCAACAATAAATTTTCTATATAAAAATTGTAAAAAACAGCATATTTTTTTTTATACAAATTTGAAAAAAAACAAAAGTAAGAATACATATTTCCTTATTCAAATTTGAAAAAATACAAAGCGCATTTTATCCCACACAAATTTAAAAAGAAACAAGCCACAATGCATTTTTCTACACGAAAAACTAGAAAAAACAGCAGAAATGCATTTTTTACACATAAATTAAGAAAAAAACAAGTATGCAAGAAATTCGAAAAAAAAAACAGAAGTACGAATATGGAAAAACTACAAAAATGTATTTTTCCAGAAAAAAAACTGTAGAATATAGCAAAAACGCATTTTTTCACATATAAATTGATAAAAAAGCAAGAATACATTTTTCCACATAAAAAAAAACAGTAAAAATGCGTTTCTTACACATAAATTGAGAAAAAAGCGAACATGCATTTTTCCATACAGGACAACTAAAAATCGGCTGTGTCATCCCAGAACTTTCACGGTTCGGATGTGGAGAATAAGATTATTTTAATTACAAAATACAAAATTTCTGAATGGAAAAATAAAATTCTATAAAAATGAAATAAATTGCTAGAAAAAAATGGATAAACATTGCTAAAATACACAAAAATTAATTAAAATGAAAAACGACAAAAAATAATTAAAATGGCACCAAGATAATGAATTATTTCAAAAAATGTCAAAAAAAATTGAAAATGGGCAAAAAATTAAAAATAGGATAAGAATCTTAATACAATTTGTAAAAATTGGGAAAAATAATAAAAAAGCAAAAAGGCAAAAAATGCAACAAAACTAAACAAAAAAAAATAAAAACAGGGAAAAAATATGTCAAATAAAACAAAGTAAAGAGAAAAAATGCAAAATGCGCCAAAAATGTAAAAAAAAAAGGTAAAAACACAGAGACAAATTTTAAAAAGAGCAAATAAAGTAGCAAAAAGAGATAAAAAAGCAACAAAAAAGGGTAAAAAAGCAACAACAAAAAAGCAAAATAGAAGTAAATAAAGACAAAAAAAAGTCAAAAAAGCTCAAAAATTAAAAGCAAAATAAGCTAAAAAAGTTAAAATAAAAAAGGCAAAATAATGGCAAAAATGACAAAAAAAAGGAAAAGTGGAAAAATCAACAAAAAGTCCAAAAAAAAGCCAAATAAGACAAAGTAAAGGAAAATAGGTCAAAAAAGAAAAAACCTACAAAAAAGTTAAAAAAAGGCTAGTAGAGGAAAAATAAAGACAAAAAAAAAGTTTTTAAAAAGTCCAAAAAATATGCCAAATAATGGGAAAAAACCAAAATACCAAAGAAGAAGCAAAAGAGTATGGAAATAAAGGCAAAAAGACAAAAAAAAAACAAAAAAGGTAAAACAAAGGCAAAAAAAGGGACAAAAAAGACAAAAAAATCGATTGTGTCGCCCCAAAATTTTTCCGATGGGTATCCACGAATATTTTTTAAGATATTTAATGTTAAAGTTTCAAATTTTGATATTTTTCAAATGACATATTGCAAGTCAAATTTCCTGGCTAATGGATTCTTCCGACGAGGAACCCAAACCATATACCAAATTTCAGCTCAATCGGATTAAACATGTGGCCTCTATCGCGGAAGAATTCACACAGACAGACAGACAGACAAGCAAACAGACAGACAGACAGAGAGATCAGACAGACAGACAGAGAGATCAGACAGACAGACAGACAGACAGATAGACAGACAGACAGACAGACAGACAGACAGAGAGACAGACAGAGAGACAGACAGAGAGACAGACAGAGAGACAGACAGACAGACAGACAGACAGACAGACAGACAGACAGACAGACAGACAGACAGATAGACAGACAGACAGACAGACAGACAGACAGACAGACTCCCATCTGGAAATGGTCTTTCTCAGGTGACATTAAAATGGATATTTCCATTTTTATCTCGAAAATTTTTTATAGCTGGTTCACAATACTTTCCCTTCTGGGAAATGGCTCGGGAAAGTAATAAGCAAAACTCGGTCTTCCAGTTAGAAATAGGGAAAAACAAGAAAAAATAATGAAAAACAAGAAAAAGATGAAAAAATGGAAAAATAGTGAAAACTTTTAAAATTAGGAAAAACAGGAAAATTTGTGAAAAATAGTAATTTAGGGAAAAAACATAGAAAAACAGGGAAAACTGCAAAAAATAGGAAAAAATATAAAAAATAGAAAAAAATAGGGAAAAACAGGGAAAAATAGAAAAAAAAAGCATAGATCGGTCATCCAGGTGGAAATAGGGAAAAATAGGAAAAAATAATGAAAAACTGGAAAAGTATGAAAAAAAAATAGAAAAACACTAAAAAACTGGGAAAATGGGAAAAAACCGGGTAAAATTGAGAAAAATTAAAAAAGTATAAAAAGAAATGGAATAAAATATGAAAAATAGAAAAAATATAAGAAAAAACTGTCAAAAATTGGAAAAAATGGGAAAAAATAAGCATAGCTCGGTCGTCTAGGTAAATTGAAAAGTAAAAAACTGGGAAAAATGGGGTAAAATAAAATTGTGACAAATAAGTAAAAATAAGAAGAAATAGGTATTTAAAACACAGAAAAAAAATAGAAAAATAGGGAAAAATATTAAAAATCAAGCATATCTCGGTCGTCCATGTATAAATAGGGAAAAACAAGAAAAATAATTAAAAATTGGAAAAACAGAAAAAAATTGGAAAAATAGTAAAAAATTGGAAAAAATAAAGCAAAAGAGGGAAAAACCAGGAAAATTTGATAGAAATACAAAATATTGGGAAAAGCATGAAAAAATTAGGAAACATTGCAAAAAGTAGGAAATAATAAGAGGAAATAGGAAAAATAGGGAAAAGTTGCGAAAAATTGGAAAAAATAAGAATAGAGAGGATAAAATATGAAAAATAGAAGAAAATAGGAAAAAATAAGTAAAAATTAGGAAAAATAAAAGAGTGAAACAGGAAAATTTATGAAAAAAATAGTAACAATAGGGAAAACAAGAAAAAACATGGTAAAAATATAAAAAAATAAGACAGGAAAAGAAAGGAAGAGATATAAAAAATTGGTTGTGACGCCCTCGATCACTTTTTCAGATATTTTGACATTTATTTTATTTTTGACAGGTGACAGATGCAGAAATAATTTTGACTGTTTTGATTTTACTTTCCCGGACACGTCAAAGGGAAAGTAAGGTGAACGAGCAAAAAAAAAAATCGAGACATCGATGGAAATATCCATTTTGAGGTCCCCCAAGAAGATTGAAACCATTTCCAGCGCATGGTCTGTCTGTGTGTCTGTGTGTAATCTTCCACGATAACTGCCGAACCGTTTGATCAATCAAGCTGAAATTTGGTATGGAGGGTTGGTGTGTGCCTAGAATGCGACCATTAGTTTTTGGTTTAAATTGGTACAGTAGAAGGTCCTCAAGACCGACATTGATTGAATTCACATGTAACAATTTTTTACTTATTTTAAATTTTAAGGACAAACAATACACTTTAGTGCAAAATGTTTCAGTACAAAGTTTTATAGAATAAAATTCCCTACAACTTTTGTTTTAGACTTTTTCCAAAATTTCCAATAGTTGCGTCACTAGAGGGCGCGTAAAAAATGTGCATATATGTTTTCTCTAGTTTTTGTTGATTTTGAGGACAAATAATACACTTAAGTGCAAAATGTTGTAGTACAAAGTTTTAGAGCATAAAATTTCCTACAACTCTTGTCTGAAACTTTTTCTACAATTTCCAATAGTTGCGCTACTAGAGGGCGCATAAAAAATGTGCTTGTAGATTTTCTCTAGTTTTTCTTGATTTTGAGGGCAAACAATGCAATTTAGTGCGAAATTTTCTGGTTCAAAGTTGTAAAGCATCAAATTTTCTTTAACTTTAATATTAAACTTTTTATCAAATTCCTCATAGTTTCGCCGCTAGATGGCGAGAAATATACACTTTATAATTTTCCATTTTTTTAAAATTGGAGGTAAATTATGCTCTTTAGTGCAAAATGTTTCAGTGCAAAGTTGTTAAGCATAAAATTCCCTACAACTATTGTATGAAAATTTTTCCCGAATTTCCAATGTTTTCACACATGATTCTAATCCTAATCCTAGCAGTGTGATATATAACGTGCGCATGCGCAGCTTATGTCATCAACATTGAAATATCAATTCGTATTCATCATCGGCTCGCTATTTTTAATGTGTTCCATAAATTAATGTAATACTTACTGTCAGTAGATAGAACGTTCTTTAACTTTAACGGTTCTGTAACTAATGACAATGACGTTTAGATTGTGACAATTGTATAAGAAATCAACTTGTAAAGTTTTATTCTAAACGTCATTGCCTTTACTTATTATTGAGTCTTTAAAGTTAAAGGACGTTCTATCTACTGACAGTTAGTATTTTGTAATTAAAATAATAATTATAAATAACATATTCTCTACGGTCGAGCCGGGAAAGTTCTGGGGTGACACAGCCGATTTTTTTCAAGGGCTTTCAAATGACATATTGCAAGTCAAATTCCGTGAGATATTACATCTGTCATTTTTTGATAGTGACACTTCCGCTTGACAGATGTCGTACAAAAATTAATTAGTTCTTTCGACGAGTAACCCAAATCCATATACCAAATTTCAGCTCAATCGGATTAAACGTGTGGCCTTTATCGCGGAAGAATACACACAGACAGACAGACTGACTTCCATCTGGAAATGGTCTTAATTTTGGTTCGTGAAGTTAGCCCTCAAAGTGTCAATTTTTTTCCCGGAAATTTCAGGTTTGTTAGTGCTTCGTTAGTGCTTCTTAGTGCTTTAACTATTTTCGTTAATGATTTTTTCGTTTTCTGGATATTAACGATTTTTTAATTTCAAGGTCAGCCCTGACAAGTTACCAAAAAGAACAAAATTTAATTTCAAGGTCATGCACTCGTTTTATTAAAACTATTTAATACTTCATGTTTAAACTGCAATAACGTCGAAGTAAGTATTTTATGGTCATAATTGATTTTCCCATCTACAAAATTTTTTCTACTATCACTATTCAAAGTATGCTTTTTCGCATCAATTTTCATTCGCAAAGTAGATTATTTCTCAAGTGTATGAGCAAAAAACTTACCTTGGAAAAACAATACACTTTTATAACTATTATATATAGTCACAATGGCCAACTACAAATTAACATAACGTATATTTTATTGTTAGTTTCTCTCCGGAAAAAAAATTAAGAAAACTATCTAAAGCACTAACGATGCCTCAAGAAACGACTCTAGATTTAAGTCAATCCCATATGATTTGAGGGCTGACCTTGAAAATTAAAAGTTAAATATCTCGAAAAGAAAAGAATCATGATTGCAACTTTTTAAAGCACTAACAAAGCACTAAAATCTGAGACCAAAATTGAGTCAATAGAAAAATGTTTTGGGTTTGACGTTGAAATTAAAATCTAAAATACCAAGAAAAATAGACAAGCACTTTCGAAACTATTTGAAGCATAAAGAAGCACTAAATGAAAGTACTAAATTTCGTCCATTTTGGAAGATTGTGTCAGGGCTAACCTTGAAATTAAAAAATCGTTAATATAAAGAAAACAGAAAAAGCACTAACTAAGCACTAACAAACGGGAAATTGCCAAAAAAATAATTGACACTTTAGGGTCTAACTTCACCGGACCTCAATAATTTCCCATCTCGGAAATGGGTCGGGAAAGTAAGAATTTATTAGAGTAAAAGAACATAGTCTAATTCATTTGGGACACACTATATATAATATTTATGGATATAGGATATTTTTAATTATTTAGAAAATTAACAATTAAGAGACACTAAATTATTTTTGCAGATAATACAAGTACAATATTAATTTATATTGTCTGAGAGTTAAATTTCTTAATTAGAGCTATTCATATTGAAAATTATTCATAACCAAATATTTATGTTTGGCAGATATCCGGAGAGAACTTTAGACGTTTCTATTTATATTCCAATTGTTCCTGGAGAGTTTGCTTGTCTTGCTACAACATTTGGGAAAACTTCAATATAAAGGCTTTGTGATTTCTACAAGTCAAAAATATATCCTCGTCCTTAGAGAGATATAAAAAGTATTCTTTTTACCAAAAATTTCAATGTTTTAACTATATTTAAATTTATCATTTCAGTGTACAAATTAAATTTTTAAGTATTTAGTAATAAATTCGTTTGTATGTATTTGGAACGACTTGAAATCCTCTCGGGCCAGAAACCCTCAGTTTTTTTTTTACCCTTGATGCATAAATAACTATAACGGACATTAAAAATGCATAAAGCGTATTTTTAGAGACAGTTGTAGGGTAAATAATATGTGAAAAGAATTTGTAGATTTACGTCGTGTAGTATTTCATTCTAGGGAAAGAGATAAAAATTTTTTAAATTTATGAATTTTGTTCCTTAATTCAATATTTTTATTGTCTACACATTTTGTTTGTTTCGGAGAATTTATGACACGATGATAAAAACAAACAAATCACAAAATCAATTCCGGGCACAGAGTAAAAAAAATTGGCTTTGTCACCCCAGAACTTTCCCTGCTCGACCGTAGAAAATATGTTATTTATTATTATTATTTTAATTACAAAATACTAAGCATTACATTAATTTAGGACATAAGCATGCGCATGCGCACATTATATAGTACAGTGCTACAATTAGGATCTCCAAAAATCATATGTGAAAACTATTGGGAATTCTAGAAAATTATTCATACAATAGTTGTAGGGAATTTTATGCTTTACAACTTTGTACTACAACATTTTGCACTAAAGTGTATTGTTTATCCTCAAAATCAAGAAAAACTAGATAAAACCTACATGCACATTTTTTACACGCCCTCTAGCGGCGCAACGATTAGAAATTCGGCAAAAAGCTTAAGACAAAAGTTGTAGAGAATTTTATGCTCTAAAACTTTGTACTACAACATTTTGCACTAAAGTGTATTGTTTATCCTCAAAATCAAGAAAAACTAGATAAAACCTACATGCACATTTTTTACACGCCCTCTAGCGGCGCAACGATTAGAAATTCGGCAAAAAGCTTAAGACAAAAGTTGTAGAGAATTTTATGCTCTAAAACTTTGTACTACAACATTTTGCACTAAAGTGTATTGTTTATCCTCAAAATCAAGAAAAACTAGATAAAACCTACATGCACATTTTTTACGCGCCCTCTAGTGGCGCAACTATTGAAAATTCTGCAAGAAGCTTAATACAAAAGTTGTAGGGAATTTTATGCTCTAAAACTTTGTACTACAACATTTTGCACTAAAGTGTATTGTTTATCCTCAAAATCAAAAAAAAACTAGAGAAAACCTATATGCACATTTTTTACGCGCCCTCTAGTGGTGCAACTATTGAAAATTCTGCAAAAAGCTTAATACAAAAGTTGTAGGGAATTTTATGCTCTAAAACTTTGTACTACAACATTTTGCACTAAAGTGTATTGTTTATCCTCAAAATCAAAAAAAAACTAGAGAAAACCTATATGCACATTTTTTACGCGCCCTCTAGTGGTGCAACTATTGAACATTATACAAAAAGCTTAATACAAAAGTTGTAGGGAATTTTATGCTCTAAAACTTTGTACTACAACATTTTGCACTAAAGTGTATTGTTTATCCTCAAAATCAAAAAAAAACTAGAGAAAACCTATATGCACATTTTTTACGCGCCCTCTAGTGGTGCAACTATTGAAAATTCTGCAAAAAGCTTAATACAAAAGTTGTAGGGAATTTTATGCTCTAAAACTTTGTACTGCAACATTTTGCACTTAAGTGTATTGTTTGTCCTCAAAATCAAGAAAAACTAGATAAAACCTACATGCACATTTTTTATACGCCCTCTAGTGGCGCAACTATTGGAAATTCTGCAAAAAGCTTAATACAAAAGTTGTAGAGAATTTTATGCTCTAAAACTTTGTACTACAATATTTTGCACTAAAGTGTATTGTTTGTCCTCAAAATCAAGAAAAACTAGATAAAACCTACATGCACATTTTTTACACGCCCTCTAGCGGCGCAACGATTGGAAATTCGGCAAAAAGCTTAAGATAAAAGTTGTAGAGAATTTTATGCTCTAAAACTTTGTACTACAACATTTTGCACTAAAGTGTATTGTTTATCCTCAAAATCAAGAAAAACTAGATAAAACCTACATGCACATTTTTTACGCGCCCTCTAGTGGCGCAACTATTGAAAATTCTGCAAGAAGCTTAATACAAAAGTTGTAGGGAATTTTATGCTCTAAAACTTTGTACTACAACATTTTGCACTAAAGTGTATTGTTTATCCTCAAAATCAAAAAAAAACTAGAGAAAACCTATATGCACATTTTTTACGCGCCCTCTAGTGGTGCAACTATTGAAAATTCTGCAAAAAGCTTAATACAAAAGTTGTAGGGAATTTTATGCTCTAAAACTTTGTACTACAATATTTTGCACTAAAGTGTATTGTTTGTCCTCAAAATCAAGAAAAACTAGATAAAACCTACATGCACATTTTTTACACGCCCTCTAGCGGCGCAACGATTGGAAATTCGGCAAAAAGCTTAAGACAAAAGTTGTAGAGAATTTTATGCTCTAAAACTTTGTACTACAACATTTTGCACTAAAGTGTATTGTTTATCCTCAAAATCAAGAAAAACTAGATAAAACCTACATGCACATTTTTTACGCGCCCTCTAGTGGCGCAACTATTGAAAATTCTGCAAGAAGCTTAATACAAAAGTTGTAGTGAATTTTATGCTCTAAAACTTTGTACTACAACATTTTGCACTAAAGTGTATTGTTTATCCTCAAAATCAAAAAAAAACTAGAGAAAACCTATATGCACATTTTTTACGCGCCCTCTAGTGGTGCAACTATTGAACATTCTACAAAAAGCTTAATACAAAAGTTGTAGGGAATTTTATGCTCTAAAACTTTGTACTACAATATTTTGCACTAAAGTGTATTGTTTGTCCTCAAAATCAAGAAAAACTAGATAAAACCTACATGCACATTTTTTACACGCCCTCTAGCGGCGCAACGATTGGAAATTCGGCAAAAAGCTTAAGACAAAATTTGTAGAGAATTTTATGCTCTAAAACTTTGTACTACAACATTTTGCACTAAAGTGTATTGTTTATCCTCAAAATCAAGAAAAACTAGATAAAACCTACATGCACATTTTTTACGCGCCCTCTAGTGGCGCAACTATTGAAAATTCTGCAAGAAGCTTAATACAAAAGTTGTAGGGAATTTTATGCTCTAAAACTTTGTACTACAACATTTTGCACTAAAGTGTATTGTTTATCCTCAAAATCAAGAAAAACTAGATAAAACCTACATGCACATTTTTTACGCGCCCTCTAGTGGCGCAACTATTGAAAATTCTGCAAGAAGCTTAATACAAAAGTTGTAGGGAATTTTATGCTCTAAAACTTTGTACTGCAACATTTTGCACTTAAGTGTATTGTTTGTCCTCAAAATCAAGAAAAACTAGATAAAACCTACATGCACATTTTTTACACGCCCTCTAGTGGTGCAACTATTGAAAATTCTGCAAAAAGCTTAATACAAAAGTTGTAGGGAATTTTATGCTCTAAAACTTTGTACTACAACATTTTGCACTAAAGTGTATTGTTTATCCTCAAAATCAAGAAAAACTAGATAAAACCTACATGCACATTTTTTACGCGCCCTCTAGTGGCGCAACTATTGAAAATTCTGCAAGAAGCTTAATACAAAAGTTGTAGGGAATTTTATGCTCTAAAACTTTGTACTACAACATTTTGCACTAAAGTGTATTGTTTATCCTCAAAATCAAAAAAAAACTAGAGAAAACCTATATGCACATTTTTTACGCGCCCTCTAGTGGTGCAACTATTGAAAATTCTGCAAAAAGCTTAATACAAAAGTTGTAGGGAATTTTATGCTCTAAAACTTTGTACTACAACATTTTGCACTAAAGTGTATTGTTTATCCTCAAAATCAAAAAAAAACTAGAGAAAACCTATATGCACATTTTTTACGCGCCCTCTAGTGGTGCAACTATTGAACATTCTACAAAAAGCTTAATACAAAAGTTGTAGGGAATTTTATGCTCTAAAACATTGTACTACAATATTTTGCACTAAAGTGTATTGTTTGTCCTCAAAATCAAAAAAAAAACTAGAGAAAACCTATATGCAAATTTTTTACGCGCCCTCTAGTGGCGCAACTATTGGAAATTCTGCAAAAAGCTTAAGACAAAAGTTGTAGGGAATTTTATGCTCTAAAACTTTGTACTATAACATTTTGCACCAAAGTGTATAGTTTGTCCTTAAAATTTAAAAAAATAAAAAATTGTTACATGAGCATTTAATCAATATCGGTCTTGAGGACCGTCTACTTTACCAATTTAAACCAAAATATAATGGTCGCATTCTAGGCACACACCGACCCTCCATACCAAATTTCAGCTTGATTGGTCAAACGGTTCGGCAGTTATCGTGGAAGATTACACACAGACACACAGACAGACCATACGCTGGAAATAGTCTCAATTTTCTTGGGGGACCTCAAAATGGATATTTCCATCGATATCTCGATTTTTGTTTTTTGCTCGTTCACTTTACTTTCCCTTTGATGGGTCCGGGAAAGTAAAAAATTCTACCTGTGATAAAATCTAGAAAGCGTTTTGTTATTTTAGGGTTAAATTTGGTTATTTTCCCTAAGAAAGCGAATTCTAGATATGAGGAGAGGTGACCTTGACATTTGTCCTTTTAGTTCAAGGTCACTTCTCCTCATATATAGAATCCACCTTCTTACACTACTAACCTACATTGAATAAAGTTTTTGTTTGATCGAAAATCGAATTAATAATTATTAATTTATGGCGTTTGTCGCTTATTTAATGAGAAAATATAATTATACGATAAAACTGGAATTTAAGAAATAATAGATTAATTTCAGGATTAATTAAGTTTACTTTGTTCTTACTTTTATACAGAGTGATTCATTACTGTGGATAGAGAACTAATGCTAAGGTATTGCATTCCTTATAACTGAGATACAGGGTGTTTTATTCGTTTTGTTCACTTTTTGTTTGAATATAACTTGGAAACCACCCTGTACATTTTTTTAACGTTTAGCACGGATAATTTTCATTAATTGTTGAATTTACGAAATACAGATTAGGCTTGAGGAAAAATTCTCACATTCCTCCATCTTGAATGTGTAAGTTTTTCCCCTACTTTTACTTTCCCGACATATCTCGGAGAAGGGAAAGTATTGTGAACGAACTAAAAAAAAATTTCGAGATAAAGGTGGAAATATCAATTTTGAGGTCACCTGAGATAATTAAGATCATTTCCAGATGGAAGTCTGTCTGTCTGTCTGTCTGTCTGTTTGCAAAATTTCCCCATTTTGCCATGTCTATTACCTATTTTTTTCATATTTTTTCCAATTTTTGTCTAGTTTTGAATTTTTTTTTCGTTATTTTTCTCTAATTTTCACTATTTTCCAATACTTTCCTTATTTTCCTTTACTTTTTCCATTTTTAATAGATTTTTATCGTTCTTTCCTATTGTTTCCAATTGTTTTCCTATTTTTCCCTAAACTTCGTAGTTTTCCCTATTTTTCCCAATTATTCGAAATCAGGAAAACAATAAGAAAAAAACTCAGACATACAAAGTTAGAAAAAAAAATTGTAAAAAGTTTGGGCAATCCCATATTTTCCTATTTTTCTCTATTTTCCCCTGTTTTTCATTGCTTCCATATTTTTCCCTAATTTCCCATTTTGCCCTATTTTGTCCAGTTTTTTCGTATTTTGTTATATTATTTCCCGTTTTCCGTAAAATTTCCTCAATTTTTCACAATTCACCTATTTCGCACCATTTTCTCTATTTTCCTGTATTTTTCCCATTTTTTCCTAATTTTCGGTATTTTTCTATATTTTTACCAATATTTCTCTCTTTTTTTCATATTTTTCTCCACTTTCTAAAATGTTTCTTACTGTTCCATATTTTTTCCTATTTTTCAATGTTTGTCCTTTTTTCTCTTAATTTCTGTATTTTTCCATACCTAATCTTTTCCTATTTTTCTTTTATTTCACATTTTTTCGCCATTTTGTCCAATTTTTTTTTAATCTATTCTTATATTTTCCCATTTAAACTAATTTTTCGGTTTTTTTCCTTGTTTTTCTCATTTTTCCGTATGTTTTCTCCTATTTTTAATTAAATTTCCTTTTTTCCCAATTTGCTCCTATTTTTCAAATTTGTTTAATACTTTTTTACTATTTTCTAATTTTTCTTTTTTGCTATTTTCTCCTTTTTTCTATGTTATTTTCCTTTTTTTCCAAATTCCGTGGTTTTTCCCATTGTTTACAATTTTTCCTTATTTTTCTTTATTTTTCACGATTTTTCCTACAGTTTTTCACCATTTTGGCCTTTTTTTTTTATTTTTTTAAATGTTTCCTGTTTTTCTTTATTTATCCCGATTTTCCAATATTTTCCCCATTCTTTTTGATATTTTTCCTACAATTTGCATATTTTTTCCTATTTTTACCTAATTTTCGTATTTTTGCCTATTTTTCTTTATTTTCTGTTTCTCAATTCTTCATATTTTTTATTGTTTTCCATATTTTTCTCCATTTTCCTCTAATTTTTCCATATTTTTTATATTTTCGCCTATTTTTTCCTATTTTACTTTCCCCACCGACCTCCGAGAAGGGAATATATTGTGAACGAGCTAAAAAAAAATTTCGAGATTAAGAAATATCCATTTTCAGGTCACCTGAGATGATTAAGACCATTTTCAGATGGGAGTCTGTATGTCTGTCTGTCTGTATGTCTATCTGTCTGTCTGTGTGTATTTTTCCACGATTGAGGCCACACGTTTAATCCGATTGAGCTGAAATTTGGTATATGGATTTGGGTTACTCGTCGAAAGAATCCATTAGTTTTTGTATGACATGTGTCAAACGGAAGTGTCACTATCAAAAAATGACAGATGCATTATCTCATCGAATTTGACTTGCAATATGTCATTTGAAAGCCCTTGAAAAACTCTATTCAGAACAGTCAAAATTATTTCTCCAACTGTCACCTGTCAAAAACAAAAAAATGTCAAAATTTGAAACTTTAACATTAAATGTTTTGAAAAAGTGTTCGAGGGCGACACAACCAATTTTTCATATCTTTTCCTTTCTTTTCCTTTCTTATTTTTTTTATATTTTTTGCCAGTTTTTCCTTGTTTTTCCCAACTTTTACTATTTTCCACAAAATAAACTAGACATTTTATCGAAAAAATGCATTTTACCTCCCGAGCCAAAATAAAATAGAGACTAAAAAGACATTTTATCGGAAAAATGGATTTTTACATCGAGAGCTAAAATAAAATAGAGAGTAAATTGACATATTATTGGAAAAATTCCTTTTTACCTCTCGCCCTTCAGATAAGAGAGGTATAGGAATCATGCTAAAAATTGGGTAGTGAGTTTTCAATTGATAAACACGTTTTGGGGTCCCTAGAATACGATTTTAATATTTTCGCGATGATGTCTGTGTGTGTGTGTGTTAGTGTGTGTGTTAGTGTGTGTGTGTGTTTGGATGGATGTTGTAGTAACGATAACTCAAAAACTACTGAATAAAAAAATTTGAAATTTTGCATACAGGATTCTGATACCCTAGATTAGATCTGATTAGATTTTGGTGCCAATCGCACAACCGGAAGTGGCAGTTGCTATGGGTGATGACGCCATTATTATACAAAACGGCAATAAAGTTTTACACATATATTTTGTATACCCTATAGTTTATTTTCATCTCATTAAAATTTTCGAAACTTTTGCCATTGTTGCCAGATTTACAAAAAAATAATTTTTTTTCCTACTTTTTTGTGTCAACCTGTAAATTTTTGATTCAAAAATGGCGAGAGGTCATGTGCTGGCCACATCAGATTTTATTTAGTGGAAGTCGAAATAGTTATTTTATTAACAAGTGCGGAAAGTTATACTTTTCCGCACGCAATTGCAGTTGCCCGAACGACGCGAAGCGGAGTTCGGGCATGCAATTAAGTGGACAAAAGATACTTTACGCAAGTGTTAGGAACAATATTTTTTCTACAAGCGCCTTGAATTAAAAAAAAAAAAAAATTAGCAAAAATATTTTTTTGTCATTAAACAAAAATTTTCTTAATGCTTCTTAATAAATAAAACATTAGGATGAAAGTAATCATAGTAACCAAGTAAGAATTAATTTTTAATCATTATTAAAATGTAATTTAGTTTTCTGGAAAAATTCTGAAAAACAATAACATCTCGTTAGTGATAAAAAAAGCAGGAATTTATTCTGTTTGATTTAGAAACTTTCTCGAATGTCATAAGTTCGTATAAAAACTAGCCAGTGACGGATTAAGACTAAATTTTATCAAAATGTTTATGTATATTTCTAGACACTCTTTTTTTTTTAATTTCGAAATATACCCCGCATATTCTTCTTCTTCTTTTATTCATTCAATTCTCTTTTATTTGTGGATTTTGTAGCACGTGTCTCATTTATTGCATTTTACGGCTTAATCCAGCACTGTACGAATTCTGGGGAATCTCCTTTTTGACCCAATTTCGGCGGTTGATGGATTTTTCATTGAAATGTCACTCATCTTGAGTGAATTGATATTCGTCGGAACGACAGGGCGGGCGAAAATTGTGTGTGTGTGTGTTTTTTTATTTGTAAGCTTTTTTGCCACTTTGAAGGTGTGAAAATCTTCTTGCTTATTTTTGTTCTTAAATTGTCTGTCAAAAGGAACAAAGAAAAATAAATAGTCTGGAAATCACTAGTTGGTTTTTTATTTATTTTTAAAATAAATTCAAGAATAGACTGGCGCCCAGATTTAACCCGTATTTTTGATATATCCATCCCAATATGTAATTTAGTCTTAAAATAAGTTCAAGAATATACTGGCGCTTAGATTTAACCCATATTTTTGATATATCCATCCCAATATATAATTTATTCTTAAAATAAGTTCAAGAATAGACTGGCGCCCAGATTTAACCCATATTTTTGATATATCCATCCCAATATATAATTTATTCTTAAAATAAGTTCAAGAATATACTGGCGCCCAGATTTAATCCATATTTTTGATATATCCATCCCAATATATAATTTATTCTTAAAATAAGTTCAAGAATAGACTGGCGCCCAGATTTAACCCATATTTTTGATATATCCATCCCAATATATAATTTATTCTTAAAATAAGTTCAAGAATATACTGGCGCCCAGATTTAACATATATTTTTGATATATCTATCCCAATATGTAATTTATTCTTAAAATAAGTTCAAGAATAGACTGGCGCCCAGATTTAATCCATATTTTTGATATATCCATCCCAATATATAATTTATTCTTAAAATAAGTTCAAGAATAGACTGGCGCCCAGATTTAATCCATATTTTTGATATATCCATCCCAATATATAATTTATTCTTAAAATAAGTTCAAGAATATACTGGCGCCCAGATTTAACCCATATTTTTGATATATCCATCCCAATATATAATTTATTCTTAAAATAAGTTCAAGAATATACTGGCGCCCAGATTTAACATATATTTTTGATATATCTATCCCAATATGTAATTTATTCTTAAAATAAGTTCAAGAATAGACTGGCGCCCAGATTTAATCCATATTTTTGATATATCCATCCCAATATATAATTTATTCTTAAAATAAGTTCAAGAATATACTGGCGCCCAGATTTAACATATATTTTTGATATATCTATCCCAATATATAATTTATTCTTAAAATAATTTCAAGAATAGACTGGCGCCCAGATTTAACACATATTTTTGATATATCCATCCCAATATATAATTTATTCTTAAAATAAGTTCAAGAATATACTGGCGCCCAGATTTAACATATATTTTTGATATATCTATCCCAATATGTAATTTATTCTTAAAATAAGTTCAAGAATAGACTGGCGCCCAGATTTAACCCATATTTTTGATATATCCATCCCAATATATAATTTATTCTTAAAATAAGTTCAAGAATATACTGGCGCCCAGATTTAACATATATTTTTGATATATCTATCCCAATATATAATTTATTCTTAAAATAATTTCAAGAATAGACTGGCGCCCAGATTTAACACATATTTTTGATATATCCATCCCAATATATAATTTATTCTTAAAATAATTTCAAGAATATACTGGCGCCCAGATTTAACTCATATTTTTGATATATCCATCCCAATATATAATTTATTCTTAAAATAAGTTCAAGAATATACTGGCGCCCAGATTTAACATATATTTTTGATATATCTATCCCAATATGTAATTTATTCTTAAAATAAGTTCAAGAATAGACTGGCGCCCAGATTTAATCCATATTTTTGATATATCCATCCCAATATATAATTTATTCTTAAAATAAGTTCAAGAATAGACTGGCGCCCAGATTTAACCCATATTTTTGATATATCCATCCCAATATATAATTTATTCTTAAAATAAGTTCAAGAATATACTGGCGCCCAGATTTAACATATATTTTTGATATATCCATCCCAATATATAATTTATTCTTAAAATAATTTCAAGAATATACTGGCGCCCAGATTTAACTCATATTTTTGATATATCCATCCCAATATATAATTTATTCTTAAAATAATTTCAAGAATAGACTGGCGCCCAGATTTAACACATATTTTTGATATATCCATCCCAATATATAATTTATTCTTAAAATAATTTCAAGAATAGACTGGCGCCCAGATTTAACACATATTTTTGATATATCCATCCCAATATATAATTTATTCTTAAAATAATTTCAAGAATATACTGGCGCCCAGATTTAACTCATATTTTTGATATATCCATCCCAATATATAATTTATTCTTAAAATAAGTTCAAGAATATACTGGCGCCCAGATTTAACACATATTTTTGATATATCCATCCCAATATATAATTTATTCTTAAAATAATTTCAAGAATAGACTGGCGCCCAGATTTAACCCATATTTTTGATATATCCATCCCAATATGTAATTTAGTCTTAAAATAAGTTCAAGAATATACTGGCGCTTAGATTTAACCCATATTTTTGATATATCCATCCCAATATGTAATTTAGTCTTAAAATAAGTTCAAGAATATACTGGCGCTTAGATTTAACCCATATTTTTGGTATATCCATCCCAATATGTAATTTAGTCTTAAAATAAGTTCAAGAATATACTGGCGCTTAGATTTAACCCATATTTTTGATATATCCATCCCAATATATAATTTATTCTTAAAATAATTTCAAGAATAGACTGGCGCCCAGATTTAATCCATATTTTTGATATATCCATCCCAATATGTAATTTATTCTTAAAATAAGTTCAAGAATATACTGGCGCTTAGATTTAACCCATATTTTTGGTATATCCATCCCAATATGTAATTTAGTCTTAAAATAAGTTCAAGAATATACTGGCGCTTAGATTTAACCCATATTTTTGATATATCTATCCCAATATGTAATTTAGTCTTAAAATAAGTTCAAGAATATACTGGCGCTTAGATTTAACCCATATTTTTGATATATCCATCCCAATATGTAATTTATTCTTAAAATAAGTTCAAGAATATACTGGCGCTTAGATTTAACCCATATTTTTGGTATATCCATCCCAATATGTAATTTAGTCTTAAAATAAGTTCAAGAATATACTGGCGCTTAGATTTAACCCATATTTTTGATATATCCATCCCAATATGTAATTTAGTCTTAAAATAAGTTCAAGAATATACTGGCGCTTAGATTTAACCCATATTTTTGATATATCCATCCCAATATGTAATTTAGTCTTAAAATAAGTTCAAGAATATACTGGCGCTTAGATTTAACCCATATTTTTGATATATCCATCCCAATATGTAATTTATTCTTAAAATAAGTTCAAGAATATACTGGCGCTTAGATTTAACCCATATTTTTGGTATATCCATCCCAATATGTAATTTAGTCTTAAAATAAGTTCAAGAATAGACTGGCGCCCAGATTTAATCCATATTTTTGATATATCCATCCCAATATGTAATTTATTCTTAAAATAAGTTCAAGAATATACTGGCGCTTAGATTTAACCCATATTTTTGGTATATCCATCCCAATATGTAATTTAGTCTTAAAATAAGTTCAAGAATATACTGGCGCTTAGATTTAACCCATATTTTTGATATATCTATCCCAATATGTAATTTAGTCTTAAAATAAGTTCAAGAATATACTGGCGCTTAGATTTAACCCATATTTTTGATATATCCATCCCAATATGTAATTTAGTCTTAAAATAAGTTCAAGAATATACTGGCGCTTAGATTTAACCCATATTTTTGGTATATCCATCCCAATATGTAATTTAGTCTTAAAATAAGTTCAAGAATATACTAGCGCTTAGATTTAACCCATATTTTTGATATATCCATCCCAATATATAATTTATTCTTAAAATAATTTCAAGAATAGACTGGCGCCCAGATTTAATCCATATTTTTGATATATCCATCCCAATATGTAATTTATTCTTAAAATAAGTTCAAGAATATACTGGCGCTTAGATTTAACCCATATTTTTGGTATATCCATCCCAATATGTAATTTAGTCTTAAAATAAGTTCAAGAATATACTGGCGCTTAGATTTAACCCATATTTTTGATATATCCATCCCAATATGTAATTTAGTCTTAAAATAAGTTCAAGAATATACTGGCGCTTAGATTTAACCCATATTTTTGATATATCCATCCCAATATGTAATTTAGTCTTAAAATAAGTTCAAGAATATACTGGCGCTTAGATTTAACCCATATTTTTGATATATCCATCCCAATATGTAATTTGGTCTTAAAATAAGTTCAAGAATATACTGGCGCTTAGATTTAACCCATATTTTTGATATATCCATCCCAATATATAATTTATTCTTAAAATAATTTCAAGAATAGACTGGCGCCCAGATTTAATCCATATTTTTGATATATCCATCCCAATATGTAATTTAGTCTTAAAATAAGTTCAAGAATATACTAGCGCTTAGATTTAACCCATATTTTTGGTATATCCATCCCAATATGTAATTTAGTCTTAAAATAAGTTCAAGAATATACTGGCGCTTAGATTTAACCCATATTTTTGGTATATCCATCCCAATATGTAATTTATTCTTAAAATAAGTTCAAGAATATACTGGCGCTTAGATTTAACCCATATTTTTGGTATATCCATCCCAATATGTAACTTAGTCTTAAAATAAGTTCAAGAATATACTGGCGCTTAGATTTAACCCATATTTTTGATATATCCATCCCAATATGTAATTTAGTCTTAAAATAAGTTCAAGAATATACTGGCGCTTAGATTTAACCCATATTTTTGGTATATCCATCCCAATATGTAACTTAGTCTTAAAATAAGTTCAAGAATATACTGGCGCTTAGATTTAACCCATATTTTTGATATATCCATCCCAATATGTAATTTATTCTTAAAATAAGTTCAAGAATATACTGGCGCTTAGATTTAACCCATATTTTTGGTATATCCATCCCAATATGTAATTTAGTCTTAAAATAAGTTCAAGAATATACTGGCGCTTAGATTTAACCCATATTTTTGATATATCCATCCCAATATATAATTTATTCTTAAAAAAATTTCAAGAATAGACTGGCGCCCAGATTTAACCCATATTTTTGATATATCCATCCCAATATATAATTTATTCTTAAAATAATTTCAAGAATAGACTGGCGCCCAGATTTAATCCATATTTTTGATATATCCATCCCAATATGTAATTTAGTCTTAAAATAAGTTCAAGAATATACTGGCGCTTAGATTTAACCCATATTTTTGATATATCCATCCCAATATATAATTTATTCTTAAAAAAATTTCAAGAATAGACTGGCGCCCAGATTTAACCCATATTTTTTATATATCCATCCCAATATATAATTTATTCTTAAAATAATTTCAAGAATAGACTGGCGCCCAGATTTAATCCATATTTTTGATATATCCATCAGAATATATAATTTATTCTTAAAATAAGTTCACGAATAGACTGGCGCCCAGATTTAACCCATATTTTTGATATATCCATCCCAATATATAATTTATTCTTAAAATAAGTTCAAGAATATACTGGCGCCCAGATTTAACTCATATTTTTGATATATCCATCCCAATATATAATTTATTCTTAAAATAAATTAAAGAATAGACTGGCGCCCAGTTTTAATCCATATTTTTGGTATATCCTTCCCAATATGTAATTTATAACTCATCATGTATATAAAAATCTTCATTTCTATATAAATTTAGTAGTTAAAAGCAAACAAATGCGAAGCCTTTGAACGAATTAAACGTAATTAAAAGTTTTCAAACGGAATTTATTTTTATAAGGCTTAATAAAAATTATAGCGATCTTTTATTCCAAATGTGTGCAAGAAAAGAACAAAGGTAATTTAATTCTGCAAACGGAACATTTATTACGCTATAATTATTGTTTTTCTTACTTGTTTTTATTGCGGTTGTTTATGTTGTATAACTTTTACTGAAAATTTTCGGGATTTAAAAATCATATTAATAAAATTCTTGACCTAAAAAACCATCAACTATATCATTTTTAATGTTTTAAATTTTGACATTTTTCAAATGACATATTGCAAGTCAAATTCCCTGGCTAATTGGTTCTTCCAAAGGGTAACCCAAACCGTATACTAAATTTCAGCTCAATCGAATTAAACGTGTGGCCTCTATCGTGGAAAAATACACACAGACAGACAGGCAGACTGATATACAGACTCCCATCTGGAAATGGTCTTAATCATCTCAGGTGACCACAAAAGTGATATTTCCATCTTTATCTCGAAAAAATTTTTTTAGTTCGTTTACAATACTTTCCCTTCTCGGAGTTGGGATGGGAAAGTAAAAAAAAATTCTAGATAAAGACGGAAATATCCATTTTGAGGTCCCCAGGGACGATTAAGACCATTTCCAGATTAAGTTCTGTCTGTATATTCTTCCACTATAGAAACTATACGCTTAATCCGATTAAGCTGAAATTTGGTATACGAGTTTCGGTTATTCATCGGATAGGGTCAACAAAACACGACCGGGCGGCTCATTTACAAACTCCAAAAGGTAGACATTAGGTATCCTCATGCGGAATCACTTCCCAAGTAGTCTGCGTCCATTTACACCTTTCTCTTCTATGCGACCAGTTAAGGAAGAAGGAATATTGGACGTTTCTATCTGAAGTGTTTCTTCCCATACAAAGAACCAGTTGCCAATTGCCTGTTGCCTCTTTTCGTGAAACTATTTTGTGCAAAGACTAATTTGTGTAACTATTACAGGCACCATGTCAATTACCCCGACAGCGGCAATGGAAATATCTCTGGGACTTCTGGATCCATTTTTGGTTTTCCATATATTCTTTGTCTTCTGTGGTCCGGCGTCTCACAGTTGCATAGTATGTGGAGTGCATTCTCGGTCCCTTTATTACATTGTCTGCATTTAAGATCGCCGTTATATAGCCCCATTTTGTTTAGATGCTCTCTGGTGGGAAGATGTCCCGTGGCTAGCCCTGTTGTAATTCGTAGTTGATTCCTACTCATTAAAAGTAGTTCTTCAGTTACGTTCTTTGACGGTTCTTTTATAAACTTTTTCCCGTGTAGAAGTCCGGGTATATTGTCCCAGTACACTTTGTGTTCTCGCTTAATCCAGTCTTTTAAATGGTTTCTAAATGTACGTTTTGGTACTCCCATCGCTGGTTTTAGACCAATTAATGGAGTTGACGATCCGCTTCTTGCGAGCTCGTCAACCCTTTCGTTTCCAGCCATACCTTTGTGACCTGGTACCCACGATAAAGTTACTTTATTATGGGTCGCCAGTTCCCTAAAGCCGGCGCCAGACGATGCTACCAACAACTTCCAACGATGGACCCTTGACAGTTAGACGTATCGTTTGGCCGTTGCTCGAACTACGAGTGTAGAATGTCAAGCATCCAACGTTCGTCTTGGAGCATGTTCGGGCTGTTGGCGGTCTTTTTACCCGCTTCAAAGGGTTTTTTTTTCACTGGACGGTACAGTTGGAAGACACTTGATAGACTGCTACACGATTCCGTGGATTGTTAAGGGCATGTTAAGAGCATATATAAGAGAACGGGTGTCTTTTTTACAAAAACCCATACCGACTACGTTGTTTCATTCCGAATAGGGTTAAATTAAGTGCGAAAGTCCGTTAATCATGTAAAGTAATAATTTAATCATTGTTAGTTATTGCGATGATCAAATATTTATAAATACCAGTCTAAATGTCACCTTTGGGCTCCATATCTATTTATTTCGTTGTTTATTCATCGGCTGTTAATACAATACAATGACATTTTATTTCGTACTTAGATCGATAATTCTACCTAAAACTCAACTCAACTGATAACGATATAAACAAGAAATATAATTTGGCCTCCAGACCCGTATCCCGATTAACTTAAATTTAATATATAACACTGACTAGATTATGATTCTTTTTCCCTCGTGGGCCCTCATATTACTATTTCATGCACATTCGAGTATTCCATAGACTTCTGCCTGGAATACAGGAGGTATATTTTCCTAGAGAGAAGCACTTTTGGTACTTATTTTGTTCGCAGTATATACCAGCTCCAGTTCCCCCTTTCGTTTTTGACCCGTCTGTGTACCAGCTAATTCCGTTAGGGTTTATCCTGAAATATATGCTTGTATTCAACTCATTCCGATTCTTAATTATTATACTCTCAGATCTTTATTGAAGCTGTATTTAGGAATCATGTGGTCTGACCTCATGCCAAGCATGTTGCCTCCCACATGATCTAACTTAGTGTGTCCCAGTCTATGATTTCCTTCATAGAATAGTAAGTCCTCTAGCCGTCGTAGAGCAATTCTAGCCTCCCTCTTTATAACGTATTGTAATATCGGGAGGTCAAGCAGAGTTTCCGTGGCAGCTGTAGGTGTTGTTTCTATGTTCCCCGCTATTCCCAAACAGGCAAGTCTTTGTATCTTGTCAAATTTGGAGATAGCGGTCCGTTGTTTTATCTTTGGCCATCAGACCAGAGATGCATATGTTACCATGGCCAGGACTACCATATTGTACAACCAATGTACGATTTTTGGATTAAGCCCTCATATTTTCCCAAACGTACGTCTAGATATCATTAAAATAGCAACCGCTTTCATATGTACTGCGTTTAGGGCCATCTGAAGTCGTTCCCTAATCATAGTTTTGGATTTTTTTGGGATAATATGACAAGGTCATCTGCGTATCGTAGTGTTTTGTGTCCTTTCTCTTGGAGGATTCTCAGCAGTCCATCCATTACCAGATTCCATAGCGGACTACCTCTGGTCACATGAGCTGCCTTGTTCTCCCCCATCAGAGATATACATATTAGCCTGCAGCTACCTGCAGCTCGTTGCATCATTACCTGAGTTCCTTGACGCTCTGGCTATTGAGTCTAATGATGTGTTATCAAAAGCTCCGCCAATACCCCGTCCCTAATATATCTGTCTAGCAGTTTTTCTAGTGTCTTTAGTACAAAAGACATTAGGCTTATTGGTCTTGCTCTTAGAATAGCATACAGCCTGTGTTGTAGAGTCTTGCCTCCCTTTCGTAGATAAATGCCATCTGGTCCTGGCTATTTATATAGTTCGAATGAGTTTACTGCCAATTTGATTTTGTCCACGTCAATGGCCTTTTTTGCGACCTGCCAGTTCTCTCTGGAGTCCCACATAAGTGGCTCCAGCTCTGAATTCTGCCAGTTCTCTTGTGAAAGGTTTATTGATCATGATTCTGGAAAGTGAACCATTAACAGTTCTTCCATTGTTTCCTCACCAGTTTTGGTGTATTCTCCGTTCTCTTTTTTGAGTGTTTATTGACCTCTGTGGATCTTTAGAAAGGATTTTCTGGAGCCTGGCACATTCGTTAGTTCTATTTGTGTCCTCACAGTGCCTTCTCTAAGAGTTCCTTTTATATTTCCTTAGCGTTTTGTTGTATTCATTCCATTTAGTTGAATCATTCCTTGCTTTATCATATTTTTTTCTAACTTACCTTCTTAATCCTGCAAGTTCATTGTCCCACCAGAGCATATTCCTGTTAAACTGTTTTCTAGGTCTGCTTCATATGCGTCCCAGTCTGTTTTTCATGGGTTGCGATAAGTTTCTTGTATAGGTAATTGTCCTCCTATATTAAAGTAAATGTATCTGTGGTCTGAAAAACTAAGCTCCTCGGATATATGTTAGTTTCTTACAAAATTACTGATAAAAGTAGTACCTATTGTAATGTCTATAACCTCTTTTCTAGTCGAAGTGGCAAAGGTAGGTTTATTGCCTATATTTAATACGTCCAGATTATTTACCGTATTAAATTCTAGTTAAGACTCACCTCTTTCATAAGTGTCACTGCTGCTCCAGGTCAGATGGTGTGCGTTGGCATCGCATCCGATGACACATTGTACATCCTTACTAGTTCATCTAGCTTCCTAGATGGTGGTGGAGTAAGATCATAATAGGGAAGATCCGAGAATGATCTCTTTAGTTCCACCTCCCTGTCCCATCTTTGCTTTAACTACCATTAAATCTCTGTAACAGAAATTGATTAGAGGCAGTATTTTTAAGCCATTTCGGACTATTGTGCATGATCTTGGATGTTCAGAGGTTCTGTCATAAATTAACTCACCTAATCCTCCGAGTCCCATGATCTTGCCCCTGTTGACCTAGGCTTCCTGTATGAGGGCCACATCAAAGTTCCCTCTTTTCACAGTAAGCTCCGCTGAAGCCAACTTACTGTGTTGGAGGTTCGCTTGAAGGATCCTGATTGGCATCACCACCATCCCAGGACCCTGAAAGTTACTCTTCCAAGCTTGTAGAAAGCTTTCATGAATTTCGCTTCCAAGGTCCTGAAAGTCAGTGGAGTAAGCCAGCAACTGGAAATCCTTTTCTGTTTTCTGGTTCAGGAGGAACCAGCCATCCACTATTAGGTCGACATTTTGTCTTTCTGGGCGTATCCTGACTAGGTCCTTCTGCTTCACAGGGCCAGGAATGAATACTAGGACCCTGGGTGTCTTTGGGAGCTTCTTGGCTTTAACTGCTGTTAAAGCCGCATTCTCCCAGAGACCACCCAGACCCCCGATCTCATTCCTGAGCCAGTCGACAGTTCTGCCGTTCGCGCAAATCATCCAAAGGACACCTCCGCTGAAAGTGGTTCTGACCAATTGCAATGGCGCACTGCTTCCAAAGGAAGCTGCATCCATTGCATCTACCAGTTTGTTCTGAACCAGGTCAGCTTGTTCATGGTTCATAGTTATTTTGGGATGGCGCTTATTTATAACCTCCATCCTGATTCCCGTTGCGGCCTCGCTGTAGATCCCAGTCTTTCCTGTATTAGCTGGAATATTTCTGGGCTTCTTGGCGGCCGAAGAGGTGTTTGTGAGTCCGAGCGATTACGTTTGGACTCATTTTTTGTTCCAGGCTTTTACCGCTGGTCTCGAGGAGTCTGCCTATAACTTCTCCTTGGTCCACGTACCCTCCGCCTGTTTTTTAGCTTTGGTCTGGTGCTTCTTCTGAGCTCCCTAAAGCCTGGGTGGTTTTTGACCCTTCTTTTTCACCTTTTCGGTGATTGTGTCAGCGGTTCCAGATGTTCCCGCTGACGTGTCGCTGGCCATCGCAAATTCCTCTGCGATGTCTGGCATATTCTCCTCTGAAAGCTCGCTGTCAGAGTCGAAATTTATTTAGTTTTTTTGTTCCTTTTATTAGTCTCATGAGTAGGGGGGAAGAGTTGGTCCACACCTGCGGCGCCCCTACTCAGGTGTAAGGCTGTGTAGTCTGGGAAATCGCCCTGTATCCCAGAGGCTCCGTTTATGACGGTACTTCCCTACCGCCATACACCTGTAGGCACGGCTCGCTTGACACCCTTAGGATGAGGAATTGGTCAGTATCACCTTATTGGTTATTGGGATGATAACCTACCTCTAAACAACTAGGTTGTTTTTGGTAGGCCGTCCAGCTATCCGCCACCTGTCGACGCTCCAAGTGGCCGTCCAAGTCCTTGGTCTCTGCGTCTTACTCCTCTCCATATATTATTTTAGCAAGAAGCCAGAATGATCTCCTACAGAAGCTATGAGACCACTCTGGAATACTGCGAGAGATGAATACTCGCTAAACTCTCGGAATGGCTTCAGATCTTTTTTCCAGGAAAGGCTTATGTACTGTACACGGATGGTTCAAAGACTCCAAGTGGTGCGGGAGCCGTACAGCACAAAACCGAGAGTTAACATCACAGCCAGCCTCGGCAAGTATGCTACCATGTTTCATGCGGAGGGGTCTCCGCTATATAATTGAGTGCAAGAAAGTTGGCAAACCATCCTCTTGTTAACAAAAGTATTCACATTTTGTCAGACAGCCAGGCAGCTTTAAAAGCACTGAGCTCCAATCAGCTTTTACTCGAAGCTGGTGTGGAACTACATCGAATCCTTGGATCGTATTGCTACCAATAACAGAGTAACCCTTCTCTGGGTACCTAGACACGAAAGGGTGGATGGCAACGAGGAAATCGACACTCTTGCTAGAAATGGTGCAAAATCCAAGTTCATTGGACCTGAACCATTCTTTTTCACAGCCAACAGCTGTGAGAAAGACACTATCTGGAAATGAGCCAAGAGGATAACTCTCCAGCACCGGAAAGATATTCCTGGTTTAGCTCACTCTAAGGTGTTCATAGTCAAATCCTCAGATAGCACCCTATCGCAGATCCTAAAATGGAGTAGAAGTGATCCACTCATCCTAATCTGAAAAAGCTACTTCTGAGTCAAATATCTGATTGTCAAGGGCAAGAACAAGTTCAAGGGCAAGGATAAGGCAAAGGACAAGGTAAATGGCCAAGACAATGTCAAGGTCAAGGACAAGGGTAAGGTAAATAGCAAAAATAAGGGCAAGACGATGAAATGAAACAATTTAATTTGTTTAAATCTTCATTATATTTGAACTAAGTTCAATATAGATCCGTGACGCGTTTGGCTAACACAGTAGGTTTCTCATCTATTCAGTTTTTTCAATAAGGGCAAAGCAAATGGCATGGATAAGGGCAAGGTCCACGACAAGGACAAGGGCAACGTCAAGATCAAGGGCAAGGTCAAGATCACATTCAGGGTCGATTTTTTAATTTTGGAGGTGGGTATTAGGTTTGTTTATGTGCATTTTTGGATGGTAGTTTTTGTAGATGGCTTTATGGGTAATTTTTAGTGATAAATTTTTAGGGTTATGTTTTTAGAGGTGGTTTTAGTCGTAGACTTTGTACGTTTTGCTTGGTACAGCTGGAGCCTACTGACTTTAAGGAAACTTTACCTAAAATACTTTCTCGGAGCAAATTCAGACCCCAAAATAGGCTATTCTAGTATTTTAGCCCGTTGCTAAGCAATGAACTTTCCCGGACCGATACGAGTCCGGAAAAGTTTTTGCCGGCGTATAAGCAGTGAATCTCTGACTTTTGTCATAACAATAATTGAACAGTGGTTGTTGGTTGTCAAGGAAATGATTTCATATAGACAGTAAGATGGTAATCAAAAATTATTATGCATTTATAAAAAATCCTTAATTTATGATAATGATAATTGCGATTTCAGAAAAAATAGTATGTTTACCTCGTAGTAAAAGCGATACATTCCCAGACTCCAATGCTTGTTGGTCTCGGCTTAACGCCTCGGCCTACAATTTACATTGTCGTCCGGGAATGTATCGCTTTTACTACTAGATAAACAATTTACTATTCTTGGATATAACGAGCTTCTGGAAAACTAATATTTTTACTTTCCCAACCCACCTCCGAGAAGGGAAAGTATTGTGAACGAGCTAAAAAAATTTTCAAGATAAAGATAGAAATTTCCATTTTGAGGTCACCTGACATGATTAAAACTATTTGCAGATGAAAGTCTGTCTGTCTGTCTGTGTGTATTCTTCTACGATAAAAGCCACACGTTTAATCCGATTGAGCTGAAATTTAGGAAATTCGACTTGCAATATATCATTTGAAAGTCCTTGAAAAACTCTATTCAGGACAGTCAAAATTATTTCTCCAACTGTCATTTGTCAAAATTTTAAATTTTAACATTAAATATCTGAAAAAGTGTTCGAGGGTGACACAACCAATAATCAATTTTTCATATTATTTACTTTCCTATTTTTTTATATTTTTTCCCTGTTTTTTTTTTGTTTTTCGCTATTTTTACTATTTTTCACAAAATTTCCTGTTTTTCTCTTTTTTACTTATTCTTTCCCATTTTCTTCTATTTTTCATCTTTTTTCCTCTTTCTTCTTATTTTTTCCTATTTTCGCAATTTTTCCCTATTTTTCCCCATTTCTTCCTATTTTTTTTTATTTTTCATATATTTTCCTATTTCTTCTTAGTATTTCCTATTTTTTGCAATGTTTCCCAATTTTTTCATGTTTTTCCCTATTTCTACCATTTCTCTCAAATGTTCCAGGTTTTTCCCTATTTTGCCTTAATTTTCCCAATTTTTGACAATTTTTCCAATTTTTTTCATATCGTTACAGTTTTTCATTATTTTTTCTTGTTTTTTTTCTCTATTTAAACATAGACGACCGAACTATGCTTCTTTTGTCCTTTTCATATTTTTTCCCATTTCTTCTTATTTTTCCCCGTTTTTTCTTTTTTTTTCCATTTTTCATATTTTTTCCCATTTTTTCCTATTTTTCCCATTTTTGCAATGTTTCCCAATTTTTTTATGTTTTTCCCGATTTTTTCTACTTCTCTCAAATTTTCCTGGTTTTTCCCAATTTTGCCCTATTTTTCCCAATTATTTCCAGTTTTTGATTATTGTTTCTTGTTTTTTATTTTTCATATTTTTTGTATTTCTTCTTATTTTTTCTTATTTGTCACAATTTTTCCATATTTTTAATATTTTTTACAAATTTTCCTGGTTTTCTCTATTTTGACATATTTTTCCCAGTTTTTTACTCTTTCCAATTATTTCATGTTTTTCTTGTTTTTTTTTTATTTTTCGCAATTTTCCCAATTTTTCAGTATTTTTTCATTTTTTTCATATTGTTCCGGTTTTTCTTTATTTTTTCTTGTTTTTTCCCTATTTCGAACTGGACGACCGAGCTATGCATGTTTTTTTTTTATTTTTCTATATTTTTTTCCTAGTTTTCTTTTTTATTTTCGATATTTTCTCCTATTTCTTCTAATTTTTTCCTATTTTTCCATGTTTTTCCAGATTTTTACTATTTTCTATAAATTTTCCCGTTTCTCCTTATTTTGTCCTTTTAACAATTTTTTACTATTTTTTCAATTTTTTCATGTTTTTCATTATATTCTTCTGTTTTTTATTATTTATACCTGGACGACCGAGCTATGCTTGTTTTTTTACTATTATTTCCTATTTTTCCCATTTTTTTTAGTCGATTTTTAGGATTTTTCTTCTAATTTTTTTTATTTGTCGGAATTTTTGTACTATTTTTCCATGGTTTTCTCTATTTTTAATATTTTTCACAATTTTTTCTGGTTTTTCCTATTTGTTCTTTTTTTCCTCTTTTTTGCAATGTTTCCCAATTTTTCATGTTTTTCCCCATTTTTACTCTTTTTTTCAAATTTTCTTGATTTTTCCCAATTTTTCTAAATTTTTTCCAATTTTTAACTATTTTTTCAATTTCTGAATATTTTTCTTTTACGACCGAACTATGCTTCTTTTTTCCTTTTCATATTTTTTCCCATTTTTTCTTATTTTTCCCCGTTTTTTCTTTTTTTTTTCCATTTTTCATATTTTTTCCCATTTTTTCCTATTTTTCCCATTTTTGCAATGTTTCCCAATTTTTTTATGTTTTTCCCGATTTTTTCTACTTCTCTCAAATTTTCCTGGTTTTTCCCAATTTTGCCCTATTTTTCCCAATTATTTCCAGTTTTTGATTACTCTTTCTTGTTTTTTATTTTTCATATTTTTTGTATTTTTTCTTATTTGCCACAATTTTTCCATGTTTTTCCCTATTTTTAATATTTTTTACAAATTTTCCTGGTTTTCTCTATTTTGACATATTTTTCCCAGTTTTTTACTCTTTCCAATTATTTCATGTTTTTCTTGTTTTTTTTTTATTTTTCGCAATTTTCCCAATTTTTCAGTATTTTTTCATTTTTTTCATATTGTTCCGGTTTTTCATTATTTTTTCTTGTTTTTTCCCTATTTCGAACTGGACGACCGAGCTATGCATGTTTTTTTTTTTATTTTTCTATATTTTTTTCCTAGTTTTCTTTTTTATTTTCGATATTTTCTCCTATTTCTTCTAATTTTTTCCTATTTTTCCATGTTTTTCCAGATTTTTACTATTTTCTATAAATTTTTCCGTTTCTCCTTATTTTGTCCTTTTAACAATTTTTTACTATTTTTCACAATTTTTTCTGGTTTTTCCTATTTGTTCTTTTTTTCCTCTTTTTTGCAATGTTTTCCAATTTTTCATGTTTTTCCCCATTTTTACTCTTTTTTTCAAATTTTCTTGATTTTTCCCAATTTTTCTAAATTTTTTCCAATTTTTAACTATTTTTTCAATTTCTGTATATTTTTCTTTTACGACCGAGCTATGCTTGTTTTTTCCTGTTTTTTCTCTTTTTCTCCTATTTAATTTTCTCCTATTTTTCGAAATTGTTTCCATGTTTTTCCCTATTTTTTCTTCTTTTTACAAGTTTTCATGTTTTTTTCTATTTTGCCCTATTTTTTCCTATTTTTTTCCAATTGTTTCATATTTTTCATTATGTTTTCCTGTGTTTCCCTATATATATCTGGACGACCGAGCCGTGCTTCTTTTTTTTCTATTTTTCCCTATTTTTTCCTATTTTTTCCTATTTTTTCCTATTTTTTCCTATTTTTATTTTCTATTTTTTATGTTCTTTCCTATTTCTTCTAATTTTTTCCTATTTTTTGCAATTTCTCCCTATTTTTCAATGTTTTTTCCCTATTTTACTATTATTCACATATTTCTCTAGTTTTTATTATTTTTAGTTATTTTTTCATATTTTTCTTGTTTTTCCCTATGTCTACCTGGACGACTGAGTTATGCTTATTACTTTCCCAGCCCACTTCCGAGAAGCTAAAAAAATTTTCAAGATAAAGATGGAAATATCCATTTTAAGATCACCTGAAATGATTAAGACGATTTCCAGATAGGAGTCTGTATATCTGTCTGTCTGTATGTATTCTTCCGCGATGAGGTCACACGTTTAATTCGATTGAGCTGAAATTTAGTATACGGTTTGGGTTTCCCGTCGGAAAAACCCAATTAGCCAGGGGATTTGACTTGCAATATGTCATTTAAAAAATGTCAAAATTTTAAACTTTAACCTTAAATATCTGAAAAAGTATTTGTGGATATTCGGCGGGAAAGTTTTGGTTCGACTAAAAATCGTGAAGTAAATATAAATCTTTATTTTAACATTATAATTTCATAAATATTCAATCGATAATGGTATCACAATTTCGTATCGAAAATAAAAAAAAAAGTCCCAGAGCGAGAATTAAAATCCAGTGTGTATTTTTTTAAATTTCCTTCATTTTCGCACCGTCAATTTCTGTTTGCTTGATCGATTACAGTGGAAATTGAATCGTTTCCAGTTTTTCAGTTGACACTTTTATCAGTGATAAAGTGTTTATAAAATATAGCCTATATCTGTGCGAAGGCACAAAAATAATGACATTACTTCGTCGCCGTTCTCTTCTTCTTTTTTTTTTATTAAAATATTGTCGGAAAGAGAATACTTGGATGTCTCAAAGGTATCCGTTTTCCATCCAATTTAATAAAAGATGTATATGTATATGTGTGTGTGTGTGTGGCGAAATAATTATCAAACGAGCTGACTATAGAGGTGTATCCATTTATCATTTATCTTAAGCATTGTTATATTGTTATACAATATATCTCAGTAAGTTGGAACCATATGGGAAACTTTTTTATTATTAATTTCAGGAAAAAAACTTATTCTTGATAAAAAGTTCTGCATGTCCTAAAATCTAAAATACAATCAACAGATATCAATTTTTTTCAGTCGTGTACGAGGTATGTCAAAAAATATGAATTTTACTCAAGAGTAAAGTAACTTTATTTTTCTGAATATTGACAATTGTTATTATAAAAAGTTGATTATAAATGCATATGCATTCAACACGTGTTTAAATTGCAAAATAGTTAGAAAACATTAAGAAACGAGGTTATCATGACTTTTACAATCACAAGAGATAAATGTTTATTCAAAATAGAAACAATAGTAAACAAGCACAAAATGTATTTTTTAAAAATAAATGAATGTAATTGCATATTTGAACATAGTTTTTGGTACTGTTAAACTTTTTTTTAATAACATTTTTCGATATTGTCAAATTTAAAGGTACTTTACTCGTGAGTAAAATTCATATTTTTGACATACCTCGTACACGACTGAAAAAATTTGATATCTGTTGATTGTATTTTAGATTTTAGAACATGCAGAACTTTTTATGAAGAATACATTTTTTTCCTAAAATTAATAATAAAAAAGTTTCCCATATGGTTCCAACTTACTGAGACATATTGTATAACTAACAATAATTTCAGTTAAGGCGGCTCTACCGCTTTTCATTCCACCAAAGTTGAGAGGTCCCTCATCCATTTCATAAAATATCCTTACACGTAACACTCACTTTGTTCGTATACAGACAGTTGTACGTATAATAGTTTTCTCTCCTTTTACCGCGTAGTTAAATAGGACGTCTACCTTTCTCGGTGTTTATCTATACCGAACACACGGACCGGCCAAAATTGTCTGCATATTACATTCATTCTGAAAGTTTAGTTTATTACTTTTAGTACAATTACGCCGCTTCGAAAAAATTGTTGTTTTCTTTCTGTGTTTTATTAATTAATGTTTTTTGTGGGGTTCATCTTATGGATGTATTTTTTTTATAAATGGATAACAAGATTTAATTTAAATATTTATTTACATTCTAAAGTAAAAGATTTTCTGAAATTAAATAAAATGAAAAATACCTATATAAACTGAATATCCTTGGATATATTATAAAATTTTAGGTACTTATATTATTGATGCTACTTATTTCTTCTATTTAAACATTACTAGCGTCATTGTTATTATTAATATTTTTAGTATTATTAAATAATAAATAAGTTTTTGAAAACTGTTTTATCGTACATTAACTCAACAGCAAAAATGATAATGTAGAAATAGGTCGAAATAAATAATTTTAAATCAAAATAGGTAGTATATAATGCAACGTAGTCTAGTCGATAATTGAGCTTTCTGCAAAAAATAGTTAGAAGAGTAAGAAAAATATGAGCGATGGCTCATTCGACGCGGATTGCAATTCAGAGAAATATGTCATGTTGATTTTTTTCTGCAAATATAAATTGTAATTGTTATTAACAAAAAACGAAAAAAAAGCCACTTTATTTTTTGATGATAACTCAAAAACTATACAAGATAGCGGGAATTTCAAAAAAGAACCTTAAAGAGGGAGGAAATTTCCAAAAAAAAACTAACTCCTGGATCTCTAGCTAGCCTATTGTTAATTAACTATTTTCTTTCATACCTCTGTCTTCATTGAAATCAGCCGACAACAGAGAGAGCGCTACTACCGGTACATTTTATTAATTGAAACAATTATTAATTTTTCCTATTTATTCATAAAGATAAAAATAATTAAAATATATTAAAAAGTCAAAAATAAATAGTCCAACAAGTTGACCGTGCGAAATATTTATTTATTTCGATTTTTTTTTTTAATTTTTTCAATTTTAATTTTGTACTCAAAAAACAGATGGAAATTTAAAAATCTAGCACGATCAGCCTTTAGTCATTTTCATTCAGAATTTGTTTCTGAAAATATTTTTCTAATAAAATCAAATTTAAAGGCTAACTTTTAATAACAAAAATTTACGTTGCGGTAGAGCCGCCTTAAGTAAATAAATATTTCTTGGGTGTCTAAAGGCTATGGCTACTACAATCCTATATAACATGTTCACTGACCTTTGCGTTAAATTAAGATCTAGATAAGTACCACATCATACTAGTTTATAGCAGCGCTAACAAAACCACAGAAAACCCTACATAGGAACAAATCAGTTTGCAAAAAAACATAAGTGAGCTGGATTCATTGTTCTTATTTATATTTTCATATTTATTGATAAGAAAATTTCAAATAAATGGGTCAGATGTCACGGGAATTTCAAAAAAGATCGTTAAAGAGGAAGAAAATTTCCAAAAAAAAAACTAGCTCTAATATTTATAATTTCAATTTGTTGTTGAAAACGGGTCTCCGCGCCACCGTTTCGGGATGAGTACGCCTTATATAGCGAGTACCGCATCTAAAATAAGCACCAAATATTGATTTAAAATTTAAAAATTATATAATCATTTCAACACTTGAACAAAGAAAGTCCCGTTTGAAAAATATTTTTAAATTCATTTTTCAAAAAGCTAGCCTATTAATAATTATCTATTTTCTTTCATACCTCTGTCTTCATTGAAAGCTGAATAATTGTTTAAATAATCACAATAAAAATTTTTCACCCTTTGGAGTATTTTCTATGAGTGTACTCAATAAGATGACGCTATAAAGTTATTTAAAATTAGGTGATATTGTTTATAACGAGTTAACAAAAAATGAAAAATCGGAAAATTGTTGTTACATTTTTTTTCTCATATACTATGGTATAGCTGTTTTTATATTAGAAATAAAGAGTAAATTATTGTAAGATTTTTTAACGCCATTTGTTTATAAATTGTATATAAACAAATAGATTACTTTAATATTTTTGAAAAAAATATTTTTACCATTCCATTGTTTAGGGTCAATGATGATTTAAAAGAAATTTTTTTTTCTTCAAAAATTTTTCTTATTGTTTATAATCTTTTTTTTCATATTTGCATTATTTAAATAATTAGTTAAGAAATAATTCTCCCTTTAACAATCATTATTGATGGCTCATAATACAATTAAAATTTTTTTTTTCATTAATAATTTCACTGTTTATTTAGTTCAAAATTTGTTATAAACAATATTTGAGCGTCACAATATTTTTTTTCTAATTCTACTAAAAATTATAAAAACAACCATATGCAACAAAGTTGAGAAAAAAAAATTTTATGTATTTTTTATTCAATTTACAAAAAAAATTCAGAAATTTTTTTTTCGCCACATTGTTGGATATGGTTGTTTTGTAATTTTTAGTAGTACTAGAAAAAAATTATTGTGACACCCAAATATTGTTTATAACAAATTTTGAACTAAATAAACAATGAAATTATTATTGAAAAAAATAATTTTTTTAATTGTATTATGCGCCATCAATAATGATTGTTAAAGATAAAATTATTTCTTAACTAATTATTTAAATAATGCAAATATGAAAAAAAAGATTATAAACAATATGAAAATTTTTTTAAGAAATAAAATTTTTTTTGAAAAATCATCATTGACCCTAAACAATTGAATGGTAAAATTTTTTTTTTAAAATATTAAAGTAACTATTTGTTTATAAGCAATGTATAAACAAATAGCGTTAAAAAATCTTACCCACAATAATATTATCCTTATTTCTAATATAAAAACAGCTACACCATAGTATATGAGAAAATTTTTTTTAACAATTTTACGATTTTTCATTTTTTGTTAACTTAGAAAACTCGCTATGAACAATATAAACAAATTTTAAATAAATTTATAGCGTCATCTTATTGAGTACACTCATATAAAATACTCCAAAGGGTGAAAAATTTTTATTGTGATTATTTAAACAATTATCCAGCTTTCAATGAAAATAGCGGTATGACAGAAAATAGTTAATTAACAATAGGCTAGCTTTTTGAAAAATGAATTTAAATTTTTTTTTCTAACGGGACTTTCTTTCTTCAAGTGTTGAAATGACACCATAATTTTTTCGAATTTTTAAATCAATATTTAGTGCGTTAAAAAAATTATTTTAGATGAGGTACTCACTATAGAGGCGGCGTACTCATTCCGAAACTGTCGCGCGGAGACCTTTTTTCAGCAACAAATTAAAATTATAAATATTAGAGCTGGAGGTCCGGGAGTTAAAAGTTTTTTTTGTTAATTTCCTCCTCTATAAGGATTTTTTTTGCAATTTCCGCTATCTTGTATAGTTTTTGAGTTATCATCAAAAAATAAAATGACTTTTTTTTGTTAATAACAATTACAATTTATATTTGAAGAAAAAAATCGACATGACACATTGAAATTGATAATATAAATTATCATTCTTTTTTAATTTAAGTTAATTGCCCAATTTAACTAAAAATTTAATTTTATATTCTGTAACACCAGCCTCAGGAGTAAGCTCTTTACAAGAAAAAGGACACTGTATCTCACATAATATCACCAAAAAACAATTCTTAACTAAAATGGCACGTCCGATACTGTACGGCGACTAACGCGTATTTCGCCAAGGCATGGATGAACACACCGGATGACATCAGCCAACAACAGAGAGAGCGCTACTACCGGTACATTTTATTTATTGAAACAATTATTAATTTTTCCTATTTATTCATAAAGATAAAAAAAATTAAAAAATAATAAAAAGTCAAAAATAAATAGTCCAACAAGTTGACCGTGCGAAATATTTATTTATTTCGATTTTTTTTTTTAATTTTTTCAATTTTAATTTTTTACTCAAAAAACAGATGGAAATTTAAAAATCTAGCACGATCAGTCTTTAGTCATTTTCATTCAGAATTTGTTTCTGAAAATATTTTTCTAATAAAATCAAATTTAAAGGCTAACTTTTAATAACTAAAATTTACGTTGCGGTAGAGCCGCCTTAAGGCTGTAGTTTCATTTCATCTAAATCGGTTCAGCCGTTTAGACGCTATCGTGTTCACATACACACAGGCACACACACATACACACAGACAGACACACACACACAAACAGACATACATCATGCTAAAAATGGTATAAATGGATTCAGGTGACCTCAAAACGTAAAGATCCGTTAAAATCTGGGTATGGTCAAAATATCATGATCGCAATACTTTCCTTCTATACAATTTTGTTGTTCGGAAAGTAAAAATAATAAAAATGAAAAAATTCCTACATGATATTTATCCGTTTGACCATGTATAATGTATTAAGTTCAGAATCGAATTGAATGAAAAAACAGGTTCGAAGTACCTACACTATAGAATACAAGTTACGATTAATTTTATGCATACATAAAGGTGAAAGTAGCATGTGATGTAAAATATTGAGACAGTTCATGATCGTTGTAATCAAAATACCATCTTGGTTGTTGCCAAGATTTAAAACACGATAAAACCCCAGTTGGATTCGGTTTATCGCGAAAACTTTGTGTGAATTATATATATATATATATATAGAGTGATAATTGAAAAATAAAATGATATAAAACAAATTTAGAACAAAATTAAAATGTTGGTAAGTTAGATTTTATTAAAATTTGGACAATATAAGGAATATTTTTTTAGTAAATTTTGTATATTTATCAAAGTACAAAACAATAGATTAAATAAATAAATTTTAAACTAAATTATGTAAAATTATACCACAGAATTTTAATAACCTTTTATCTTGTATAAATTATGAAAAAAAAATGTATTTTTCACCTTCAATTTAAATTTTTCAAATATAAACTTCGATTAAAATAATTCTCATAGTTCAACGTTTCACCCTGTAAAAAACGTCCGATTAATTAAGTTAGTGAATTTGAACCGCTTTGGTGCGTGTATGTACGATTAAAAAAATTAAGGAAAAATAGTAATGGCGTTGAGAGTTAGCGAGCAAGTAGAAAGTTGGCGCGAAGAAATTCTGCCGAGTGTGGTGCACGTGCATCGTTTACGAATAGGAATCGCTGTTATCGACATCGTGGAGCGGTAGTGCTGGCGGTCGAGTTTCCACGACCATGGAAACATGGAAACGATAATCGAGGACCAGGATCAGGAATTGGAGTGCGAACTCGGTGAGTTCTCGGTTTATTTTAATTCCATAATAAGAATAATATAAATCAGTGACGCATATTTTGTGTTGCCGTTTTAGTACATATTTGTACTATTTCTAGTACATTTTATCATAAATAGGCCCAATTCTAGTACATTTTTTAAATAAGACCAAGGTCACATATTTTATGCTATATAATTAGAAAATTAGAAAAATAACAATTTTATATTTTGGCATATTTTATAAAATATATTGTATTATTTAAAAAAATAATATTTTCCTGTTTTTTTAATGTTTTTATATTTATATTAACAGAGCTTCGTTTATTTTTTCCCATTATCTTTATTATCCCCCATTTTTGACCATTTCTACTTATTTTTCAGTATTTTTCAAAATTTGTGCCTATTTTTCCCCTATTTCTCCTCATATTATTATAATTTCTAATTTCTCTGTGTTTAATATTTCTTCCTATTTTAATTATCTATTATCTATTTTGCGTTTTTTATCCATTTTGCATTTTTTATCCATTTTGCATATTTTTATCTATTTTGCATATTTTGACTGTTTTTTCTTATTTTCCCATATTTTTCCATGTTTCTCTATTTTTACAGATTTGTCTCTAACGTCTCTGTTTTACCCTATTCCTATTATTTTCCGTTTTCCCTTTTTTCATTGGTTTCTGCTATTTTTCCCTATTTTCCTGTTTTCTCTATTTTTTACTTTTTGTCCCCATTTGTATTAATTTTTTTCTTCATTTTACCCTATTTTTTTGTAGTTTACCAAATTTTTTCCTAATTTTAACTATTTTTCCCATTTTTCTCTATTTCCCTAGTTGCCCATTTTTCCTATTTTTCTGGTTTTTTTTCCAAATTTTTCCCTATTTTTCCAATTTCTTCTTATTTTTTCTGTTTTTTATTATATTGTTCTGTTTTCCCTATTTATCCCTATCATATTCAATTTTTTTTCCATTTTCCCTATTTTTCTCTATTTTCCTTATTTTATCCAATTTTTTTTTCTTTTTTTTTCCCAACTTTTTAGAATTTTCCCAATTTTTCCCAAATTTTTAGAATTTTCCCAATTTTTCCCTATTTTCACCTATTTTAGCACGTTTCATTATTTTTCCTTATTTTTCAATATTTCGATTTTTTCCTATTTTCCCCATTTTTTTGTATTTTTTCTCATTTTCTTTATTATCCCCCATTTTTGACCATTTCTCCTTATTTTTCAGTATTTTTCAAAATTTGTGCCTATTTTCCCCTACTTCTCTTTATTTTATTGGAATTTCTAATTTCTCTATTTTTCATATTTCTTCCTATTTGTTCCTTTTTTTGTTTTTCCCTATTTGTCTGTATTTGTCCCTATTTTTATCTATTTTGCCTATTTTTACTGGTTTTTCTTATTTTCCCCTATTTTTCACTATTTTTCCATATGTTTCTCTATTTTTACAGATTTTTCTCTATTTGTCTCTATTTTCTTTCCTATTTTTTCCTCTTTTTGCCCTAGTTTTTCCTATTTTTCTCATTTTTCGTAATTTTCCTGTTCTTCATTATTTTTTCCTGTTTTACCCTATTTATCCTCCCTATTATTTTCCGTTTTCCCTTTTTTCATTATTTTCGCTATTTTTCCCTATTTTCCTGTTTTTCCTATTTTTTACTATTTCTCCCTATTTGTATTTATTTTTTTTTTCATTTTGCCCTATTTTTTGTAGTTTACCCAATTTGTTCCTGTTTTCCCCTACTTTTTTCATATTTTTAACTATTTTTCCCATTTTTCTCTATTTCCCTATTTGCCCATTTTTCCTATTTTTCGGGGTTTTTTCCAAATTTTTTCCTATTTTTCCAATTTCTTAATATTTTTTCTGTTTTGTATTATATCATTCTGCTTTCCCTATTTATCCCCATCATTTTCAATTTTTTTTCTATTTTCCCTATTTTTCCTTATTTTATACAATTTTTTTTTTGTTTTTCTTATTTTTCCCAAATTTTTAGAATTTTTCCCAATTTTCCAATATTTTACCACGTTTCATTATTTTTCCTTATTTTTCATTATTTTTCAATATTTGTTTCGATTTTTTACCATTTTTTTTTATTTTTCCTTATTATTTTCAAATTTCCTCATTTTTCCCTGTTTTTTTCGTATCTCCCTTAATGTTTTCTTCCATTTTTTTCCAGGTTTTCATTGTTTTTTCCTTTTTTTTCATAGTTTTTTCTATTTTTTCATGTTTTTTTTACTATTTTTCGCTATTTTGTTCTATTGTTTCCTGTTTTCTTTATTTTTCACGATCGCAATTTTTTCTTATTTTCCCTATTTTTTTAATATTTTCTCTTATGTTTCATTGTTTTTCCAGATTTTTCTCTATTTATCTCTAACGTCTCTATTTTCTTTTCTATTTTTTCCTCATTTTGCCCTAGTTTTTCCTTTTTTTCTCAATTTTTCGTAATTTTCCTGTTCTTCATTATTTTTTCCTGTTTTACCCTATTTATCCCTATTATTTTCCGTTTTCCCTTTTTTCATTAGTTTCCGCTATTTTTCTATATTTTCCTGTTTTCTTATTTTTTACTATTTCTCCCTATTTGTATTTATTTTTTTCTTCATTTTGCCCTATTTTTGTATTTTACCCAATTTTTTCCTGTTTTCCCCTATTTTTTTCCTATTTTTAACTATCTTTCCCATTTTTCTCTATTTCCCTATTTAAAAAAAAACTTAATGAAATAAATCCCTTTTAAAATTTTCACTTGTATTCTATGCAAGAACAATGATATCAACGAACATATAAATATTTTTATCAATTTTTCACAGTTTCCGTCAGTTTTTAGAAATTTTGATTTTTTTTATTGATTTTGAACAATTTCTTAACTGTTTTTAGCAATTTTGGACAGTTTAAAGCATTTATGAAAGTTTCCAATTTTTTACTTTCCCGGACCTATCAAAGGGAAAGTAACGTGAACGAGCAAAAAAAATCGAGATATCGATGGAAATATCCATTTTGAGGTCCCCCAAGAAGATTAAAACCATTTCCAGCGTATGGTCTGTCTGTGTGTCTGTGTGTAATCTTTCACGATAACTGCCGAATTGTTTGACCAATCACGCTGAAATTTGGTATGGAGGGTCGGTCTGTGCGTAGAATGCGACCATTAGTTTTTGATTTAAATTGGTACAGTGGAGGGTCCTCAAGACCGACATTGGTTAAATATACATGTAACAATTTTTTGCTTTATTTAAATTTTAAAGACAAACAATACATTTTAGTGCAAAAGGTTGTAGTACAAAGTTTTAGAGTATAAAATTTCCTACAACTTTTGTCTCAAACTTTTTCTAGAATTTCCAATAGTTACGCCACTAGAGGGCGCGTAAAAAGTGTGGATGTAGGTTTTCTCTAGTTTTTGTTGATTTTGAGGACAAACAATGCATTTTAGTGCAAAATTTTCTTGTTCAAAGTGTAAATCATCAAATTTTCTTTAACTTTTATGTTTAACTTTTTATCGAATTCCTGTAGATGGCGAGAAAAATACACATTTATAATTTTCCATTTTTTTAAAATAGGAGGTAAATTATACCCTTAAGTGCAAAATGTTTCAGTGCAAAGTTGTTAAGCATAAAATTCCCCACAACTATTTTATGAAAATTTTTCCCGATTTCTCAATAGTTTTCACACATGATTTTAGGAGATCCTAATTGTAGCAGTGTGATATACAACGTGCGCATGCGCAGATTATGTCATCAATATTGAAATATCAATTCTGTAGACGTATTCACCATCAGCTAGCTATTTTTAATGTGTTCTATAAGTTAATGTAATGCTAAGTATTGTGTCATTAAAATAATCCTATTCTCTAGGGTCGAGCCGGGAAAGTTCTGGGGTGAAAAGTTAAAGACAAAAAATTTGATGATTTGATGCATTGTTTGTCCTCAAAATCTAGTGGCGCAACTATTAAAAATTCTGGAATAAGTTTTAAACAAAAGTTATAGGGAATTTTATGCTCTAAAAATTTGTACCACAATATTTTGCACTAAAGTGTATAATTTGTCCTTAAAATTTAAAAAAGTAAAAAATTGTTACATGTGTATTTAATCAATGTCGGTCTTGAGGACCTTTTACTATACCAATTTAAACCAAAAATTATTGATCGCATTTCAGGCACACACCGAATCTGCATACCAAATTTCAGCTTGATTGGTCAAACGGTTCGGCAGTTATCGTGGAAGATTACACACAGACACACAGACAGACCATACGCTGGAAATGGTCTCAATCTTCTTGGGGGACCTCAAAATGGATATTTCCATCGATATCTCGATTTTTTTTTGCTCGTTCACCTTACTTTCCCTTTGATGGGTCCGGGAAAGTAAAAACAGAGCTGGCTATGAAACGTCAAGTCAGAACGTTGTCTGCGCTGTCAAGATTAAATTTCACTGTCAAACTGTCAAACCGTTTATAAGTTTGAAACATTTTATTAAAATTAAAATTACTTAAAAATGGAGTCAAATAGTGAACATGAGATGTCTTGCACACCTTCAGATATAAGAGAAGCTTCAAAAATTGTAAGTTTAAATTTATTGCCAGAAAAATCTAGAAAAGTTTATATGTATATCTGCCTATGAAACGTTTATGGGATGGAGAATTGACAAAAAAAAACTGAGTCTTTCTCAGAATCCGTTTTATTGGTTTACTTTAGCGAGTTATCCACAAAATATAAACCTTCAACATTATGGACAACCTACTCTATGCTGACAAGTACAATAAATTTTGTTTCAATGTTACTTATTTAATAACAGATTTATAGTAATTTAGTCAAAAATTTTTAGTAGTCGTGGATAAAGTATAGTATTCTACTAGCATATAATAGCTATTAAACGCCACTCTTGTGAATAATAGCCATCATTATATGCTCGATGGATAATATACTAATTAAATTATCCTTTTTTTTCACATTTTTGTCAAGTTTTTCTAAAATTACCCTTTTTTCTAAATTTTTACTACTTTTTCTATTTAAAATTTCTTTTTTCCTCAAAAATTTCCCCTCGTTTCTCTCAAGTTTTGTCACTCTTTAGTCTCAAATTTCTTTTCTCTTACATTTTGTCACTTTTTTACTGAAATTACTTCATTCTCTCTCATTTTTGTCACTTTTTTGATTTAAAATTTCCCTCCAAAATTTCTTTTCGTTTTCCAGGTTTTTTCCCTTTTTTGTCTCAAATTTTGTCATTTTTGTTCTGAAATTTTTTCTCTCGAACATTACCATTTTTTTTATAAAATTACCTCTTTTTCTTATTTTGTCGAATTTCCCTTCTTTTCTCTTAAAAAGTTTGCAGAAATACACGTTTTTTAAAAAACTACCTTTTTTTTCTAAAATTACAATTTTTTTTCTCTTTTTTTGTCACTTTTTGACCTTAAATTTTCCCTCTTCCTATAAAATTTCCCTTTATTTCTCTCAACTTTTGACACTTTTTTGCTTCAAATTTCCTTTCTTTTTTCCTAAAATTACTTTTTTTTTCTCATTAAAAGTACCCCTTTTTTCATTTTTGTCGAATTTCCCTCTCAAATTTTGTTACTTTTTTGACTAAATTACTTGTTTTTTAAAAAATTACCTCTGTTTTCGAAAATTACCATTTTTCTCATTTTGTTCACATTTTTGCCTTAAATTTTCCCTCTTCCTCCAAAATTTACTCTTGTTTCTCTCAACTTTTTCAATATTTAATATGAAATTTCCTCTTTTTCCCTAAAATCACCTCTTTTCCCTCATTAAAAATACCCCTTTTTACTTTCCGAACAACAGAGTTGTATAGAAGGAAAGTATTGCGATCATGATATTTTGACCATATCCAGATTTTAACGGATCTTTACGTTTTGAGGTCACCTGAATCCATTTATACCATTTTTAGCATGATGTCTGTCTGTGTGTGTGTCTGTGTGTCTGTGTGTCTGTGTGTGTGTGAACACGATAGCGTCTAAACGGCTGAACCGATTTAGATGAAATTTTATATACATATTTAGGGTAACAAGGAGACGACCTGTATAGATTTTGGAGTTAATCGGACAACCGGAAGTGACAGTTGCTATAAGTGATGACGTCATTACCTAACAAGATGACAATAAAGTTTTACACATATATTTTTTATACGTTATAGTTTAATTTCGACTGATTAAAATTTTCAAAAACTTTTGCCATTGTTGCCAGATTTATCAAAAAGTAATTTTTTTTCATATTTTTCTTAAAAAACCAAAATAATGCATTTTTATGAAAAATTACAGGATATGAAAGTTGTAGAACATAAAATTTTCTACACATTTTGTTTTTACCGTTTTTTTGATTTCCTCATAGTTTCGTCGCTAGAGGGCGTGAAAAATAATGTATATAGACATTTGCGACTTTTTTTAGATTTTGAGACAAAATTATGGATTTTTATGAAAATTTACAAAAAATCAAAATTGTAGAATATAAAATTTTCTACAAATTTTGTCTTTAATTTTTTTTCGAGTTCCGCATAGTTTCGCCGCTAGTTTTTATTTTAATTTTTAAGCAATTTTTATCCTTATTAAATTATTATTTTTTACTTAAATTTTAATATTAAAAATTTAAAAAAAATGTCTTTAAATTTGTAATAATTAATTTTATTAGTATAATTTTTTTCAAAATTTTATTACAAAAATTGTGATTTTTTTTAAAAATTGGCTAAGAAACATTTAAAATTATATTATGATTTTAAACTAAATTGAATAACTTCTACAATATTAAAGTTATTGAACTGGGATTTGCACTAATCTAAAGATAAAATAAAACTCTAAATTTAAAATGTATTTTAGTTTCTTAAAATTTAGAATTGTAATTATTATAGACAAACTTAAGAATTTTTTTAAAATTTTTTGTAATTTCGTTTTTTCAATAAGTATAAAATAAATGAAAAAATTAAATAGCATATCCAAAAAGGATCCAAAAGTACTATGTGTATAAATTATTTCATAATTTTAACATAGTATTTGTAAAAGTTATAGCAAAAAATTAAAAAAGTTAAAACAATTCAATGGGTTTACCCATGAATGTTTAACAAAAAAATTTTTTTTTTTAGTTTTTTAAACTTTCTTTATTAATACATTTTGATCCAAAAAACCTAAAAAAAAGGTTTGTTTCCCATTTTGAATAAAATTGAATGAGATATTAATTATTTAATGATTTTAAAATTATTCAAAAATAGGTTAGGTTAATATTAAAAATTTTAAAAAATTACCCTTAAATTTGTAGTAAAAAACTCTATAATTGTGATTTGTTTCAAAATTTTATTCAAAAAATTGTAGAATTCCTTATTTTTTTTTGAAATTTAATATAAGTTTAAAAAAAATTGAATAACTTTAAAAATATTAAAGATATTAAAATGGGATTTATATCATTCGATAGGTAATATAAAACTCTAAATTTAAAAAATAATTTAGTCTCTTCGAATTTAACATTGTAATTATTATAACCAAAATAAAACAAAAATTAAATTTTGTTGTCCTTTTGTTTTATCGAAAATGGTAAAACAAATGCAAAAAGTAAATAGTACATCCGAAAGGGATCAAAAAGTGCAATATGTGTGAAATATTTCATAATTTTAAAATAATACTTGTAGAAATTATACAAAATTATAAAAAGTTAAAAAAAATTTTTAGAAAAAATTAATTTTTTTTTTAATTTTTGTAAACTTATTTTATTAATGTATTTTGATGCAGAAAAACTAAAATAATCGATTAAACAATTACTTTACTAGGAGTGTTCGGAAAGTTGGGTGGGATTACCCCCTCATTTTTTAGATTACCTATTTTTACTTATTTTTGTCTCAAATTTCCTCTCTTTCTTCAAAATTTCCCCTCATTTCTCTCCAATTTTGTGTTCCCCTCAAGTGTGTACTTTATATATCAAATTATAAGTTTTTTAAATTATGGAGAAACATGTTTTAACCGACTAAAATTCTTTAAAAGAAGTTTTAGAACAAAGTTATATTAAAAAAAAATATATTAAAAAAAAATTGTATTTATATAATTATTTGAATTTTAAGGAGGCCTTGGGCATCGCGGTGTAAAAAATAACGTATATACCACAGGACTAAAGTGTCTTTTAATCCCTCAGGTGATCATCACCCTCGGAATTAAAAGATGCACTTTAGTCCCTTGGTATATAATATACTATTTATTTATTCCGACATCAACGCGGACGAAGTCGCGGGCAAAAACTAGTAAATTATAAAACTGCGCCACGTACAAGAATAAATTCAAAAAAACATAAAACAAGATGGAGAAAAGATAAAGAAGTAACTAAACACAGAAACCTTTAAAGCAAAAAAATATAATGTATAGTAGAGTGACGGAACCTTTACATTTACCTTTGTCTATAGAAATACATTTATGGCGACTTTGGTATCTTTGTTTCACTTAAAATCAACAGACCACACAATAAAAAAGATACAAAGAATGAATGATTTAATTTATATGAACTAATAAACAGCATCACTTTGAACTAAATTATTGAGTTAAAGGACTATTAGTAGAACAAGTAGGTTAAGTGATTGAAGTATAATATTAGAATGCGAAAATGGGATTTTGAATACAAATCCCGATGCACGTCATAGATCATTTATGATGTCAGGTCAGGACGTTACAGTGTTGCCTGTTCGTGAGAATAGTCGATGAATGTAGGAATTTTCGAAAATGTAAGGTTATGTTGTTTGGCTTTGTTATTATTTTAAACGCTGTGACTACAGGCACGCTAACGTGTCGCGTTATATTCAATTAGAGACACGTGAATTGCGTCATACGTTATTTCGCTTAAATAATGAATTAATTAATTTTAATAGAACGTGAAAAAGATATTAAAAATTATTCGAAATGCAAAGATAAATATTTACATTAATTTTATAAATTTCTGGAAATATTAGAAATATCTATTCAATAAAAAAAAATTAAATAATAAATGTCACTGTCACTTTTTTTCTTCTTTATTAGTTTTAGGCAGTGTTGCCCGATATAAAACGGCCAAGACAAAAAAAAAAACGAAAAAGAAGTCACAAAAATTCTTTCGTTTTCTAATTTTTTCATTCCTTTGATTTTCTGGAATTTTATTGCGATATTTTTGCGATTTTTTGCAATTTTGTGGATTTTTTTGTGATTTTTTGCGGTATTTTTTTTTTTGATTGATTTTGTAATATTTTTGCTTTTTTTATATTTTTTTTTCCAAAATTTTTTGATTTTTTTTTCTGATTTTTCGAATCTTCCAGTTTTTTCTAGTTTTTTCTCGTTTTTCTGTTTTTTTTTTCTTGTTTTTTTCGATTTTTTCAGTTTATTTATTTTTTCTCGTTTTTTACTAATTTTTCTAGTTTTTGTTTTTTTTTGTCTTTTTATTTATTTTTTCTGTTTTTCTTATTTCTTGCGGTTTATTCGATTTTTTACCAATTTTTCCTCATTTTTTTTCTTATTGATGTTTTAGCTTTTTTTCTAATTTTTTTTTTTAATTTTTTTTCTTATTTCTCATATTTTTCCAATTTTTTCGATTTTTTTGCGATATTTTGGTATTTTTGCGATTTTTTATATTTTTCGTTTGCTTGGAATTTTTGCGAATTCTTTTTAGTTTTTTTTTTGTGATTTTTATAATTTTTTTTTAATATTTTCTGATTTTTCTTTTAATTTTATCCAATGTTTTCTGTTTTTCCCATTTTTTTTCTGATTTTTCCATATTTTTGATTTTTTTTCTAATTTTTCCTCACTTTTTCTCACTGTTTTCGTGTTTTTTTTTTCTAAATCTTTCGTTTGTTTTTTAATTTTTTCCTATTTTTTCAATTATTCTAATATTTTTAGGTTTTTTTTTTCTAATTTTTCAGATTTTTGTTTTTTTTCTGTTTTTTCTTTCTGATTTTTTCAGTTTTTTCGATTTTTTCTTGCTCTTTTCGATTTTTCCCATTTTTTCAATTCTTCCACTTTTTTCTCGTTTTTTTCCAGTTTTTTGATTTTTTTTCTCTAGTTTTTATTTTTTTCTATTTTTTCTGATTTTTCCTTATTTTTCTCATTGTTCTTGTTTCTTTTCTAATTTTGTATTTTTTTATTTTGTTTGCGAAATTTTGCTATATTTTGCGATTTTTTTCCGATTTTTTTTGGTTGCGTTTTTTGTGACTTCTTTCGTTTTTTTTTTGCCTTGGCCATTTTAGATCTGGCAACACTGCATACAACTGAGAAAGAAGAAAAAGTATGACACTGAGAATTTTTATTTAAATTTTTTTTATCGAATATATTCTTCGTTTATACAGGGTGGGCCAATAACCTTCCCGCGATTTGTGGCGTCGAAACTAGTAAAGATATCAAAATGAAAAAAAAAACTGTTTTATTTGGTTCGAAAATCCCTATAACTAAAAAATATTTTCATTTATACAGAGTGATCCATATACGGGCGGCTAAAAAAATTGTAATTTTTTTAAATGACACACCCTATATATTTTTACATTTTTAGATTACTACTTTAGTGGCCTTTATGACAATATTTAATTTTTTAAATCGAATGCTGCGTTGCCAAGATATTCAAATTTTTATTAAATTTTTTGAAAAATCGCTACATTTCAAAATCATTCAAAAATTAATGTATTTTCGGAATTTGAAAATGAAAGTTTGGTTAAAGTTAGTTTATTTTATAATTATTTAAATATGTACAGGGTGTTTATAATATAAGATTAAAATTTCAAAATTGTAACTATAAAAATCTTTGTTTTTTTAAATGAAACACCCTGTATATTATTTAATATTTAGAAAGCCTATTCTACAGTCTTTCTATACATACCACATATTAATCTTTCTACATATTAAATAATAACAGGGTGTTTCTTTTAAAAAAACAAAGATTTCTATAATTACAATTTTGAAATTTTAATCTTATATTATAAACACCCTGTACATATTTAAATAATTATGAAATATGGACGAGTTACATCCATATCTAAACTAACTTTAACCAAAGTTTCATTTTCAAATTCCGAAAATACATTAATATTTGAATGATTTTGAAATGTAGCGATTTTTCAAAAAATTTTATAAAAATTTGAATATCTTGGCAACGCAGCATTCGATTTAAAAAAATTAAATATTGTCATAAAGACCACTAAAGTAGTAATCTAAAAATGTAAAAATATATAGGGTGTGTCATTTAAAAAAATTACAATTTTTTTAGCCGACCGTATATGGATCACTCTGTATAAATGAAAATATTTTCTAGTTGTAGGGATTTTCGAATCAAATAAAACAGTTTTTTTTTCATTTTGATATCTTTACTAGTTTCGACGCCACAAACCGCGGGAAGGTAATTGGCCCACCCCGTATGTATTTATCTTTGAATTTCCAACAATTTTTAATATCTCTATTGTTTCGCTGTGACTGCAGGCACGCTAACGTGCCGCCATATATTAAATTAGAAGCACGTGAATTGAGTTATTGAACGTTATTTCGTTTAAATAATAAGTTTGACCATATTTAAGCATGAGCTCTGGTAGCCGCGTGACATAGTGCCCGCTAATGGTGAAGTGGGCCCGAGGATCGAATCCCACATTGCCTTTTATTTATTTTTTAAACACAGGGTAGATTTAGATAGTCAATACTTTTCTTAAAAAAATAAATTTTTTTTCTTAGAATACACAGGCTAGATTTAGATAGTAAAGACTACTTTTATTAAATAAATATTTTTTTTAGATCGATAACAAAGTTTAATGTTTTAACGTGTGGGAAATTTCTGAAGTGTGTATTCTCGGTCTTAGTTTTATTTACTTTGATTTTTACGTTCTATTCAAATTAGTTAACTCATTATTTAAGTGAAATAACGTATGACGCAATTCACGTGCCTCTAATTTAATATATTACGACACGTTAGCGTGCCTGTAGTCACAGCGTTATTTTAAATGTATACTATATTCAATTATTTTGAAATAAATAAAAAAGAAACATATAAAAAAGGTGGTAAACTGTTTATTTTTATTAAAATAAAACGTTGAGAAAACTAAATCAACTTGTTGACATAACCTAAATCAGTTATCACAATAATAGGTGAAAATTTTCAATTTACAATTGACAACAGCGCATCAAGGCTTACCAATTATACTAAAATGTCATTTCTTCTCTATAAATACGAGATTCATTGGCGTACAAAATGTCAAAATTACTTAATAAAAAAATATGGTTTTTTTTGAGTACTACACATATAATTATATTTTATAAATTTTATATTATCAAAAATAAGACGTGAATAAGCTAATATAATTGAGTTCATTCTAAAAATAGTCAAACTAATAACAATTTAATTTTTCGGTTTTTTAGTACTGTAACTACGTTCATGGATACTCGTGAATATTCGTTAGTTTCCGATTATTTAACATATTTAGGGAAATTTTATTTAGTTGGTAGTACTATAATGAAAGAATGACATCACTTGTTGACGTGCATCGGGATTTGTATTAAAAATCCCATATAAATATTCTTTTGTTTCATTTATTTCAACGTAGCTTTTTGTAGCAAAAACTTTTTAAATGAACATGATGAATATTTTCTTGAATAAAAATAAAAGATGGTTGATTTTTTAAGAAAACAAAGAGACACGTTTTTAACAGAAAAGGGAATAAGAAATTCCGAGTACAAACTGAAAGTGTATCAGCGCTAAAAGCAAAAATAGTAAAATACGGATGAGTCGCGGATAAAATTTAGTTTAGCACAAAACGTGTGACCTTGCCACAATCTTCCTTAACGAATTAAATAAAAAGGAAATTGAATAATTTTTAAATGAAACGTAGTTCGGTTGGTTGCATTTTAATGGGAAAGAAATAGGGTAGTGGATAAATGTATTTTGTAGTGTAAGGACGTGTCATAAATATATAAAAAGGACGATTATCAAAATGAAGTAGAAACGATTTTGATATATTTAAATTCAAATTTTCAACCTTGAAATGAAATGAAAAACCACAATAATATGTAAAAATTGGAAAAATGGTAAAAAATTACTAAAAATAGGAAAAAACAGGGCAAAATGGGGAAAAACAGGAAAATTTGTAAAAAATAGTAAAATAGGGAAAAAACTGCGAAGAATAGGAAAAAATAAGAAATAATAGGAAAAAATTGAGAAAAACAGGAAAAAATACAAAAATAGAAGAATAGCTCGGTCATCTAGGTATGTAGGGAAACACAGGAAAAAATAATGAAGAATATGAAAAAATTGAAAAAATAGTAAAAAATTTTTAAAAATAGGCAAAAATAGGGCAAAATTGAAAAAAACATGAAAACTTGTAAAACGAAGTAAAAATAGGGAAAAACATGGAAAAAATTTCGAAAAATGAGAAAAAATTAGAAGAAATGGGAAAAATATGAAAAATAGAAAAAATAGGGAAAAACAGGGAAATTTAGGGAAACATGGTAAAAAAATAAGCATAGCTCGGTCGTCTAGGTGGAGAAAAACAGGAAAAATAATGAAAAACAGGAAAAATATACATAAAGTGGAAAAATAATCCAAAATTGGGAAAACATGGCAAATTAGAGAAAAACCAGGAAAATTTGAGAGAAATAGTAAAAATTGGGAAAAACATGAACAAATTGGGAAACATTGCAAAAAATAGGAAAAAATGAGAACAAATAGGGAAAACCAGAAAATTGTGAAAAATGTTAAAAATAGAGAAAAGACAGACAGACAGACAGACAGACAGGCAGACAGACAGACAGACAGACTTCCATTTGGAAATGGTCTTAATCATCTCAGGTGACCTCAAAATATATATTTCCATCTTTATCTCGAAAATTTTTTTTAGCTCGTTCACAATACTTTCCCCTCTCGGAAGTGGGTCGGTAAAGTAAAAACAAATAAAAGTGAAAAAAATCGGAAATAAACCGGAGGAAAATCATAAATATTTTTACCAGTAGTAAAATATACGAAAAATCGAAAAGAATTGCAAATAAATGGAAAAAAATGAAAAAGGCGGAAAAATTTTTAAAAAAATGGAAGAAATTAGAAAAATGGAGAAAAATTGTAATAAGTTGGAAAAAATTGGAAAAAATTGGAAAAAATTGGAAAAAATTGAAAGAAATTGGAAAAAATTGAAAGAAATTGGAAAAAATTGAAAAGAAATGAAAAAATTGGAAGAAATTTGCAAAAATTGAATAAAATGGAAAAAAAATTAGATTAAATTGGAAAAGAATGAAAAAGTCGAAAAAAAATGAAAAAAACAATGGTGGAAATGGTAAAAAATTGAAAAAAATTGGAAAAAAATCAAGAAAAATTGGAATAGTCGTAAAAGTGAAAAATATAGGAGAAATCGAAAAGAATTGTGAAAATGGAAAAAAAATGAAAAAAAAAGAAAAAATGGAAAAAAATTGTAAAAAACTAATAAAAATTGGAAAATATTAAAAGAAAATTGAAAAAAATTGGAAAAAATTGAAAAAAATTGGGAAAAATAGGGATAAAAAATCCGTAAGTAAATCAAATCACAAAAAATTGGACTGGTCGTAAAAGTGGAAAATATCGGAAAAATCGGAAAGAATTGCAAAAAATGGAATAAAAATTGAAAAAAATTGGAAAAAATTGGAATAAAACTAATGAAAGTAGTGAGAAAAAATTAAAAAATAATTGGAAGAGAAATTGGAAAAATTTGGAAAAAATTGAAACAAATTGGAAAAAAAAATTGAAAAAATTGGAAGGAATTTGCAAAAATTGAAAAAAACTGGAAAAAAATTTAAAAAAATTGAAAAAAATTGAAAAAAATTGAAAAAAATTGAAAGAAATTGGAAAAAAAATTGAAAACATTGGAAGGAATTTGCAAAAAATGAAAAAAATTGGAATAAATTGGAAAAGAATAAAAAAGTCAAAAAAAATTGAAAAAAACAATGCAGGAAATTGTAAAAAATTGAACAAAATTGGAAAAAAATCGGAAGAAAATGACGAAAAATTGAAATATTCATAAAAGTGAAAAATATAGGAGAAATCGAAAAGAATTGTGAAAATGGAAAAAAAAATTGAAAAAGTGGAAAAATATGGAAAAAAATTGTTAAAAATTAATAAAAATTGGAAAATATTTAAAAAAAATTGAAAAAAATTGGAAAATATTGAAAAATATTGGGAAAAATAAAGACCAAAAAAATCCGTAAGTAAATCACGTCACAAAAAATTCAACCAGTCGTAAAAGTGAAAAATATTGGAAAAATCAGAAATAAATGGAAAAAATTGAAAAAAATTGAAAAAAAATTGAAAAAAAATTGAAAAAAATTAATAAAAATTGGAAAAAGTTGAAAAAAATTGAACAAAACTGAAAAGAATTTAAAAAAATTGAAAATAATTGAAATAAATTGTAAAAAATTGTAAAAAATTGTAAAAAATTGTAAAAAATTGTAAAAAATTGTAAAAAATTGTAAAAAATTGTAAAAAATTGTAAAAAATTGTAAAAAATTGTAAAAAATTGTAAAAAATTGTAAAAAATTGTAAAAAATTGTAAAAAATTGTAAAAAATTGTAAAAAATTGTAAAAAATTGTAAAAAATTGTAAAAAATTGTAAAAAATTGTAAAAAATTGTAAAAAATTGTAAAAAATTGTAAAAAATTGTAAAAAATTGTAAAAAATTGTAAAAAATTGTAAAAAATTGTAAAAAATTGTAAAAAATTGTAAAAAATTGTAAAAAATTGTAAAAAATTGTAAAAAATTGTAAAAAATTCTAAAAAATTCTAAAAAATTCTAAAAAATTCTAAAAAATTCTAAAAAATTCTAAAAAATTCTAAAAAATTCTAAAAAATTCTAAAAAATTCTAAAAAATTCTAAAAAATTCTAAAAAATTGAAAAATGAAAAAAATTGAAAAAAGTTGAAAAAATTGAAAAAAAATTGAAAAAAACTGAAAAGAATTAAAAGACATTAAAAAAAGTTGAAAAAAATTGAATAAAATTGAAACAAATGGAAAAAAATTAAAAAAATTTGAAAAAATTCTAAAAATTGAAAAATGAAAAAAATTGAAAAAAGTTGAAAAAATTGAAAAAAATTGAAAAAAACTGAAAAGAATTAAAAGAAATTAAAAAAAGTTGAAAAAAATTGATAAAATTGAAACAAATGGAAAAAAATTAAAAAAAATTGAAAACAATTGAAAAAAATTGAAAATAAATTGAAAAAAAATTAAAAAAATTGAAAAAAATTAAAAAAAATTGAAAACAGTTGAAAAAAAATTAAATAAAACTGAAAAAAATTGAAAAAAAATAAAAAAAGTTGAAAAAATTGAAAAAATTGAAAAAAAACTGAAAATAATTAAAAAAAATTGAAAACAGTTGAAAGAAATTGAATAAAATTGAAAAAAATGGAAAAAAATTAAAAAAATTTGAAAAAAATTGAAAAAATCGGTTGTGTCACCCAAAACTTTCCCAACGAGTATCCAGAGACAAATATTTTTACAGACATATTGCAAGTCAAATTCCGTGAAATATTGCTTCTGTCATTTTTTGAAAGTGACACTTTCGTTTGACATATGTCGTACAAAAACTAATAGGTTCTTTCGACGGGTAACCCAAACCGATATACCAAATTTCAGCTCAATCGGATCAAACGTATGGCCTCTATAATGGAAGAATACACACAGACACACAGACAAACAGACTGACAGACAGATTTCCATCTAGAAATGGTCTTAATCATCTCCGGTGGCCTCAAAAAGGATATTTCCATTTTAATCTCGAAATTGTTTTTAGCTCGTTCACAATACTTTCCCTTCTGGGAGGTGGGTCGGGAAAGTAAAATATATTTCTGCAAATAAATTGTTGTTTTTTATGCAAATATATTGACAAATAATTTCCACGAATTTAATAGTTTAATTAAGTAAATACAAGTCATAAAATACCTATTTATAACAAATATTAATTACTTAGGTATAGCGGTCGAATCCTCAGGGGGTCGTATACTTTTATTACTCTCTTTAATCAAATTATATAACATAAAATCCCGGCGGATGTTGAACATGATATATGTAAAGTTATTTCCTAAAGTGCATTTTACTTAACAAGGACAAATAATTTAAACGAACACACAAAAATAATATTATTAAATAAATTAGGAAGAGTTAAAAAGAACAAAAACTGAAGCTCTGGTTATTTAAGTTCTTATTATGATTTTTATCCAGGAATCGAGCCAAAGGCGACTACGATAATCACATTAGTGAAAAAAAAGGCACTTTACACACTAGATGCATACAATATGATTTCTACTACCAAATAATATGTATATATTAATTAAAAAAGGAGCAATCTACTTTACGCACTATTATTTCATTTTACGCACTAGTGCGTAAAGTTGAACTTTACGCACGATAAAGTATGTATAAAATTAGCAATTTACACGGTAGTAGAAAAAAATCAGTTGTGTCGCCCTAAAACTTTCCCGACGAGTATCCACGAATACTTTTTCAGATATATTTAATGTTAATGTTTCAAATTTTGTCATTTTTTTATTTTTGACAGGTGACAGTTTGAGAAACAATAGTGACACTTCCGTTTGACAGATGTCGGACAAAAACTAATGGGTTCTTCCGACGGGTAATTCAAACCCATATAACAAATTTCAGCTTAATCGGATTAAACGTGTGGCCTCTATCGTGGAACACACAGATAGACAGACAGACAGACGAACAAACAGACAGACGAACAAACAGACAGACAGACAGACTTTCATCTGGAAACGGTCTTAATCATCTTAGGTGACCACAAAATGGATATTTCCGTTTTTATCTCGAAATTTTTTTTAGCTCGTTCACAATACTTTCCCTTCTCGGAGGTGGGAAAGTAAAAAATTGGAAAAAATTGTGAAAAATTAGAAAAAATTGAAAATAAACGGAAAAATTGGAAAAAGTTGGAAGAATTTGAAAAAATTGGAAGAATTGAAAGATTTAGAAAAATTGGACAAAATTGGAAAAAAATGAAAAAAAAATTGTAAAACATTGGAAACAATTGGAAAAAACTGTAAAAAATTGGAAAAAATTGAAAAAAATTGGTAAAAATAGGAAAAAATTGGAACAAATTTGAAAAAAAAAGGAAAAAAAAAAACGGAAAAAAATTGAAAATGGGGCAAAATAGAGAAAAATAGGAAAAAATAAGGAAAACAAAGAAAACAGGAAAAAACAATGAAAACAGGAAAAACAGAACAAATAGTGAAAAATAGAAAAAAATAGTGGAAAATGGTGAAAAATGGAAAAAAAATAGGGACAAAATGCAAAAAATAGGGAAAATGGAAAAAAAAATGAAGAGTAGGAAAAAAACCAGGGAAAAATAGGAAAAATACGGAAATTAGATAAAAATAGGAAAAATAGTGAAAATATGGAAAAATAGGGAAAAAAAGGAAAGTAGGAAAATATAGCGATTAATAGGGACAAATACGGACAAATAGGAAAAAACAGGAAAAATAATGAGAAACAAGAAAAAAATGAATTAACAGGAAAAAACAAGGAAAAGAGGAAAAATAATGGATAACAGGAAAATCAGAGGAAAGTAGGAAAAATAGAAAAAATGGGGAAGAATGTAGAAATAGGGAAAAATAGGGAGAAATTAGAGGAAAATAGAGAAAAATCGGCAAAATTAGGAAAACATATGGGAAAATAGTGAAAATGGGGAAAGAAGGGAAAAATAGAGGAAAATAGAGAAAATGGCGCGAAATAGGTAAATTGAGAAAATTTGAGGAAAACCTGAAAAAATAAGACAAAATAGGAAAAAACTGGGAAAACCAAAAAAAAAATAGGAAGAATATGGCGAAACAGAGCAAAATGGGAAAATTAGAGAAAAATAAGGAATCATGAAAAATAGGGGGAAATAGAGAAAAATAGAAAAAAATTTGCAATTTTTTTTTCTAACTTTGTATGTCTTGGAGTTTTTTTTCTTCTGATTTGGAAAAATAGGGAAAAAATGGGAAAAATAGGAAAAATTACGGAATTTAGGAAAAAATAGAATAAAAATTGGAAAAAATTGGGAAAAAATGATAAAAATCTAGTAAAAATGGAAAAGTAAAGGAAAATAAGGAAAGTATTGGAAAATAGCGAAAATTAGAGAAAAATAACGGAAAAGAAATTAAAAAATTAGACAAAAATTGGAAAAAATATAAAAGAATGGGAAAAAAATATTAATAAATATGGCAGAAGAAAAAAGGATAAAATTAAGAAAATGGGGAAAAATGAGGAAAAAAGAAAAAAATGGGAAAAATACTTAAAAATAGCGAAAAATGAGGCAAAATAGGAAAAAAGAAATACAAATAGTAACAAATAAGTACAAATAGTGACAACAAGGAAAAGAGAAAAATAATGGAAAACAGGAAAAACAGAAGAAAGTAGGAAAAATAGAAAAAATGGGGAAGAAGGTAGAAATAGGGAAAAATTGAACAAGACAGAGAAATTAGATAAAAATAGAGAAAAATCAGCAAAATTAGGAAAACATATGGGAAAATAGTAAAAATGGGGAAAAATAAGGGAAATTATAGAAAAATAGTGAAATAATATCTGGGAAAATAGGAAACAAAAAGGAAAATAGTGAAAAATAGGAGAAACTTGGGAAGATAGAAAATTATAGGGACAAATACGGAAAACAGAAAAAAAATAGAGAGAAGTAGCGAAAACTAGGAAAAACAGGGATAAATATAAAAATAAAGGAAAAACAGGAAAAATTATAAAAAAATAGTTAAAAATGAGGAGAAATGGTGAAAAATAGGAAAAAATAAATAAAAAAAGGGAAGAATAGGAAAAAATACACAAATTTAAAAACAAACCAACAATGTATTTTTCCCCAATTGAATTAGTAAAATAAAGCAACAATGCATTTTTCACATAAAAATTTAAAATTCAAATCGAGAGTAAATTTTCCCATACACAAATTTAAAAACAAAACAACAATGAATTTTCCACTTTCTAATTTTCAAAATAACAACATTAGTTAAATTGTTAAAAAATCAACGATGCATTTTTTCACTCTCGAATATAAAATAATTGTATTTTCTCAATCAAATTATACTAGACATCGAAAAAAATGAAAATTTATGCATTTGGGGAAAGAAAAAAAACCGATAATGCATTTTTCAACATCCGATTCTAAAAAAAAAACACACTCCATAAAAAAAAGAAGCAGCAATGCATTTTTTTACACTCGAATTTGAAAAATGAAGCAAGAATGCATTTAATAGGGAAAAATAATAAAATAGCAAAAAACAAATATGGAAAAATTGGGGAAAACAGGAAAAAATAACGATTAACGAGAAAAATAGAAAATTGAGGAAAAATATAAAAAATCGGTTGTGTTATTCCCGTCGTGTATCCACGAATACTTTTTCATATATTTATTGTTAAAGTTTAAAAATTTTACATTTTTTATGTTTGACAGGTGACATATTGCATCTGTCATTTTTTGATAGTGACACCAGTGTTGCCGTTTTAGTACATTTGTACTATTTCTAGTACATTTTTAAATAAGACCAAGGTCACATATTTTATGCTTTATAATTAGAAAATTAGAAAAATAACAATTTTATATTTTGGCATATTTTATAAAATATATTGTATTATTTAAAAAAATAATACTTTCCTGTTTTTTTAATGTTTTTATATTTATATTAACAGAGTTTTCCTTATTTTTTCCTATTTTTCCCCCATTTTTTTTATTTTTTCCTATTTTCTTTATTATCCCCCATTTTTGACCATTTCTCCTTATTTTCCAGTATTTTTCAAAATTTGTGCCTATTTTCCCCTACTTCTCTTTATTTTATTGGAATTTCTAATTTCTCTATTTTTCATATTTCTTCCTATTTGTTCCTTTTTTTGTTTTTCCCTATTTGTCTGTATTTGTCCCTATTTTTATCTATTTTGCCTATTTTTACTGGTTTTTCTTATTTTCCCCTATTTTTCCCTATTTTTCACTATTTTTCTCTATTTTTACAGATTTTTCTCTATTTGTCTCTATTTTCTTTCCTATTTTTTCCTCTTTTTGCCCTAGTTTTTCCTATTTTTCTCATTTTTCGTAATTTTCCTGTTCTTCATTATTTTTTCCTGTTTTACCCTATTTATCCCTATTATTTTCCGTTTTCCCTTTTTTCATTAGTTTCCGCTATTTTTCCCTATTTTCCTGTTTTCTCTATTTTTTTACTATTTGTACTTATCTTTTTCTCCATTTTGCCCTATTTTTTGTATTTTACCCAATTTTTTCCTGTTTTCCCCTACTTTTTTCCCATTTTTAACTATTTTTTCCATTTTTCTCTGTTTCCCTATTTGCCCATTTTTCCTATTTTTCGGGTTTTTTCCAAATTTTTCTCAATTTTTCCTATTTCTTCATATTTTTTCTATTTTTTATTATTTTGTTCTGTTTTCCTTATTTATCCCTATTATTTTCAATTTTTTTTCTATTTTCCCCATTTTCCCAATTTTTTAGAATTTTCAAAATTTTTCCCTATTTTCCCCTATTTTTCTCTATTTTACAACGTTTTATTATTTTTCCTTAGTTTTCAATATTTGTTTCGATTTTATACCATTTTTTTGATTTTTCCTTATTATTTTCAAATGTCCCCATTTTTTTTGTGTCTCCCTTAATGTTTTCTTCCATTTTTATCCAAGTTTTCATTGTTTTTTTCCTTTTTTTTTTCATTGTTTTTTTCTATTTTTTCATATTTTTTACTATTTTTCGCTATTTTGTTCTATTGTTTCCTGTTTTCTCTATTTTTCACAATCACAATTTTTTCTTATTTTCCCTATTTTTGTTACTATTTTCTCTTATGTTTCGTTATTTTTCCAGATTTTTATCTATTTAGCTCTAATTTCTCCATTTTTTTTTCCTATTTTTTCTTCATTTTGCCCTATTTATTCCTATTATTCCCAATTATTCGTAATTTTTCTGTCGTTCATTTATCCTGTTTTTCCCTATTTATCTCTATTATTTTCTGTTTTCCCTTTTTCCATTTTTTTCCCTATTTTTTTACCTATTTTCCCTGGTTTTTTTTTGTATTTTAAACTATTTGTCCCTATTTGTACTTATTTTTCTCTGTTTTGCCCTATTTTCTCTATTTTACCCTATTTTTTCTGTTTTCCCCTACTTTTTTCTGTTTTCCCCTACTTTTTTCTGTTTTCCCCTACTTTTTTCCTATTTTTAACTATTTGCCACATGTTTCTCTGTTTCCCCATTTGCCCAATTTTTCCTATTTTTCCGGTTTTTCCAAACTTTTTCCCAATTTTTCCCATTTCTTCAGATTTTTCTGTTTTTTATTATTTTGTTCAGTTTTTCAATATTTATTCCTATCATTTTCTATTTTTTTTTTCTTTTCCCTATTTTTCTCTAATTTCTCTATTTTTCCTATTTTCTTCTTGTTTTTTCCCATTTTTCTTAAATCTATACAATTTTCCCCATTTTTTCCCTGTTTTTCTCTATTTTTCTCAATTTTCCATGTTTCACTTGTTTTTCACTATTTTTTATTATTTTTCAATATTTTTTCCATTTTTCACCATTTATTTAAATTTTTTCCCATTGTTTTCAAATTTCGATATTTTTCCCTGTTTTTTTGAATTTGCCTTAATGTTTCTCCATTTTTCTACGTTTTTCCCCATTTTTTCCGTTTTCTTCCATTTTTATCCTGGTTTTTATTGTTTTTTTCCTTTTTTTTTTCATTGTTTTTTCTTTTTTTTTCATGTTTTTTCATATTTTTCACAATTTTTCCCTTTTTTGCTCTATTTTTTAGTGTTTTTCTCCATTTTTCACAATTGCTATTTTTTCCCTATTTTTTCAATTTTCCTCTATTTTTCCATATTTTTTGTTTTCCCTATTTTTTGCTATTTTTCCCATTTTTCTATATTTGTTCATGTTTTTCTTTGTTTTTCTACAGTATTTCCTATTTTTTATAATTTTCACTTTTTCCCTTTGACAGATGTTATATAAAAATGAGTGAATTCTTCCTAGGGATAACCCAAACCCATATACCAAATTTCAGCTCAATCGGATAAATACTGTCTTAGATATTAAATATTAGTTTAAAATTTTGACATTTTTTTTTTAATTTTGACAGGTGACAGTTAAAAAAATAATTTTGACTGTTCTGAATAGAGTTTCTCAAGGGCTTTCAAATGACATATTGCAAGTCAAATTCCGTGACATGTTGCATCTGTCATTTATTTATCTAATCCCTCAAAGTACTTCAAGTATTCCTTCATAATTTTTTTTCTTGCAAAATAATAATCTTTTTAAATTCGCCTAGAATAACAGTGACAGTTTTTTTTTTGCACCCGATGGTTCGTAAAGTTTTTTTATGACTGGGGATTTTAGAAGCTGTTACGAAACTTTTATAGTTCGTACAAAATTTGCTTTTTAAATTGTTTATACTAAAAGACGAAGTAAAAACATTCAATTATTTTGTTGGAAATTAATGTTTTTAGGACTATAATAACACTACAAAAAAAAACTAAAACTTTAGTAGAGAAAATTTAATACATTCGTGAACAAAATTAATCAGAATTAAGTGAAAATTGCTAATTATATACAGGGTGATTCAAGACCGACGCCACGGAGTTTTATGGCGAAATGGAATATGTATATTCGAGGTTATAAAACTCGACGTCAAAGTACCAAAATTAATTTATTGACTAGTTTCGGCAAAATTTCGCCATCATCAGTCCTAAAAGGACTTCTGTCAATAAACAAAATGAGATATACAAATTTTAATTTACCAATGGGCAAAGGGGGGGGGGGTTAATATAAGTAGTAAATTTTGATTACGACGCAAAATGTAATGTTTGTAATGAATTAATAAATAAATTAAAATTGAAATGTGGTACGAATTGGTTATTTAAAAATATTTTTTTAAAAATTAAAATTTTTACAGCAGGTCAACATTATGTTAATTCTTTGGTTTTTCTATATTGGAGAACTCCATTCTCCCCTTTCTTACTTTTTACATGTTGTCTGTTTGTAAACTTTGAAATTTTGGACATTTTGAAAATTTCGGGCATTTTGGACACGTTTAAAATTTTCTACATTCTGTAGAAAATTTTACAAAACCTTGAAATTTTTGAAATTTGTGGAATGTTTGGAATTTTTGACATTTGAAATTTTGAGAAGTTTTGAAATTCTTACGAACTAGAAAATTTTACAAAATTTTGAAATTTGAAATTTTTTTAATTCCAAACTTTAGAAAATACCAAACTTTGAAATTTTGGACATTTTGAAAATTTTTAAATTCTTTGAAAAATTGACAACATTTTTGAAACTTGAAAAATTTGAAATTTTGGAAATTTTGGAAATTTTTTTACATTCTTACAAACTTTGGAAAACTTTATAAAACCTTGAAATTTTTGGTAATCTTCACTTGGAATTTTTTGTTGACCTGCTGTAAAAATTTACTTTGTATTGATAAATTGAGTTTTTCTTTACAAATTAACTCATCGTTTCAAAGAGCTCCATAGTGATCAAAATCACACAGGCTGATCAATTTCACCCCGCATACTAAAATTGTATGGCACTCGAATAATATGGGTCGGAAAAATTCCAAATTCATACTGGCAGGTACGACATTGATTAAGTGGGAAAGTTAATGCCTGATCAAAGTAACTATTTACGAATATTAGTATTTATAAATGTTGAAAGAACACTAGACTTGTATTTTCTTAAATATGCATCGAAGGACCAAACTCTTTAGGTAGGAGTTAAACCAAAATAAAAACACTATTTGAAATAGGAATATACTTTTTATTCCATTTATTCCAAGTACTAACATGAACAGAAAAATAATAAACGGCACATTAATTTAAATTATGAAACCGAAATCAAATATAACTCATCACTTCACTCACTGTAAAAAACTATTTACATTTTTTATTATTACGAAAACTCAGAAACTTTTTGGGTGTGGTTAATTACGCACCATTTTAATTATTTGAAGAAACTTTTTTACTTTATTAAATGCGACTGCATCCTTATACAGTCGATAGGCGAGAGAGCGATTATGCTCTGAATTTTAGCGGAGAGTCGGGTTGCAGGTTTTTTATTGGTAGGAGACATGATACGTATTATCCAAATAACCTTGAATTCAGACTCTTAGCGGGAAGAAATATATTTATATTTTTTGTCTCTTATAATGATGGGATAATATGAGAGAACGATAATGTTGCTTGCATAGCAACAGTCGATTATGTATTTTGTTTTCGTTAACGGTATTTTGAAAGTAGACAGAAAAAACGTCTGAGAGAAAGACGGAATAACTCTTGTGTTGAGTTTAAATCTATTTTTAGATTTTAAAACTTACAATAATAGACATTAGTATGAACTGAAACATTAATATTATTAATTTTAAAAGAAATATGAATTATTTGATATTTTCTGGATAATATTCCAGTGAAATTTATCCACCCCACCTATGGAGGGTATAGAAGGAGGCACATCGCAACGTTAGAAAAAGGGAACCAATTTTGGAAGCCAGTTGGTGGCGCTGTTGATCGACTGTTGATGACAGTTTTGACATTTCCTTTGACTTTTTTTCAAATAATAATTTTAATTCATTACGTAAACTTTTAAAAGATTTGTATTTTATAAAAATTGGGTGGCTCATTGAATAAAAAACGTTATTTGAGATTATGGATCTAATCAATCTACAAACAAACAGTTTTTCAACATACGATCGTCAGCGCCGCGTCGGTTATTTTATGTACCATTAGTTGGGTATAAAATGTTGCCCACATTTTAAACGTGTTGTCCATTAGAGATTGCCCTCCTTCTATACGCTCCATACCCCCACCCATGTATAAAGGAGGGTATCGTTTTAAATGGGTGTTTTGGGTTTCTCATGAAAAAAATTTTTATGTTTCAAAAACTTGAAAATCCAAGAGAGGAAAACGAAAAAAATTGTTTTGTATTAAAACTATAAGCTTAAAATGAATTTCCATTGCGAGAAATTCTAAATTACCTGATTTTTAGGGTGTATACGGACGGCTAAATTATTAATAAATAAAACATATTTAATGGAAGAAATCACTTTGAAATGAAAAAAAAAATACGTAGATTGAATCACTAATATTTTTGAAACTATTACATCTGTCTAAAAAAGCCCAAATATTTAACAATTGTTAACTGAAAAATGAGGGGGTAATCCCACCCAACTTTCCGAACACTCCTAGTAAAGTAATTATTTTAGTTTTTCTGCATTAAAATACATTAATTATATTACCTATCGAATGTTATAAATCACATTTTAATATCTTTAATATTTTTAAAGTTATTCAATTTTTTTTTAAACTTATATTAAATTTCAAAAAAAAAATTAGGAATTCTACAATTTTTTGCATAAAATTTTGAAAAAAATCACAATGATAGAGTTTTTTACTACAAATGTAAGGGTAATTTTTTTTTAATTTTTAATATTAATTTTAACCTTAAAACAAATCAAACCTATTTTCGAATAATTTTAAAATCAATAAATAATTATTATCTCATTCAATTTTATTGAAAATGGGAAACAGACCTTTTTTTAGGTTTCTGGATCAAAATGCATTAATAAAGTTAATTTAAAAAACTAAAAAAAAAATCAAATTTTTTTTCAAAAATTCATGGGTAACCATTGAATTGTTTTAATTTTTTTCATTTTTTGCTATAACTTTTACAAATACTATATTAAAATTATGAAATAATTTACACACATAGTACTTTTGGATCTTTTTCGGATATGCTATTTACTTTTTTCATTTATATTATACTTATTGATAAAACTAAATTACAATAAATTTTAAAAAAATTCTTAATTTTGTCTATAATAATTACAATTCTAAATTTTAAGAAACTAAAATACATTTATAATTTAGAGTTTTATATTATCTTTCGACTGGTGAAAATCACATTTCAATAACTTTAATATTTTAGAAGTTATTCAATTTAGTTTAAAATCGTAATATAATCTTACATTTCTTAGCCAATTTTTTAAAAATTCCAAAATTTTTGTAATAAAATTTTGAAAGAAATTATAATTATAAAATTAATTATTACAAATTTAAAAATATTTTTTTTAAATTTTTAATATAAAAAAATTAACTAAAAAATAATAATTTAATAAAGATAAAAATTAAAATAAAAACTAACGGCGAAACTGTGCGCAACTTGAAAAAATAGTCAAGACAAAATTTATAGAAAATTTTATGTTCTACAATTTTGTTACCATGTAATTTTTCATAAAAATCCATAATTTCGTCTTAAAATCTAAAAAAGTCACAAAAATGTCTATATTAATTTTTTTCACACCCTCTAGCGGCGAAACTATGAGGAATTCAAAAAACCGGTTATGACAAAATGTGCAGAAAATTTTATGTTCTACAACTTTCATATCCTGTAATTTTTCATAAAAATGCATTATTTTGGTTATTTAAGAAAAATATGAAAAAAAAATACTTTTTGATAAATCTGGCAACAATGGCAAAAGTTTTTGAAAATTTTAATCAGTCGAAATTAAACTATAACGTATAAAAAATATATGTGTAAAACTTTATTGTCATCTTGTTAGGTAATGACGTCATCACTTATAGCAACTCTCACTTCCGGTTGTCCGATTAACTCCAAAATCTATACAGGTTGTCTCCTTGTTACCCTAAATATGTATATAAAATTTCATCTAAATCGGTTCAGCCGTTTAGACGCTATCGTGTTCACACACACACACACAAACACACACAGACACACACACACACACACACAGACACACACACAGACAGACATTATGCTAAAAATAGTATAAATGGATTCAGGTGACCTCAAAACGTAAAAATCCGTTAAAATCTGGGTATGGTCAAAATATCATGATCGCAATACTTTCCTTCTATACAACTCTGTTGTTCGGAAAGTAAAAACTATGATTTGGATTTAACGGGGGTTAATCAGTAATACAAAATTGCATTTATTTTGCATTTCACAAAAAAAAAATTATTTAATATTTGTCTCCCAATAGCTCCCCCTACCATGAGCCTTATACTGTGACAGAAATAGCTCCTCCTACTATAAGTTGTGACAGAACTAGGACTTTTATGTTTTTTTTAACTTTAATATATTTATTACCCGTATTGATAAGCAAAGACCAGGATTTAGTAGATTTTTTTACGATCAAACGTTTAATTTCAAATATTTAATATTTTTGAGACGTCTTAAGGTAGATCAGTTTAAGAAATAAGCGAAAGATGGCGCTAGTCATCAATTTAAGTTTGAATTATCTATTTAAGCAAAGATGGCGTTACAATCGAAGTTATTTATTTAATTATATGCTTACGTTTTGCTATAAAATGCCCTATAATTATTGTGTCGCAATGTTCAAGAATAGTATTTTTAATAGTGATTCAAAAACTAGAATAAAAACGTAATTTCGACGCTAACTCCCCCTTGGTTATTTATAGTACTACAGAGAAAACTGTAGTGGCACCATCTTTCTCATATTTGTTTAACTGATCTACCTTCAGTGACAGATTTTTTTTTAATTATAGGTTGAATATAGGTTTAAAAAATAATAAAAAATAAGGGTTAAATTTTTATTACTCAGGTTTTTAATGGCCCATTAAAGTAAAATCAAGCAAACACCCCATTCGTGTAAGAAGTTTAAATGTTATTCTTTTTATTGATCTAACAGGATTACCCTATAACGTCAAATAAAATATTACTAACACATTTTTTTAAAAAGCTTTATTCAAATATTTATCAATCTTAATTTTTTAAATTAACGTGAAAAGTATAGTTAGTATTGTTTGAAATATTGAAACTTCGATATTTTAAATCAGATGAAATGCTATTTAAATTAATACCTTTTCCTCTTCCATCCATTTGTCTTCTGATTTTTGTTGTATTAACCGCGATTCTGCTTTATTATTTTAGGTATCAATGTTAGAACTTATTTTTAAGTAATATACAACCTGTAACAACTGTGGTGACAACAATAAATCTTTTGTGATAGATTGCAAATTAATTTTTGTATTTGTCATTTCGATGACAGCTGATGACATCACTAATTCAACCATTTTACATTATTGGTTCTTTATTTACCATTTTTTGTAGTAATAATACCAGTATTTATGATTTTAAAGTGTACCAATAAAAAAAAATAGTAGAAAGTATTCGTGGATAACTGGTCTTTAAAACACTTGACCTATTTCGAGAAAAATCGCGCGTGTTCTATTAAATGACAGCTGGCCGCCATGTTGCCAAATCCTCCTTGTCAGTCCTTGTGATTTCAAAATTTCGAAATTAAAAAAAAATTATGTTTAAAGAAAAAAATTTTGGGAAATCCATAATTTTTTTAATATCTTTTAGTGAGAAAAATTTCGTACGGGGTCGCAAAAAACCCAAAAAACGATACCCTCCTTTGATCATTACATATTTCTGAATTTTTGGAAAAAAATATTATTATTTTTTAAATTTTAATGGAACTAGTAGGTACAAAATGAAACTAATTTTTATCACATGTAGTTACAGAAATTTTCGGATTACTATTGTAAGAATTACGGAAAATCTAATTTTTTTTTAATGATCAATTTCCCCCCGTTTTAGGATAATAAAAAAATCGGCTGTGTCACCCCTGAACTTTCCCGGCTCGACCGTACAGAATATGTTATTTATTATTATTATTTTAATTACAAAATACTGAGCATTACATTGATTTATGGAACATATTAAAAATAGCGAGCCGAATTGATATTTCAATCTTGATAATGAAATAAGCTGCGCCTGCGCACGTTATATATCATACTGCTACAATTAGGATCTCCTAAAATCATGTGTGAAAACTATTGGAAATTCGGGAATAATTTTCATTCAAGAGTTGTAGGGAATTTTATGCTCTAAAACGTTGTACTACAATATTTTGCACTAAGGTGTATTGTTTGTCCTCAAAATCAAGAAAAACTAGATAAAACCTACATGCACATTTTTTACGCGCCCTCTAGTGGCGTAACTATTGGAAATTCTGGAAAAAGTTTAAAACAAAAGTTGTAGGGAATTTTATGCTCTAAAACTTTGTACCACAAAATTTTGCACTAAAGTATATTGTTTGTCCTCAAAATCAAGAAAAACTAGAGAAAACCTACATGCACATTTTTTACGCGCCCTCTAGTGGCGCAACTATTGGAAATTCTGGAAAAAGCTTAAGACAAAAGTTGTAGGGAATTTTGTGCCATAAAACTTTGTACTATAATGTTTTGCAGTAAAGTGTATAGTTTGTCCTTAAAATTTAAAAAAATAAAAAATTGTTACATGTGCATTTAATCAATGTCGGTCTTGAGGACCTTCTACTATACCAATTTAAACCAAAAACTAATGGTCGCATTCTAGGCACACACCGACCCTCCATACCAAATTTCAGCTTGATTGGTCAAACGGTTCGGCAGTTATCGTGGAAGATTACACACAGACACACATACACACAGACAGACCATACGCTGGAAATGGTTTCAATGTTCTTGGGGGACCTCAAAATGGATATTTCCATCGATATCTCGATTTCTTTTTTGCTCGTTCACCTTACTTTTCCTTTGATGGGTCCGGGAAAGTAAAAATCCAGGAGAAACAAATTTGTAAATTCAAATTAAATTTCCATCAAAAAATAATTTAATGACAAAATAACACTCAGCTCTGAAGGGAATAATTCTAACTTTCCACTCCCCCTCTTTTTTTCTCTACTTTTGTTTCCAACTTTTTTTCTACTTCTTTTTTTCTCTACTTTTACGTTTCGAAACTTCTTTTCTACTACTTCTCAATTTTTCCACTAATTTCTTAATTTTACCTTCCCCTTTTTTTAATCCACTTTTTTTTCAGTACAATAATAATAATAAATTCTAGAAACGCTCAAACGGTGGTGGTGCACCGTTTCGAGACTTCGGCCCATCGAGCGAAACGCTATTATACATGATCTGACGTTTTTTTTCTTAATTTGCAGTGTAAAAAAGTTTATCCCTTGAGAAGTTGATTTTTATGGATCATACCGGAATGACTTGTGCGATACATATACATGTAGGGGAATATTATACATGATGTGAAGTGGAAAAAGTTCTAAAAATTTGAATTGGAAAAAAGCTTTCTTATGCAATTCACTTTAATTTGTATGGTGGGTATTGGAAGGACCGGTCCGATCCTGCTCAAATTCAATACGGTTCTTCCTTGGACAAAAATAACTGGGTTAAGTGAAAACCGGAACTCGATCGTAGCTTTCGTTCAAAAGTTATTTTTAATTTGTATGGTGGGTACCGGAAGGGCAAATCCGATTCTGCTCAAATTGAATAGGGTTCTTCCTTGGACAAAAATAACTCGGTAGAGTGAAAACCGGAACTCGATCGTAGCTTTCGTTCAAAGTTAACTTTAATTTGTATGGTGGGGTACCGAAAGGGCCGGTCCGATTCTGCTTAAATTCCATAGGGTTTTTCTTTGGACAAAAATAACTGGGTTAAGTGAAAACCGGAACTTGATCGTAGCTTTCGTTCAAACATTAACTTTAATTTGTATGGTGGGTACCGGAAGGGCAGATCCGATCCTGCTCAAATTCAATAGGGTTATTCCATGGACAAAAATAACTGGGTAAGGTAAAGTGAAAACCGGAACTCAATCGTAGCTTTCGTTCAAATAATTTGTATGGGGGGTACCGGAAAGGTCGATCCGATCCTGCTCAAATTCAATAGGGTTATTCCATGGACAAAAATAACTGGGTAAAGTGAAAACCGGAACTCGATCAGAGCTTTCGTTCAAAAGTTACAGTGTTTACATAATGACAGACAGACAGACAGATATCCAGACGACCAGACAGGATTTTTTTGCTTTTTCGGAATCAGGGAACTCGAGAAAAATGATAAAAAATGGGGGTAAGAAATTTTTTTCGCCATCACGAAACTAATACTGAGGCTTTTGGGCCTCAGAAATTATACAAAATTTGTTATATTTTATATATTTAATGGCATTTCCTTGAATTTTTTTTATGTGAAATGTTTATAATTTTCTTTTTTTTATATTAAAACTATTAACTCATTAAAGTATAAGTAATAAAAAGGTTAATAATTATAATGTATTGCAAGTGACGCAAAAACAATTAAATGTTTAATTAAAAACGCAAACTCCAAATTAGCCTTAATCAGATTCAACCGCTTACGCTAACACATATTTAATTAGTTTTTGCTACATAAAAATAATAACTATTCGGATCTCACGATCCCTAATAATAAAAAATTCCCCTATTACTTAAAAAAAATTGTCTATTTTTCGGTCTAGTTCTTAACCCCACTACGAAATATCAACCGTGAAAGGTGAAAATAAAATCGAAAAATATACAAGCACGGATCTGTTATTAGGGCGTTGAGTTAACTTTCTAAAAGTCATATATATATAGTTGGACCGGAAGAATGTATTTCTAAGTTCCGGCGTTATTCTGAATTGGGGTTATACTCTAACAAGCCCGACAAAAGGAAAGAGAAAAGAAATAAATATGGCTTTTATCTAGGGTTTCGGCGATCCGGTTCAACAGAGACAACAAAGAAACTATTTTATTTAGCGTCATCGTGTGATATCGCTTATAAAAAAATGGTTGCTAATTTTAAGTAGTAATTCTCTCTCCCTCTCTCTCTCTCCGTCAAAAGCTTTATTGCTAAACACATTTTCTTTAACACGTTGACTTCCAACTATCAGATAAGTAGTAGTCAAACTATGGGATTTTGAATACAAATCCCGATCATTTATGATGTCAGGACGTTGCAGTGTTGCCTGTTCGTGAGAATAGTCGATGAATGTAGGAATTTTCGAAAATGTAAGGTTATGTTGTTTGGATTTGTTATTATTTTAAACGCTGTGACTGCAGGCACGCTAACGTGTCGCGATATATTCAATTAGAGACACGTGAATTGTGGCATACGTTATTTCGCTTAAATAATAAGTTAACTAATTTTAATAGAACGTAAAAATCAAAAGTAATTAAACTTGGTTATCTGATCTAAAAAAAATATTTATTTTATTCAAAGTAGTCTTTACTATCTAAATCTAGCCTGTGTATTTAAAAAATATTTATTTTATTAAAAGAAAACTTGATTGTCTAAATCTAGCCTGTATTTAAAAAATAAATAAAAGGCAATGTGGGATTCGATCGCCGGGGCCTACTGCACCATTAGCGGGCACTATGTCACGCTGCTACCAGAGCTCATCTTAAATATGTTCAAATTTATTATTTAAGCGAAATAACGTATAATGACGCAATTCACGTGCCTCTTCGCGGCACGTTAACGTGCCTACAGTCACAGCGAAACAATAAAGATATTAAAAATTGTTGGAAATTCAAAGATAAATACTTTATATAAACATTAATTTTATAAATTTGTGGAAATATTCCAAGAATATATTCGATAAAAAAAATTTAAATAATAATTTAATTGTCAGTGTCATACTTTTTCTTCTTTCTCAGTTTTATGCAGTGTTGCCAGATCTAAAATGATCAAGGCAAAAAAAACGAAAAAGAAGTCACAAAACAATCAGACAAAAACAGAAAAAAAAATAAAAATTAAAGAAAAAAAAATCAAAAAAAATTGGAGAAAAAAACGAGAAAAAAGTAGAATTAAAGAAATTGGAAAAAACAAGAAAAATACATAATAATGAGAAAACTAGAAAAAACTAGAAGATTCAAAAAATCATAAAAAAGTGGGGAAAACAGAAACACATTGGATAAAATTGAAAGAAAAATCAAAAAATATAAAAAAAAACTAAAAAACGCGAAAAAATCGCAAAAAATGGCAATAGAATCCTAAAAAATCAGAGCAATAAGAAAAAAATAGAAAACGAAAGAAAAAAGTAAATAAAAACTGGACAATGAGAAATAAATGAGGAAAAAATAGAAAATCAAAAAAACTCGGAAGAAACAGAAAAAAAACCAAAACAAAAAACAAAACCCTGAAAAATTAGAAAAAAAACTAGAAAAAATTAGAAAAATTAAATAATAGGAAAATAGGAAAAAACAACAAAAAAATGAAAAAAGCAATGTAATAAGAAAAAATTAAAAAACAAAAAACAGAATTAGGAAAAAACGAAAACAATGTGAAAAAAATGAGGAAAATTTGGAAAAAATCAAAAAAACTGAAAAAAAATAAGAAAAAAAAACAAAAACAAAAAATTAGTGCAAAAAAAATGTTAAGAATTGAAAATTTAGGAAAAATCAGAAAAAAAACAAGAAAATAAAGTGAAAAAATTAAAAAACTCAGAGGAATTAGAAAAAATTAAAAAACAAAAGAAAGATTTAGAAAAAAAAAAAAACGAAAACAATGAGAAAAAATGAGGAAAAATTAGAAAGAAAAAACAAAAATATGAAAAAAAAACAGAAAAAAATAGGAAAACCAGAAAATATTGGATAAAATTAAAAGAAAAATCGGAAAATATTGGAAAAAAAAAATTATAAAAAACGCAAAAAAAAAGAAATAGTAGTCGCAAAAAATCCAAGTAAACGAAAAATACCGCCAAAAATCATAAAAAATCGCTAAAAATACCAAAATATAGCAAAAAATCGAAAAAACTGGATAAAAAACAAAATGGGAAAAAAACGAGAATATCAATTAGAAAAAAATGAGGAAAAATTGGTAAAAAATCGAAAAAACCGCATGAAATAAGAAAAACAGAAAAAATAAATAAAAGACAAAGAGAAACGAAAACGAGAAAAATTAGAACAAAGCGAGAAAAAAAATAAATGAACTGAAAAAATCGAAAAAAATAAGAAAAAAAAATAGAAAAACGAGAAAAAAACAAGAAAAAACTGGAAGAAGACTCATAACAAGTCATATAGAAAATATTGGAAAAAAAATGTAAAAATCGCAAAAAAATCGCAAATAAATGAAAAAAAAAATCACAAAAAAACGCAATAAAATCGCAAAAAATCAGAGGATTGAAAAAATTAGAAAACGAAAAAGAAAAATAAAAAAAACAGAACCATGAGAAAAAAATGAGAAAAAATTAGAAAAAATAAAAAACAAATCAGAAAAAAAGCAAAAAATTTTTGATGCGATTTTTTCCTATTTTTTAGATTTTATTGCATTTTTTTACGATATTTTTCGATTGCTTGCGTTTTTTGTGACTTCTTTTTCGTTTTTTTTTGCATTGGCCATTTTATATCTGGCAACACTGCCTACAACTAAGAAAGAAGAAAAAGAGTAACACTGACAATCATTATTTAAATTTTTTTTTATTGAATAGATATTTCTAATATTTCCAGAAATTTATAAAATTAATGTAAGTATTTATTTTTGCATTTCGAATAATTTTTAATATCTTTTTGATGTTCCATTAAAATTAGTTAACTCATTATTTAAGCGAAATAACGTATGACGCAATTCACATGCCTCTAATTTAATATATCGCGGCACGTTAGCGTTCCTGTAGTCACAGCGTATTTTAAGTGTATATATTATATTCAATTATTTTGAAATAAATAAAAGAGAAACATATCAAAAAGGTAGCAAACTGTTTATTTTTATTAAAATAAAACAATATTTTGTTTAAAAAACACATATTTTTATTTAAAAGAAACAATTCAACTACTAATATTCGTAATTCATGGAAAAAATAAATCTTTTCTCCTAATTCAAATCGAAATCACTAATCACTGTCCTCTCTGTAGGCTTAATTATAATGGGATTAATAATCAATTTATTCGCACCATGTTTGTTTAAAAAAAAAACAGTTTCTTTTATGAGTATAACTGGCCAATCACAAAAATAAAGACAATATTATATAATTACGAAAACGTGGAGAAAACTAATGCCTACATGCACCGTTTTAAAGTTTAATCCGGATTACAAAATCTAGATTAAATATTGATCGATCCATTACGATGCACCGTCTACGGATCTGTTAATCCGTACAACTGATCTGACAACATTGTAATGTTTGAAAAAGAGGAAGAAAATAGTATATAAAATTTAAAATTTTCGTTTTTAAACTAATGAATAGAAGAAGTTTTTATTATTTTTCACTCTTTGAGCGGGAAGTGAAAAATACACGTTTTTTTAGCTGTTTCAGTTTCAAGTTCATTGTGTTTTTATTAAGATTTTTTGCTTATAAACAACATGAGTGAAAATAAAAGAATCGCTAATTTTACGTATCAAGAGAAGGAGTGTCTTATGCGGCTCGTAAATAAGTATGGAAAGATTCTTGAAGACAAGCAGACCAATAGGGTCAGTATAGAAGAGAAAAATAGGATATGGCAAAAAAAAAGAACTGCGTAAAAAGCTTGCTGAGCAGAAAAAAGAGACTTACTTAACAGGAGGAGGTCCCCCACCTCCCGAATTAAAGGTGGACCCGATCGATGAACTGTTGATTCAAGTAATTAACGAAAAGTCTGTCAGAGGATTTACAGCAGAGTTTGATTCTGATTCAAAAGTAGAGCCTGCCACTCCTGCCAGCAAGAAAATTCGCTATTCATTTGACGATGAGAGTAAAGATGCAAATTTATGAATTCAGTCCAGCTGAATTTGAATTTGAAAATAATGTAAGTACAATTTGTATTTCAATAATGTAGGTATCATGAATTAACATTTTCTTAGATTATAGCAATTACTACTTTTTTAGATACTTATTGATCTTAATGTAGAAGAAAACGTAAATAAAACACATCTTGTAAATAGTTCTCGTAAATTCCCTCCATCTAATTTGGATAAACTAATTCATAACAAACTAAGAGTAGAACCTTCTTGTTCTACAACTGTTGAGCAATGGACACCTACACAGACTACAGCAACACCAACAAATGAGCTCAAAAAAACAACTCTCAGAATTAACCGGAGAAGGCCTACTGGTGGAGTTAAGGTTTTAACATCCTCAGATGTTGGAGAGAAATACAATTGCTTATTAGATAAACGATTAAGTTTAATCGAAAAACAATTAGAACAGGCAATGGAAACGCAACATTTTATGAAGGAAGAACAAAAACAAAAAATGGAAAACCTAAAAGTAGAAAAGGAAAACTTAATTTTAGACAAAGAGGAAAAAAAATTAAGAATTGAACTTCTTAAAATAGAATTAGAACAGAAGAAGTCTGCTTAATTTCAATAGTTAGCTGTTTTTTTTTTTTAGTTATAATTTAATTCTATCTTTTTAAATGTAAATTTTTTCGTATTCATTATTCATAAGATTTTTTATTTTTGTTAGAGCTAAGTATTATATTTTTGTTTTTTTCTTATAAAATAAATTTTTTTTGGTTTAGTTTTCTAGATTTTAATTTATTATTTTAAGTAGGTATTGCAGAAAGAGAAGGGTCTGGGTTTTTAATTAAAAAAAATATTTTACTGTAAAAAATTATAATTAAACTACAATTTTATTGCGTTTGGTAAACATATTATTGGGCTGAAAATTTATAGACGGCCAAAAAAATTATTAATTAGATGTCTCCTTCGATTAAAGATTTCATCATTTCCTATTTGGTTTTCATTATGATAATCTCCAGGATCGATGTTTCCAATTTCAATTAGATAATTTAACTGATCCTCATCAATGCCTTCAGGTAGTGGGGGTACATCCTCATTGTTTTCAGTTGCAACATTGTGCATAACGCCTGCAGCTACTATTATGTTACTTGAAAATTCAGGTTTATATCGTAAGCCATATGCTAAAATTGGAAACCTCCTTTTCCATACTCCAAATAGTCTCTCTATACAGTTACGTGTTCTTATATGAGATTCATTGTAAAGCTGTTCTGCTTGAGTAACTGCATTTTGAAGTGGGACTAATAAATAGTTTCTGTTGGCATAGCCACTATCACCTTAAAATATAATCGGATAAGTTTTTCAAAATTTATTTAATTGAATCGCACTTAAAATTTATATTGGTAGACGTAATGTATATAAATAATACTTACCTAATAATATTGAATCTTGAAATTCATTATTCTCACATCTAGCTCGTATTTGGCTGTTATTAAATATTGTCATGTCATGGGCTGATCCAGGCCATCTAGCTACAAGATCCCGTATCCTTAAAGATGAGTCACCGACAACTTGTGCATTGACAGAAAAATAGGATTTTCTGTTTCTAAATACTTCTGGATCATCTCCTCCTGAAATTTAAAATAAAATTTTATAAATGTTTAAACACAAATAAATATTTTTTGAAAATGTAAAGCGAATAGCTGAAGTGTTTATTGTAAAACCTGGTCAAGTATTAGGTATGACTATAACATTGATACTATACCTGGTGATTGCATTCTAATATGTGTGCCATCTATACACCCAATCACTTTAGGAAATCTTGCAACATTGAAAAAGTCTGTAGCTATTTGTAGTCGTTCTTGATGATTAGGAATCCTTATAAATTGTGGCCTTAGATGAGCAATGGCATTTGTAACCCTCCGAACAATTCTTGATACTGTAGACTGATGAACTCCTATAAAATCACCTACAGACGTTTGGTGTCCTCCAGTGGAATAAATCCTCAAAGTTGTCAGTAACTGGTTCATAGGAGTTACACTGTTATTCCTAAATAATAACAGGTAAAATTTATCATAAAACTAATAGAGGTTACTGCCTAATAAATTGCATGCTTACAGATCATTGTCATATTCTAGCTCCTCTTCAATATGTTCTAAAAACTGCAAAACTGTCGGCTTTGTTAATCTAAATCTACGGAAAAATGATAGATTGTCCATTAACTCAAAGTAATCACTTCTTTCATAGCGTCTCCGAGGAAACCCAAAGTTTATTATATCAAGAATCTCTTGATCATCTTCCAAAAACAGTTCATCTTCGATTTCCATATTTATTTTTATAAAAACTATTTGCAATTAGATTTTTGTCAAACTAAAGAAATAACACTGTGGAAATAATAACTATTCTAAAAAACTAGGTTAGAAAATCTAGATTAAAATATGTAATCCCCCAATATTGACAGATTAGTCTAACCTAGGTTTAAGCCACAAATTCAAAGCGGTGCATCACAAGTATCACCTCTAAGCGCGATTAAATGTTTAATCCGGATTAAACCTGAACGGTGCATATAGGCATAAATCAACTTGTTGACATAACCTAAATCAGTTATCACAATAATAGGTGAAAATTTTCAATTTACAATTGACAACAGCGCATCAAGGCTTACTAATTATTAAAATGTCATTTCTTCTCTATAAATACGAATTTCATTGGCGTACAGACCGTCAAAATTATTTAATAAAAAAAATATGGTTTTTTGAGTACTACACATATAATGTTATTTTATAAATTTTATATTATCAAGAATAAGACGTGAATAAGCTAATATAATTGAGTTCATTCTAAAAATGGTCAAACTAATAACAATTTAATTTTTCGGTTTTTTAGTACTGTAACTACGTTCATGGATACTTGTGAATATTCGTTAGTTTCCGATTATTTAACATATTTAGGGAAATTTTATTTAGTTGGTAGTACTATAATGAAAGAATGACATCACTTGTCACGTGCATCGGGATTTGTATTAAAAATCCCATACAAGATATTTCGTAGTTGGCAGTTAACGTGTTAAAAACTGACAGTATTGGAATGTTAGGAATGTGTAACAGAGTTGCCACATTATCCAATATTTGGAAGAAAAATTCCTTTCATCAAACGAAATTATGCAAATCAAATCTTTAAAATACATAATTATTGGTTAATATTATAATATATTATATTTAAGATCATTTGTCTCATTATAATAATTTACAGTACTTAAAGGAGGGTATCGTTTTAAATGGGTGTTTTGGGATTCTCATGAAAACAATTTTTATCTTTCAAAAACTTGAAAATCAAAAAGAGGAAAATGTAAATTTGTTTTTATATTAAAACTATGAGCTTAAAATGAATTTCCATTGTGTGAAATTCTAAATTACCTTTACCTGATTTTTAGGGTGTATACGCGACAGCTAAAATTATTAATAAATTAAACATATTTAATGCAAGAAATCTCTTTGTAATGGAAAAAAATAAATAACTAATATTTTTAAAAATATTACATCTGCCTGAAATGGCTCTAATATTTAACAATTGTAAACTGAAAAATCCAAGAACTGGAGAAGTTTGATATTTATTATTAAAATCTCAGTTGTTAAGCCAATTTGTAAATATGGCAACAACGCATGTCGTAACACAGAACCACAGTATATGTAACAAGAAGAATAAGCATTCGTAATAAGAAATAAATATTTCTCCAAATAGATGTAAATATTTTTTTTAGGTTATACCTTAAACCTAAACAACGTTTAAATAAGGTAATCCAGAACACGTGACCAAACATCATTTTGTATGTGTTTTATGTTTATTTGATGTATTTTGTGCTTTTAGAAAGTGTTTGAAATAAAAATAATTGCTGTTTCAAATAATAAGCAAATAAGAAAAAACAGCTTATAACATACATAATGAAAGTATAAAAAAATACATATACAATACTCCTGGAATTGATGTAAAACTCGAGAAGATGACTTTCCATCATCAGTGACTGCTTTACTCCTTTCCACATAATCTAATATTTGGTCCTCACACATAGTTTTTACAGCAAAGAACAAGTCAAGATCTACAAGAGTTTGTCAGCATATAAATATTTTTCATGGTTTTTGAGAGATCATTCGGTTCTGGTTTATAAAATGTAGTTCACTAGGTATTCTATAAAATCTAACAGTTTCACAACCTTTTCAACTCCCACAATTGACTTCAGAACAAGTAGTGTGCATGTTTAGTTCTTTCTAACAAACAATATTTTTTCTGTACATTTTCACTTCATTAAATATCAATAATGCATCCCGAGTAGTTAGTCACACAACTATTCTAAATTAAAATGTCCGTTTTAAGCTCCAATCGTTTCATATGTTAAAATAAACTGCTCTTTTCATGTTAACTACGTGAAAGACATGGGTTTGTGTGCCTACCAGCGGCCATCTTGAATTTCATCTGACAGCATCTTGGATTGGTCTATAGATGATAATATATGTCAATTTAATTACACCTTGTACTTAACATTTCTATAGTTCACTTTGAAACAATTTTTGAGGGTGGAGCATCATCGGGGCTGCGTTCAGATTTAAGGTGCCTTTTACACCCTGGATGTTGTGACGTCTTGTACGACTTGTCTTGCAAATATGAACGAGTGTGGCGTGTTTTTGTAATCTAATATTTATCTTCAGAATGAAGTTCTAGCGAAGAAGAAATTGTAAGAGATTGCAGATATATAGAATGAGAAACAGGATTCTAAATATTTCTAAATTTGCTACAACTACTTTCTCCATATTTAACAAAAGATGACAATACAGTAGGAAGACAGCAAATCTTTGCTGAAAATCAAATTCATAATCTCACTTACCTTCGTAATAATACCAATATATTTTTGTTTTTTATTAAATTGTTTTCATCATTTTGAACAAGATTATCAAAATTTGGTAGACGTCCCAAATGTGAATCCATTTTAATCAGATTTTAATTTATTTAATGAGGCAATTGCCAATTTTGTGATATTTGTGTGGTTAGAAAGACGTTCGCATTTCATTGAAAAACAGACATATGCTCAAACTGCGCATGTCGGATGAATTTCCTCCAAGTATTTACTGGGATGAAAAGTTGTCGTCTGGACGATAAATATGAACGCAAAAGTATGTACACTCGGACAAAACGCCCTCTAAATCCGAACGAAATTTGACGATCGGTGTGCACTCTGGACGTAAATCTGAACGGAGCCCGGTAAATGGGAAGTGATCCAGATCGGATAAATTCCGATTATTTTACAAAGAAAACTGTATCTGAAGTAATCTAGATCAGAAGTGAACTGATCCGACTGCAAATAAAATTCAGCTACTATAATAGTCTTATACTGTGGCAGAAATAACCTTTATATTATTGTTCTGACAGGAGTACCTTGTAACGTCAAATATAATATTACCAACACATTTTTTAAAAGCTTTATTCAAATATTTAACAATCATAATTTTTTAATTTAACGTGAAAAGTATAGTTAGTATTGTTTGAAATATTAAAACTTCGGTATTTTAAATTAGAGGAAATGCTATTCAAATTAATACCTTTTGCTCTTCCATCCATGTGATGAACTTGTCGTATTCTTTTTTATAAGCTTCTTCCGATTTTTGTTGTATTAACCGCGATCCAATGTTAGAACTTATTTTTAAGTAATATACAACCTGTAACAACTGTGGTGACAACAATAAATCTTATGTGACAGATTGCAAATTGATTTTTGTATTTATCATTCGATGACATCAAGAATTCAACCATTTTACATTATTGGTTCTTTATTTCCATTTTTTGTAGTAATAATACCAGTATTTATGGTTTTAAAGTGTAACAATAAAAAAAATAGAATTCGTGGATAACTGTGGTCTATTTAGAGCACTCCGGTATACTATTATGCTAAATGACAGCCGGTCGCCATGTTGCCAAATCCTCCTTGTCAGTCCTTGTGATTTTGTCGAAAAATAGATTTCAAAATTAAAAAAAAAAGTATGTTCCGGGACGGGGTCGCAAAAAACCCAAAAAACGATACCCTCCTTTATAGACTATTATATATACGTAATTTACTTCACATCGACAACACTGTAATATCGTTCATCAGATTTCTAAGGCGTTTCCATGTGTTTTAAAATTTATTTGCTCTCTCATTTTTTGTCATGCAATAAAAAGTGAACATCTGATATGTTCTTCGTATGGAAAAGGCAACGTCGCTTATATGTTAAACGATCAGTGCTTAGTTAGGATGAGTGGCTTTGAGATCATGTGCGGTACGTAGCGGCGGGAACGGGAATACAATTTAATTTATTTTATTTATTTGCGGACCTCTGTAAAAAGAATCAGCAGTTATCCAGCTGTAACAACAAAAGACATAATTATTCTGAATCGGAATTTAACTCAATTTGAGAAAATTTATCAGGTTATTCAGTGGATCAAGCGGTAAAATTATGTGGAAAATTAACGAAAGCACAATTTACTAACCTAATTTTAATAAAAAAAATGCTTTAAATTAAAATATCGTATACCTATGTAAAACAATAAAATTGCCCGCCATTGGAAAAATTTCCTCTTTCCCCTTAACCACCGAAAATCTCTACTACTTTGGAGCAATGGCAGATGTCAACATTCCTTAAGACCAGTGTTGCCAATTGACGTATAATTATGCGAATTCCGCATAATTTAAGAAGTGTGCGCATAATTTTAGCATCTAAATTAAATCGAATTATTTCCTCACGTTTTCCTAATATTTGTTTTTTGTTATCTTGCATAAATAAAAGATTGATTTTAAAAAACATAAAACTCTTTTACTTTTAAAATAAAATAATTATAGGTATTTACTATACTTTTTCTAATTTCACTAAAAATCGTAAAACGGCTTTCTCTTGGTGTGCTATAAGAAATAAGTTAGGTAAAAGTCTAGTTTACGGCAACTCCTCAGATTTTGACATTTTTTTTTAATAGACTAATTTGAGGTCAAGGAACACGAAAATCTAAAAAAAACTTGGAGGTCTCTTACCAAAAAAAAAGTTATGAATTTTTGAAACCATCATCAGACCATTTGGGAACAATATTTTTTTTAATAACATTATCTCTTCTTAATACCTGCGGTTTACGATTTTCTTTTCACACACAAATCTTTACCTAAGAAATTAGACGGAAATCGACAAAATCTTGAACCAATACCAAAATAATGTATAATTTATTAAAAATCTTTAAAGAACGTATTTTTCAGACGCCATTTTATTTCTTACGTCAATTTAGTGTCATACAGAAACCACAGAATATACACTATTACAGTGCGGAAACTAAAATATAGTAGAAACGTTAATGAGTGACCTTGAACTTAATTATCGTTAAGCTAAATATAGATATAAATCTTTTCAAATAAACTATGTTTCGTATGTGTTTAACAATGGGAATCGTTTTCTTAACCTAACCTAACCTAACCTATATATCATATTTAATGCGCTTTTGACAAGTTGTCTCCATTCTGCATTTTTGTATAAATATGACAAAATGGTGTCTTGTGTTATATATGTCTTTGCCTAGAAAGAACGTCTGCTTGACATTTTTGTATGAATTTGATTAAAAAAAAGGTGCACATGATGATTGCGCGCGTCCGGCCGACATTTCGCAAATACGCGCGCGCTGATTTGCGAAATGTCGGCCGGATGCGCTCGCTTTGCTCGCCTTTTATCGACCATCTTTTTATTAGATTTCCAGTAATCCGAAGTGATCAACATGGCAATTGATTAATATGCAGATTTATATTAATTTTCTCTGAATAATAACCATCGTCTATAACTTGGCAACAGCGCATTCCCAAAAACTTCGAACGTTATATCAAGACTCATCTGATTAAATAGAATAATGTCCTGCAGTGTTGCCGTTTTAGTACATTTGTACTATTTCTAGTACAATTTCGACAGCAAAGTACAAAAGTTCATTTAATCATAAATAAGCCTAATTCTAGTACATTTTTAAATAAGACCAAGGTCACATATTTTATGCTATATAATTAGAAAAATAACAGTTTTATGTTTGATGTTTTGCCATATATTATAAAATATATTGTTATTATTATTATTATTAAAAGTAATACTTGGACGACTGAGCTTTCCTTGTTTTTTCTTATTTTTCCTTGTGTTTACCTATTTTTTCCTAATTTCTTTATATTCTCGTATTTTTTCCTATTTTTCACCATTTCTCCTTATTTTTCAGTATTCTTCCCAATTTATCCCAATTCTAGCCCATTTTCCTCATTTTTTTATAATTTTTCATTTTCCTTGCCTATTTTTACTATTTTTCTTATTTTTCCCTATTTTTCGCTATTTTCTCGTATGTTTCCCTATTTTTCCAAGTTTTTATCTATTTATCTGTAATTTCTCTATTTTCTTTCCTATTTTTTCCCAATTTTGTCCTATTTTTTCCTATTTGTCCCAATTATTCGTGATTTTTCTGTTGTTCATTTATCCCGTTTTTCCATATTTTCCGTATATTTTAGTATTTGTCCCTATTTGTGCTTATTTTTCTCTATTTTGCCCTATTTTCTCTATTTTATCTTATTTTTTCCTACTTTCCCTATTTCTTCATATAATTTCTATTTTTCATTATTTTGTTCTGTTTTTCCCTATCTATGTCTGTCATTTTCTATTTTTTTTCTATTTTTCTTATTTTTCTCTATTTTCCTTATTTTTTTCTATTTTCTTCATATTTTTTCCTACTTCTTCCTATTTTTTCCTATTTTTCCCAAATCTTTACAATTTTCCTCATTTTTCCCTATTTTCCTCTATTTTTCCATCTTTCCACTTATTTTTCACTATTTTTAATTATTTTTGATTATTTCTCGATATTTTTTCCATTTTTCACCGTATTTTTTTTTCCAAAATTGTTTTCAAATTTCCCTATTTTTCCCCGTTTTTTCGTATCTCCTTTAATGTTTCTCGATTTTTCTACCCTTTCCTCGTTTTTTTCGTTTTTTTCCATTTTTATCCTGGTTTTCATTGTTTTTTCATTGTTTTTTCTATTTTTTCATGTTTTTTCGTAATTTTCCTTTTTTTCCAATCTTTGATCTATTTTTTTTTTGTTTTCTCTATTTTTCATAATCGCTATTTTTTTCCCCATTTTTTCTGTTTTCCTCTATTTTTCCCTAGTTTTCATGTTTTCCCTATTTTTCTCTATTTTTCCCTATTTTCCCTACTTTCTCCTATTTTTCCCTATTGTTAGCTATTTCCCCATTTTTCTATATTTGTCCCTATTTGTCCATGGTTTTCTTGATTTTTCTATGGTATTTCCTTTTCACTTTTTTCCCATGTTTTACCCGTTTTTCCTTGTTTTCTCTATTTTCCTCCATTTGATATATTTTTTCATATTTTTTTCCACTTTTCGCAGTTTTTTCACATTTTCCCTCTACTTTCCCTATTTTTTCCTTTTTTCCCTATTTTACCCTATTTTTCCCATTCTTATCCATTTTCGTGTATATTTTATGATAAATAAATACAAATTTTTTGCAAAACATAATTTTTTGATTTCGTCAGTGCAAAAATTTGGTATATTTTATGAGAAAAAAAATAATATATTTCACTTTATCTTAAATTTTAGTACAATCTAGTACATTTTATTGTTGATGTTCAGTAAATTTCAGAAACTCAACGCGGCAACACTGAATGTCCATCTCAATATCAAATTTCCAATAATTCAAAGTGACCAATTTGGCAACAGGGCTCAAAATCAGGATGATTTTTTTTTCCGGAACCGATTTCCAGTAAACCGAAGTGTAACGAAAAAATGAATAATTAGAAATTGGGATAATTTTTGATTGAAAAGAGAAAAAAAATAGTTAAAAAGTGAGAACATTAAAAAAGAAACGAGAGTTAACAATTAGAAATTAAGTTCAAGGTCACCCATTTACGTTTCCACTATATTTTAATTTCCGCACTGTAATAGTGTATATTCTGTGGTTTCTGTATGATTAAATTGACGTAAAAAATAAAATGGCGCCTGAAAAATATGTTCTTTAAAGATTTTTAATAAATTATACTTTATTTTGATAATAGTTCAAGAAGATTTTGTCGATTTCCGTGTAATTTATTAGGTAAAGATTTGTGTGTGAGAAGAAAATCGTAAAAAGCAGGTATTAAGAAGAGATAATGTTATTAAAAAAAATATTGTTACAGAATGGTCTGATGATGGTTTCAAAAAGTCATAAATTGTTTTTGACAAGAGACCGCCAAGTTTTTTTCACATTTTCGTATTTTTTGACCTCAAATTAGTCTATTAAAAAAAAATTGTTAAAATCTAAGGAGTTGCCGTAAACTAGATTTTTCCACAAGCTAAATAAAATCAGTTATATGGCAAAGTACTAAACACAAAAACGTATCAAAAAATTTCGCATTATTCAAATCAAAATTGCATTATTTTTAGAGCCGCATAATTTTATATAAAACAGTTGGCAACACTGCTTGAGATATTCCATTACTGTCAGTTTTTATAGGCAATTTTTATTATTCTACCTCGGTAATTAAGAAATGTTTTCAGTATTTGGCTTTCTTTAAATTCTTTTTCTTTTTGATTCAGATAAAGTCAAAAAGAAATACTCTAGTTTGGGTCAAACCATTCTAATGGTCCAATTGGAACGAAGCAGCCAAGGTTTGGGCCTTAGTTTGGCCGGTCACAAGGACCGCAACTGCATGGCCGTATTTGTCTGCGGGCTTAATCCCAAGGGAATGGCTTATAAAACGGGAAGCATACAAATCGGAGATGAAATTCTGGAGGTGAGTGAAAATATTTCATGTTTACGAAACGTTTTTTTATCCAATTTATAACATAGAGATGGGAATTTAATAAAATAAAATAACGGTTATAATTTAATCGGGAAAAAATAACCGTTACACTTATTACAAATACCAATAATCGGTCCGTTAATAAAAAAAAACAGGAAAAAATAATGAAAAACAAGAAAAATATGAAAAAAATTGGAAAAATAGTAAAAAATTACTAAAAATGGGAAAAAAACAGGGAAAAATAGGGAAAAATAAGAAAATTTGTGAAAAATAGTAAAATATGGAAAAAAATAAAAAATCAGGGAAAAACTGCGAAAAATAAGAAAAAATAAGAAGAAATAGGAAAAAATATAAAAAATAGACAAAAAATAGGAAAAAATAGGGAAAAACAATGAAAAATAGAAAAAAAAGCATAGCTCGGTCGTTCAGATATATGTAGGGAAACACAGGAAAAAATAATAAAAAATATAAAAAAATTTCAAAATTTGTAAAAAATTAGGAAAAATAAGAAAAAATAGGGCAAAATAGAAAAAGAAATATGAAAACTTGTAAAAAGAAGTAAAAATAGGGAAAATATTGCAAAAAATAGGAAACTATTAGAAGAAATAGAAAATAAGAAAAAAAATAGGGAAAAACAGGGAAATATACGGAAAAATAGGTCGTCTAGGTATACATGGAGAAAAACAGGAAAACATAATTAAAAACAGGAAAATAGACAAAAATTGGAAAATAGTCAAAAATTGGGAAAAATATGGCAAAATGGGGAAAAACCAGGAAGATTTGAGAGAAATAGTTAAAATAGGGAAAAACATGAAAAAATTGGGAAACATTGCAAAAAATAGGAAAAAATAAGAACAAATAGGGAAAACAGAAAAATTTGTGAAAAATATTAAAAATAGGGAAAACATGCAAAAATAGGGAAAATCATGAAAAAATAGAAAAAAATTTCGACAAATAAGGAAAAATAAGAAGAAATAAGAAAAAATCTGAAAAATAGAAACAAAATAGGAAAAATAGGGAATAATAGGAAAAAACAATTATAGCTCGGTCGTCCATGTATAAATAGGGAAAAACAAGAAAAAACAATTAAAAACTGGAAAAATATGAAAAAAATGGAAAAATAGTAAAAAATTGGGAAAAATAATGCAAAATAGGGAAAGTCAGAAAAAATTGAGAGAATTAAAAATGGGGAAAACATGAAAAAATTGGGAAACATTGCAAAAACAGGAAAAAATTGGAAGAAATGGGAAAAAATATGAATAGAAGAAAAAAAGGAAAAAATAGGGAAAAATAAGAAGAAATTGGAAAAAATATGAAAAATAGAATAAAAAAATGGGCAAAATAGGAAAAAATAGGAATAAACAGGCATAGTTCGATCGTCCAGGTATAAATAGGGAAAAACAAGAAAAAATGAACTAGAAAAATATGAAAAAAATTGGAAAATTGTCAAAAATTGGGAAAATATGGCAAAATGGGGAAAAACCAGAAAAATTTGTGAAAAATATTAAAAATAGGGAAAACATGGAAAAATAGGGAAAACATGGAAAAATAGTAAAAAATTTCGAATAATAAGAAAAAATTAGAAGAAATAGGAAAAAATCTGAAAAAAAGAAACAAAAATAGGAAAAATAGGAAATAATAGGAAAAAAACAATTATAGCTCGGTCGTCCATGTATAAATAGGGAAAAACAAGAAAAAACAATTAAAAACTGGAAAAATATGAAAAATATGGAAAAATAGTAAAAAATTGGGAAAAATATAGGAAAACATGGAAAACCCAGGAAAATTTGAGAGAAATGGTAAAAATACGGAAAAACATGAAAAAATTGGGAAACATTAGAAAAAACAGGAAATTTTAAGAAAAATAGGAAGAAATATGAAAAGTGGGAAAAAATGAGAAGGAAGAAAAAATATGGAAAATAGAAAAAATGGGAATAAGAGGGAAAAATACGGAAAAATAGGGAAAATAGGGAAAAAACAAGCGTAGCTCGGTCGTCCATGTATAAATTCGGAAAAACAAGAAAAAAATAACAAAAAACTGGAAAAATGTGAAAAAAATTGGAAAGATAGTAAAAAATTGGGAAAAATAGGGCAAAATGGGGAAAACCAGGAAAATTGGAGGGAAATAGGAAAAATAGGGAAAACATGAAAAAATTGGGAAACATTTAAAAAAATACGAAAAAATTGGAAGAAATGGGAAAAAATATGAACAATAGAAGAAAAAAAAGAAAAAATAGGGAAAAATTAGAAGAAATGAGAAAAAATATGAAAGATGGAAAAAAATGGGCAAAATAGGGAAAAATAGGAAAAAACAGGCATAGCTCGGTCGTCCTTGTATAAATGGGGAAAAACAAGAAAAATAATGGAAAACTAGAAAAAAATTGGCAAAATTGTCAAAAATTGGGAAAAATAAAGCAAAATAGGGAAAAACCAAGAAAATTTGAGAGACATGGTAAAAATATGGAAAAACATGAAAAAATTGGGAAACATTGCAAAAAATACGGAATAATAGAAGAAATAGAAAAAAAATATAAAAATAAAAAAAATAGGAAAAAATTGGGAAAAATTTCGAAAAATAAGAAAAAATAAGAAGAGAAAAAAATATGAAAAATAAAAGAAAATGGGAAAAAATACGTAAAAAAAAAGAAGAAAAACAGGAAAATTTGTGAAAAATAGTAAAAATAGGGAAAAACAAGAAAAACCTGGGAAAAAAATATAAAAAGTTTAAAAGGAAAAGAAAGGAAAAAATATGAAAAATTGGTTGTGTCGCCCTCTCGAACACTTTTTCAGATATTTAATGTTAAAGTTTAAAATATTGACATTTATTTATTTTTGACAGGTGACATTTTTCCTATTTTTTCATGTTTTCTCTAATTTTAAATTATTTCTACAGTTGGCGACAGACGCTTATATTTAGCATTAAAACGCACCTTAATCTCGTTAACAGTTTTTTTCATTCGCGAACGTTGGTTATCCTGCAATTTAGACACATACGCAGACGCGACTTGAGAAACGTCAAATATTATGCGACGTTGTCAGATTCAAATTATAATGTTAATTTCTCTTGAAATTTAAAATTTTCTATCAAAACAAATTTAAATAAATTAATAAAAATAAAATAAAAAATATATTTTATAATTAAATAAGAAATTTCACTGAATCACCCTATAAATAATCGATATCCAAATATACATAAAACGAATATAAACAAAGTATGTCTATAGCTAATAAAATACTTGGTGAATGCGATATGCGAATGCGACCTTGTACGATCATCGTGAAAATAAACCTACAAAATATTTTATCCGGTTATTTTTAAAAACTAAAACAAAACATTTACATTTATTAATTTTATTTCGTCGATTGGACGGCACGGCAGTTAAACGGTCGGTCGGTAGATACACACGCGTAGTGCGTTGCCGAAATGCGTGAGCGTGAATTAATAAATTTTTTTAAACAACGTTGGTTGGTACTCGTGTTTCTATATAACACTAAATACTTCAAGGTACTCTGCTGTTATTTAGAAATTATGTTCTAATACTGGATAAGAATAAATTGGCGTTTTAGATAAGGAAATTTCCTGTTGGAAATATAAATATAATCGCGAAATACGAATTTGATAATGATTGTATAGCTTTTTGTTTCATTATCATTTCAACCAAGCAACGTGCTCGACATCAATGACTTATTTGAATATATGAATATCTTTTTGAGCTGCTATAATTACAGGTTAGTATTAGTAAATAGTTTTTATTTTTTTTTATAGGTTAATGGTGTTGTTTTACATGGTCGCTGTCATCTTAATGCTTCAGCTATCATTAAAGGCCTATCTGGACCAATATTTAAAGTTATTATTTTAAGGTAAAACTATTTCTAAACGCATGTTGTTATTTTTTTTTAATATAATACGTGATCTTTTATTTGGTTTTGGTTTGGTTTGGTGTATATGTAACCAGTGATACAGAAATTTATTATTTACCAGCGTTGCCAGAGTGTTATTTATTTGTTTATCAGATCTAGTACGTTTTTTTTTGGAATTTTTATTAGAAGTATAAATCTTTCTATTTTAGCGCTATTATTTTGGATTCAATATTAAGACGTCCAATATTTGTTTGAACTGTATGACAATCGCCAGCTCACAAATTCTGTCAATAATCCGTCAAAAACGGTAGTGTCTATTGATACTATTGTAAGTTAGAATAAAGGATATAAATATTCTAAATTTTCAACAGTTTTTAGTACCTTTTTTTAAAATAATAAATATATAGTAATAGTTTAGAATGTGCTAAATTATTTTTACTGTAATTATATTCAAAATTGTGGCAGTAAATTTTAATTAAAGTTACTTTTGGTAAGTAAGTAGTAAATAGAGCTGGGGCGTTACCAAAAAAAGTAACGAATTACTTTACCGTTATTTTTGCTAAAAATTAAACTCGTTAGATAAACGTTACCGTTACTTTTTTTAAAAAGTAACGCTTACTTTTAAAGTAATAACGCGTTACTTTTCTATATATGCTTGTTGTTCCATGTCATCTCGTTCTTTTATTGTCCGTCTCATCATTTATCGCCGTCTCTATTGCACATACAAACAAAATTTTCAAATAAAGGTTGTTTGATTAAGCTTGATTTTTTAAAATGCTATCCAGAACACAGTGGCGCGCGAAAAAATAATAAAAACATTTAACATTAAACAGCAGAAACAAAAGAGAAAAACCTTGGTTTTAAAGTAACGCGTTACTTTTTAGAAAGCGTAACTGTAACGAAGTAACGATTTCGTGTTACTTTTACAAAGTAACGCAATTACCGTTAATTTTCGCCAACTTTAAAAAGTAACGAAGTTACTAGTATCGCGTTACATTTGGTAACGCGTTTCTGTAACACAGTAACGCTTTCGCGTTACTTTTTCAAAGTAACACAATTAACGAAGTTGCTGGTAACACGTTACTTGTGCAGTAATGCGTTACTGTAACGAAGTAACGATATCGCGTTATTTTTACAAAGTAACGCAATTTGCGTTACTTTTCGCCCACTTTAAAAAGTAAGGAAATTACTAGTAACGCGTTACATTTAGTAACGCGTTACTGTAACGAAGTAACGATTTCGCGTTACTTTTATAAAGTAACGCAATTACCATTATTTTTCGCCCACTTAAAAATGTAACGAAGTTACTAGTAACGCGTTACATTTGGTAACGCGTTACTTGTGCAGTAATGCGTTACAAAGAATCGCAATTATCGTTACTTTTCGCCCACTTTAAAAAGTTACGAAATTACTAATAACGCATTACATTCAGTAACGCTTTACTTGTGCAGTAACGCGTTACTGCAACGTTTTCGCGTTACTTTGACAACGTAACGCAATTACTGTTACTTTTCGCCCACTTTAAAAAGTAAGGAAGTTACTTGTAACGCGTTACTTTTGCGGTAACGCGTTACTGTAACGAAGTAACGATTTTGCATTACTTTTACAAAGTAACGAATTTACTACTAACGCGTTACATTTAGTAACATGTTACTTTTGCAGTAACGCGTTATTGTAACGAAATCATGATTTTGCTTTTTCCAAAGTAATGCAATTACCGTTACTTTTCGACCACTTTAAAAAGTAACGAAATTACTAGTAACGCGTTACATTTAGTAACGCATTACTTTTGCAGTAACGCGTTACTTTTACAAAGTAACGCAATTACCGTTAGTTTTCGCCCATTTTAAAAAGTAACGAAATTACTAATAACGCGTTACATTCAGTAACACGTTACTTTTGTAGTAACGCGTTACTGTTATGATTTCGCGTTACTTTTACAAAGTAATGCAATTACCGTTACTTTTCGCCCACTTTAAAAAGTAACGAAATTACTAGTAATGCGTTACATTTAGTAACACGTTACTTTTGCAGTAACGCGTTACTGTAACGAAGTAACGATTTTGCATTACTTTTACAAAGTAATGCAATTACCGTTACTTTTCACCCACTTTAAAAAGTAACGAAATTACTAGTAATGTGTTACATTTAGTAACATGTTACTTTTGCAGGAACGTGTTACTTTAACGAAGTAACGATTTTGCGTTACTTTTACAAAGTAATGCAATTACCGTTACTTTTCGACCACTTTAAAAAGTAACGAAATTAGTAGTAACGCGTTACATCTAGTAACGCGTTACATCTAGTAACGCGTTACTTTTGCAGTAACGCGTTACTTTTACAAAGTAACGCAATTACCGTTACTTTTCGCCCATTTTAAAAGTAACGAAATTACTAGTAACGCGTTACATTTAGTAACGCGTTACTGTTGCAGTAATGCGTTAATGTAACGAAGTAACGATTTCGCGTTACTTTTATAAAGTAACGCAATTACCGTTACTTTACGCTCTTTTTAAAAGTAACGAAATTACTAGTTACGCGTTACATTTAGTAACGAAATTACTAGTAACGCGTTACATTTAGTAACGCGTTACTGTTGCAGTAATGCGTTAATGTAACGAAGTAACGATTTCGCGTTACTTTTATAAAGTAACGCAATTACCGTTACTTTTCGCTCTTTTTAAAAGTAACGAAATTACTAGTAACGCGTTACATTTAGTAACGCGTTACTGTTGCAGTAATGCGTTAATGTAACGAAGTAACGATTTCGCGTTACTTTTATAAAGTAACGCAATTACCGTTACTTTTCGCTCTTTTTAAAAGTAACGAAATTACTAGTAACGCGTTACATTTAGTAACGCGTTACTGTTGCAGTAATGCTTTAATGTAACGAAGTAACGATTTCGCGTTACTTTTATAAAGTAACGCAATTACCGTTACTTTTCGCTCTTTTTAAAAGTAACGAAATTACTAGTAACGCGTTACATTTAGTGACGCGTTACTGTTCAAGTAATGCGTTAATGGAACGAAGAAACGATTTCGCGTTACTTTTACAAAGTAACGCAATTACCGTTACATTTCGCCCACTTTAAAAAGTAACGAAATTACTAATAACGCGTTACGTTTAGTAACATGTTACTAAAAATTAACGTTTTAGTTTCGTTACTCCCATCTCTGGTTCTTCTTACGTTCTTCTTACTCCTTTATTCATGAGATTAGCCTGTCATAAAAATTGTCAACAAATAAAATTATTCAACTACCACAAAAATATTATTTAATAGTTATGTACATAAACTAAAATTATAAAGCCAGTTTCAATTCAAGTGAGTATGTTTATTTTTGCTAATGTTTATTTAAAAATAACTAAGTTACTAGTAACTGTAACTATAGTTAATTCCTTCATAAAGTAACTAGTTACCAGAAGTAACTTTAGTTACTTTTATTAAAGTAACTAGTTCCTTTTTAAAAGGAACTCCCAACTCTGATTATATTTGTTATGCATATCAATTAATTGACTGTTTTTGAAACTTGGTATTGGCCGAGTAGACAGATTCAAACAGATTAACCACACTCTATATTTTAACACAAAATTACTAATTAACCTGAAGTATGTCATTTTAAGAAAAAAGAAATAATGGACTAAATATAATAGGGGCAAAAATTTTCTGTCAAATTAATACAGGATCTGTATAATTCTAATTTACGTATATTTGACATCATCCTGTATATTTTTAATATTTATTTTCCGATTTTATAAAGATTATTGGATTTTAAATCTATAATAATGTAATTTCTTTATTCAATCTTATTACTCTTATCTAGTACATATTTTTTGTATCTATTACATTTTCCAATCCTGATCCTAAAAATGTTTACGGTTTGGCAACGCTGTATTTCTATTAAGTTGCCTACACACATTTACATTTGTTTATATTATGTGATTAGAATTTTATTATGTACTTTCAACAATTAATTTTAATTATGTAACGTTTCAAGTTAGTTCTAATATTGAATTCGATGATTTTACGCATTGTGTGTTTTACTAGTTTTATATTTTATGCAAATTTTAAGGTGATTGTTTATGTTTATTATTATTACTATATTTTGCGACTATCACACATCAAGGTTCAATTTTATTATTATTATTTGTTTTAATATATTTTATTTTAGTTGTAAAACTAGTTTTGTTTGTCATCTACTAATATTAAGTATTTTTTTATCATTCCGATATTTAGAGGTTAGGTGTAATGTTGACACTCATATTTCCACAGTATTTTTTGTTATTACGGTAAAAATTATTATATTTAGTAAATTAATTTTTAATTATTGTTTATTACAGGCGAAAAACTGCCATCGATGACATCGCTGTTAAGCCCATTACACAATTCCCTATTTCGTTGGCAGAGGAGGTAAGATTTAGTTTATTATTATTATTAATTCAGTATGTTTTACATTATTTACATCATCCTGTATATGTTTGATATTTATTATCTAATTTTATAAAGTTTATTGGATTTAGAAACTTTTATGAAGAATGAAATTTTCTGTCATATTAATACAGGGTGTTGAAACTTTACAATTATAATCATAATTTACATATTATTGATATCATTCTGTATATTCAGAGCGATTAGTATAAGGGTCAAACGAAAACCAGTATATTATCTAAAAACGAGTAATTAACTAGAAATCTGTTGGTGTAATTAATGCCCATTATATTTAAAATTCTTAGGAAAAATGTTTTGTTTAATTGGCACCTTAAAAATGTGTAATGGATATTGCTTTGTCTTTTATTTTATTTTGTCACCTTTACACTATTAATGGTTTTTTTTTTGTTTTGTTTAATGTTGTTCTATGTGTTGTGGTTTTTATTTTTATATTGAAACTTTTGTCTTATGGGCAGATATAAGGTATCAAATTTTTTTTTATTATTTTAAAGATTTTGTCCAAGTTTTTCAGTTAAAAAAATATTCTCATACTTGTCTAGACATAAAAAATATACAATCAGAAACTGAACGTTAAAATAACTAAAAATTATTATTATAAAACAATATTCGATCAATATAAAATATTGATTTAATTTTTTTAACTTTGATGATAAACCAGGATTAAATCAAAATGTTCTACTTAAAATATTTGCATTTATTCAAATTTTTAATCCCTAACTGGAGGTTGGGCCCAAGTATTAATTTACAGCGCCCACAGATTCCGCTCTATATTTTCGTCGGTAAAATTTTGTTGGTATTGAAAAAATATTTTTTCGCTAATTAAGTGCAATATTATTGTTTCGTAATTTTTGTTTAGTTATTTTATTTCATTTTTCAACTAAAAAAAAATAAATCGGTTGTATCGCCCCATAACTTTCCCGACTAGTATTTACCAATACTTTTTTAGATATTTAATGTTAATGTTTCAAATTTTGACATTTTTCAAATGACATATTGCAAATCAAATTCCCTGGCTGATGAGTTCTTCCGACGGGTAACCCAAACCATATACCAAATTTCAGCTCAATCGGATTAAACGTGTGACCTCTATCGTGGAAGAATACACACAGACAGACAGACAGACTTCCATCTTCAAATAGTCTTATTTATCACAGGTGACTTCAAAATGGATATTTCCATCTTTATTTCGAAAAATTTTTTTAACTGGTTCATAATACTTTCCCGTCTCGGAGGTTGGTCGGGAAATTAATAAGCATAACTCGGTCGTCCAGGGCGAAATAGGGAAAAACAGGAAAAAATAATGAAAAACAAGAAATATATGAAAAAATTGGAAAAGTAGTAAAAAATTACTAAAATAGTAAAATAGGGAAAAAACATTGAAAAACAGGGAAAGCTGCGAAAAATAGGAAAAAATATAAAAAATAGAATAAAAAATAGGGAAAAATAGAAGAAAAAAAGAAGCATAGCTCGGTCGTACAGGTATACATGGAGAAAAATAGGAAAAAATAATGAAACTCAGAAAAAATATACAAAAATTGGAAAAATAGTCAAAAATTGGGAAAAATATGGCAAAATGGGGAAAAATCAGGAAAATTTGAGAGAAATAGTTAAAATGGAGAAAAACATGAAAAAATTGAAAAACATTGCAAAAATTAGAAAAAAACAGAACGAATACAGAATACCAGAAAAATTTGTGAAAGATGTTAAAAATAGGGAAAACATGGAAAAATAGAGAAAATCATTTAAAAATAGTAAAATATTTCGACAACTAACAAAAAATTAGAAGAAATGGGAAAAAATCTGGAAAGTCAAAAAAAAGGGAAAATAGGGAATAGGAAAAAATAATGAAAAAATGAAAAAATTGAAAAATCTGTAAAAATTTGTAAAAATTAGTAAAAATGGGGAAAAACATGGAAAAATAGGAAGAAATTGCGACAAATAGGAAAAAATAAGAATAGGAGAAAATATGGAAAATAAAAAAAACATGTAGGGAAAAATAAAAACAAACAAGCTTAACTCGGTTGTCCAGGTCGAAATATGGAAAAACAGGAATAAATAATGAAAAACTGGAAAAACATCAAAAAATACCGGAAAACTGGGTAAAATTGAGTAAAATAGCGAAAACTAAGAAGAAATAGGATAAAATTTAAAAAACAGGAAAAAAAATAGTGAAAAATAGGAAAAAAATAAGCATAGCTCTGTCGTCTAAAGACATAGAGAAAAATAAAAAAAAATAATTAAAAACAGGAAAAATATGAAACAATTAGGAAGAGTACAAAACTGGGAAAAATGGGGCAAAATAGGGAAAATAGGAAAATTTGTGGAAAATATTAAAAATGGGGAGAAACATGGAAAAATAGTGAAAAATTGTGACAAATAAGAAAAAGTAAGAAGAAATAGGAAAAAATTTGAAAAATAGAAAAGAAATAGGAAAAAACAGTGAAAAACAAGGAAAAATATAAAAAATAAGCATAGCTTGGTCGTCTAGGTATGTATACATAGAGAAAATAGGAAAAAATATTTAAAAACAAGAAAAATATAAAAAATTATAAAGAGTGAAAAACTGGGTAAAATAGGGCAAAATAGGGAAAACTAGAAAAAATTATGGAAAATATTAAAAAAGGGGAAAATAGTGAAAAATTGTGACAAATAAGAAAAAATAAGAAATAGGAAAAATATGAAAAATAGAAAAAAAAGCATAGCTTGGTCGTCCATGTATAAATAGGGAAAAACAAGAAAAAATAATAACAAACTGAAAAAACATGAACAAAATTGGAAAAACGGTAAAAAATTGGGGGAAAAATAGGGCAAAATAGGGAAAAACCAGGAAAATTAGAGAGAAAGTAAAAATAGGGAAAAACATGAAAAAATTGGGAAACAAAAATAGGAAGAAATGGGAAAAAATATGAATAATTGAAAAAAAAGGAAAAAATAGGGATAAATAAGAAGAAATGGGAAAAAATATGAAAAATAGAAAAAAAAATTGCAAAAATAGGAAAAAAAGCAAGCAATAGTTCGGTCGTCCATGTATAAATAGGGAAAAACAAGAAAAAATAATGAAAAACTGGAAAAACATGAAGAAAATTGGAATAATTGTCAAAAATTGAGATAATAATAAGGCAAAATAGGGAAAAACCAGGAAAATTTGAGAGAAACGGTCAAAATATTGAAAAACATGAAAAAATTGGGAAACATCGCGAAACTTAGGAAATAAAAAGAAGAAATAGCAAAAAATATGAAGAACAAAAAAAAATTGGAAAAAATATTGAAAAACTGCGAAAAATTGGAAAAAACAATAAGAAAGAGGAACAAGTATGAAAAATAGAAGAAAGTAGGAAAAAATAAATAAAAAAAGAGAAAAACAGGAAAATTTGTGAAAAATGGTAAAAATAGGGAAAACCAAGGAAAACTGGGAAAAAATATAAAGATATGAAAAATTGAAAAATTGGTTATGTCGCACTCGAACACTTTTTCAGATATTTAATGTTTTGACATTTTTTTATTTTTGACAGGTGACAGTTCGGGAAATAATTTTAAGTATTCTGAATAAAGTTTTTCAAGGGCTTTTAAATAACATATTGCAAGTCAAATTTCGTGATATATTCACCTGTCATTTTTTGATAGTGACAGTTTCGTTTGATACATGTCATACAAAAACTAATGAGTTCTTCCGATGAGTAACCCAAACGCATATACCAAATTTCAGCTCAATCGGATTAAACGTGTGGCCTCTATCGTGGAAGAATACACACAGACAGACAGACAGACTTCCGTCTGGAAATGGTCTTAATCATCTCAGGTGACCTTAAAATGGATATTTTCATCAGTATCTCGAAATTTTTTTTTAGCTGGTTCAATTCTTGTTTCAGGTGGGTCGGGAAAGTAGTCCAGTCAAATTAGATTTTTACAAAGAAAAAATTCCTTTCGGTAGGGTAGACAGGGGAGGTAGATTTCTATTGTCTAAATTTGAGCATCCTTCCCCACTCCACGATATGGTCAGATAGAAAAAAGTTTCAAACAATTAATTTTTATAATAATTATAATGACCTGTTTCAATATTTTTAAAAATAGCGGAGATATGAATTTTTTGAAATTTCAACCCCTTCGGGTTCCATCCCCTTAGGTCCGATTAAAAAAAGTTTCAGACAAATTAATTTTATAATAATTAGAACATAAAAAAAAGTCTTGTGACCTGTTTCAATATTTTTGAAAATGGCGGAGATATAAATTTTTTGAAATTTCAACCCCCTCCAGGTCCATCCCCGTGGGACATATGAAAAAAAGTTTCAGATAAATTAATTTCATAATAATCAGAGCATAAAAAAAGTCTCATGGTCTTTTTTAATATTTTCAAAAATGGTGGAGATCTGATTTTTTTGAGATTTCAACCCCCTGCAATTCTCACCCCCTTAGAGTTAGAATGCCCATTTGCAATACGCAATGAATTACTGCCCCAAAGAATTTTTGTACCAAAATTGCGACCTCTATCGTACCAGAACGGAATGTCTACACATACATACATATATATAGGTATATACCGATAATTTTTTTTTACTGAATCTTATTCAGAAGGTCACAAACGGCGTAGCGCCCCTATTCCCTGTTCTGGGTCCCTTCATTGAATCGATTACAATAGGTAGATTCCATATATGGAAATCTACCTAAAAAATATTGTTACAGAATGGTCTGATAATGGTTTCAAAAATTCATAACTTTTTTTTTGGTAAGAGACCGCCAAGTTTTTTTTATATTTTCGTGTTCCTTGACCTCAAATTGGTCTATTAAAAAAAATTGTCAAAATATGAAAAGTTGCCATAAACTAGACTTTTACCGCTAATTCGGCTGGACTAAAGTAATAAAATCTATATTCGTGTTTTTTTTTTTTTCAAAACTGATTTTATTATTTGACTGAAAAAATGCTGATATCTTTTTTAACGACCATCAAAGTCGTTTAATTAAACCCAACCAACCTATGGTTTCCTTATCTCTCTAGATTGAATAATTACTTTAATAGTTGAAGGCCAACACAAATTTAAAGTCAACTTAGGGATTTTTCGTTTAACCTTTGCATAGATAGTGCGCGATGCATTTCGTTAAAAAAAAAAATTTAAAACTGTGAAAAATTGTTAGTGTCGTCACCATTAAAAAAGTGTAATACTGGATTTGAAAAAAAATCTCAATTGGTTAAAAATTTTGTTTAAATTTTAATGTGATAATTTATTTGGTACAAGTTATTTTTATCAATTGAGTACACATAAACAATATTTATTGTCAATCTAATTAACATGTTAAAAATATGTTATTTTTTTTTTTAATTTATTTTTAAATATTAATTATAAGTATTTGGAAATGATATTTGAGATTGACTTATTCATATTTTATTAGGGTTTATGAGGGTTTTAACTGTTTTATAGGCAACTGTTGTTAAATTTTTTAAAGAAATGGTAACTCTTTTTTTTTTTAAATTTAAATATGGACCGTATTTCAGTATAATTAGAAAAACTATTGGAAAATAGGAAAAAATAGAAAGATATAGGAAAAAATAGGGGAAAATATTTAAAAACCATTGAAAAAAAATTGAAAAAATAGTAAAAAAACAGTTAAAAGAACGAAAAATACAAAAAAATAGAGAAAATATGGAGAGGGAAAAATGGAAATGAAATAGAAAAAAACAGGGAAATTTGGGAAAATAGTGAAAAACAAAGAAAAATAATAAAAAACAGGTCAATTAGAGAAATTTTGGAAAAATAAGAAAAAAATTAAAGAAATAGGGAAAACTAGGAGCAAATTTTGAACAAAATAGGGCAAAATAATAAAACGTTTGGAAACAGGGGAAAAATAGTGAGAAATAGGGAAAAAGAGGAAAATTTGCTTAGTGAAAAATAGGAAAAAAATGGAAAATATGGAAGAAATGGAGTAAAATAGGGAAAAATAAGTAAGTACAAATAAGAAAAAATGGGAGAATTTAAAAAAAAATAAAGGAAAAGAAAAGACGAAGGAAAACCAAGGAAAAATAGAAAGATATAAGAAAAATAGAAAAAAAAAATAGAACAAATGGTGAAAATAGTGAAAAATACGAGCAAATAGGGCAAATTTTTGGGAAAAATAGGGACTAAATTTAGCAAAATAGGGACAAATAGGGCAAAATAAGGGAAAGTATAAAAATATGGGAAAAATAGTGAGAAATAGGGAAAAAGAGGAAATAGGAAATTGGGAAAAATTAGAATAATAAATAGCGAAACTTATAGGAAAAAAGTGAAAAATACAGAAAAATAGAGAAAAAAATTGGTAAAATATTGATAAATGGTTCCATATAGGATAAAATAATGGAAACTAGGAAAAATTAGAAAGAAATAGGAAAAATAGAGAAACGAATAAAGGAAATAGGGGAAAATGGGAACATTTGCAAATAATAGTGAAAAATAGGAAAAATATGGAAAAATAAGAAAAAATTAAAAAAGATAAAATAGAGAAGTTTGAGAAAAATACAAAAAAATCAGGAAAATTGGCAAATTAATGGGAAAATAGTGGAAAGTAGGGGAAACTATGAAAAAAAAAATAGAGTAAAATAGGGAAAAATAAGTACAAATAAGGACAAATAGGAAAAAAATAGAAAAAATAGGAAAAATAGAGAAAATAGGGGAAAAATAGAACATTTCTGAATAATAGTGAAAAACATGGAAAGAAAAAATAGGGAAAAATAAGTACAAACAAGTAAAAATAGGAAAAAAAAGGAAAAAATAGAAAAAAATAAGAAAAATAAAGAAAATAGGAGAAACTAATGGAAACCAAGCAAAAATGAAAAGATGTAAGAAAAATATGACAAATAGTGAAAAATATGGACTAAATAGGACAAAGTAGGTAAAAATAGTGTAAAATAAGAGGAAGTCAAGAAAAATGGGAAAAATGGTGAGAAATAGGGAAAAAGAGGCAAAATAGGAAAATTTGCGATTGATAGTGAAAGATAAAAAAAATATGGAAATATGGAAAAATTAAGTACAAATAGGAAAATATATAAAAAAAATTAAGAAAAAAGAAAAGACCAAGGGAAACAAAGGAAAAATAGAAAGATATAGGAAAAATAGAAACAAAATAGGACAAATGGTGAAAATAGTGAAAAATATGGGAAACCATGGAAATTAGGCAAAACTACGAGCAAATAGGGCAAATTTTGGGAAAAATTGAGACTAAGAACAAAATGGGAAAAAATTGGGTAAAATAAGGAAAAGCATGAAAATATGGGAAAAATAGTGAGAAATAGAGGAAATAGGAAATTGGGGAAAATTATAAAAGTAAATACTGAAACGTATGGGGGAAAAAGTGAAAATACAAAAAAATAGGGAAAAACGGGCAAAATATTGATAAACAGGTACACATAGGATAAAATAATGGAAACGAGGAAAAAAATAGAAAGAAACAGGAAAAATGGAGAAAAAAAATAGGAGAAAAATAGGAAAATTTGTAAATAATATTGAAAAATAGGAAAAACATGAAAAAATAAAAAAAAATTGAAAAAGATAAAATAGAGAAATTTGAGAAAAATACAGAAAAATCAGGAAAATTGGCAAAGTAGTGGAAAATCGGGAAAAATGTGGAAAAAATAGAATAAAATAGGGAAAATAAGAAAAAATAGGAAAATATAAAAAAAGAAAAAAGAAAAGACTAAGGAAAATAGAAAGATTTAGGAAAATAAAAAAAAAATAATGAAAAATAGGGCAAAACATGGAAATAAATGGAGAAAAATAGGGAAAGCTACGAGCAAATAGGGCAAATTTTTGGGAAAAATAGGGACTAATTACAGCAAAATAGGGAAGAATAGGATAAAATAAGGAACATTATGAAAATATGGGAAATATAGTGAAAAATTGGGAAAAAGAGAAAATATGAAATTGGGGAAAAGTAGAAAAATAAATTGCGAAAAACAGGAAAAATAAGAAAAAAATTGAAGAAGATAAAATAGAGAAATTTGAGAAAAATACAGAAAAATCATTAAAATTGACAAATATATGGAAAAATAGTAAAAAATATGGAAGAAAATTGAGTAAAATAGGGAAAAATAAGTACAGATAAGGACAAATAGGAAAAAATAGAAAGAAATAGGAAAAATGGAGAAAAGAATAGAGAAAATAGGGGAAATAGGAAAATTTGCAAATAATAGTGAAAATAGGAAAAACATCGAAAAATAAGAAAAAAAATTGAAAAAGATAAAATAGAGAAATTTGACAAAAATACAGAAAAATCAGGAAATATATGGGAAAATCGGAGAAAGTATTGAAAAAAATTATAAAAAATTTTCTCTATTTTTCCCATTTCTTTCTATTTTTTCCTATTTGTCTTTATTTGTACTTGTTTTTCCTCATTTTACTCCATTTTTTCCATATTTTCAACTATTTTCCACTATATTTTCCCACATATTTGCCAATTTCCTGATTTTTCTGTATTTTTCTCGAATTTCTCTATTTTATCTTTTTCAATTTTTTTCTTATTATTCCATGTTTTTCCTATTCTTCACTATTATTTGCAAATTTTCCTATTTTTTCCTCATTTTCTCTAGTTTTTTCTCCATTTTTCCTATTTATTTCTATTTTTTTTGGTGTCCATTATTTTATCCTATATATACTTATTTATCAATATTTTGCCCATTTTCTTTATTTTCATAATTTTCCCCAATTTCCTATTTCCTCTCTTTTTCCCTATTTCTCACTATTTTTCCCATATTTTCACACTTATTTAGCTATTTTCCCTATTTTGCTCTAATTATTCCCTATTTTTCCCAAAATTTGCCCTATTTGCTCGTAGTTTTCCCTATTTTTCTCCATTAATTTCCATTTTTCCCCAATTTTTCTTTGGTTTTCTTTAGTCTTTTCTTTTTTCTTTACTTTTTTTATACTTTCCTATTTTCTCCAATTTGTACTTATTTTTCCCTGCTTTTCTCAATTTTTTTCCATGTTTTTCCTATTTTTCACTATTAGTCGCAAATTTTCCTAACATTCTTCTTTTTCCCTATTTGTCACTATTTTTCCCATGTTTCCATACTTTTCTTTCTTTTGCCCTATTTTCACAATTTTTTTTTATATTTCCTCTCTATTTTTTCTGAAATTCTCCATCTTTTTAGCATTTTTCCAGATTTTCCAGAATTTTAACCTTTTTTTCTTTTTTTTTTTAATTTATCCCAATTTTTCACTATTTTTCCAAATTTTCCCCAATTATTCATTGTTTTCCCATATTTTTCTTATTTTTTTATGTTTATTCAAATTTTTCACAATTTTTAAAGTTTTCCCCCATTTCTCGTTATTTTTCACCATCTTTCCAGATTTTTTCCTTTTTTTCATTATTTTTTCTCAGATTTTACCCTATTTCCCCCTATTTTTACCCGTTTTTCTCAATTTTTCGTATTTTTTTTTCTCCAATTTGTACTTATTTTTCCCTGTTTTTCTCTACTTTTTTCCTATTTTTCACTATTAGTCGCAAATTTTCCTATTTTTCCTCTTTTTTTCCTATTTCTCACTATTTTTTCCATTTTTCTATACTTTTTTTTATTTTGCCCTATTTTGCTCAAAATTTGTCCTATAATTTTTAACCATTTTTCCAAAATTTTCCTGTTTTTCTAATTTTTTAATGTTTTTTTTTCATATTTTTCTCAAATTTCTCAAATTGACCTATTTTTTACTATTTTTCTTTGTTTTTCACTATTTTTTCCCAAATTTCAGTTTTTTTCAATTTTTTTCCCTTCACCTAATTTTTTTTTTTTTCTCGCTCTTTTTTATGTATTTCACTATTTTTCCATAATTTCTCTATTTTTCACTATTTTATTTGTTCCTATTTTCCCTATTTTTTGATGTGTTTCCCCATTTTTCTCAATGTTTTTTAAATATGTTCCCCCATTTTCACTACTGTCGTTATTTCTAATATTTTTTCCTATATTTTTCTATTTTTTCCTATATTTTTCTATTTTTTCCTATTTTCCAATAGTTTTTCTAATTATACTGAAGTACGGTCCATATTTAAATTTTAAAAGTGGTACCATTTCTTTAAAATATTTACAACAGTTATCAAAAAAAAAAAAAGTCTCTTATTCATTTTTTTTTTCTTCTAAAATATGTCACTTTATTATATAATAAAAAATACGAAAAGTAATAAATAATCGTTCATTTGGGAGATCCCATTTCATGATGAATATAACAAACGATCTACGACCTACTACGACTACGACCCACCTAAATCGGTCACGATAACTAAAATGATTTTTTAAAAGCACTAAGCACTCCCTTCCCTCCCTGTTATCTTTCACGTGCCTCGACTTAAGCTCCGGTAATTTACCACGATTTTGTTCCGTTCCGTTTCCGTCGACGAAATTAATAGCGGCCATTAAATTATTTAAATATTCTCTTGGTATGTTAAAAAAAAGAGAAAAATGTTCGAACATTTTTAACGCTTGCGACATTTATAAACAAATAAAAATTGAAAATATGTCAAGAACCATAAGTATTTTTGAATTATTTTAAAAAATCGTGTTTTTTTCACTTTTTTTTACTTACTTTTTTTCTCTCATACTTTTACTTTCCCGACCCACCTCCTAGAAGGGATAGTATTGTGAACTAGCTAAAAAAAATATTCGAGATAAAGATGTACATATCCATTTCCAGATGGGAGTCTGTATATCTGTCTGTCTGTCTGTGTGTATTCTTCCACGATAGAGGCCACACGTTTAATCCGATTGAGCTGAAATTTGTTATATGGGTTTGAGTTACTCGTCGGAAGGATCCATTAGTTTTTGTACGACATATGTCAAACGGAAGTGTCACTATTAAAAAATGACAGATGGAATATGTCACGGAATTCGACATGTAATATGTCATTTGAAAGCCCTTGGAAAACTCTATTCAGAACAGTCAAAATTATTTGTACAACTGTCACCTGTCAAAAATAAAAAATGTCAAAAGTTGAAACTTTAACATTAAATATCTAAAAAAGTATTCGTGGATACTCGTCGGGAAAGTTTTGGGGCGACACAACCGATTTTTTCACTATTTTTCCCGATTTTCTCCTTTTTCCTAGTTTTTCACTTATTTTTCCCAATTTTTAATTGTTTTTCCAGATTTTCACCTTTTATCATTATTTTTCCCAAGATTTTAGTATTTTTCTCAATTTTTTTTTGTTTATTAATATCCATCCCAATTTTTCACTATTTTTCCAGACTTTCCCCAATTTTTCATATTTTTTTAAATGCATCCAAATGTTTCACTATTTTTGTAGTTTTCCCCATTTTTCATTTTTTTATAAAAAAATTTCACAATTTTTTTACATTTCCCACCCATTTTTTCCGAAATTCTCCTATTTTTCAGCATTTTTCCAGATTTTCCAAAATTTTAACCCTATTTTCCCTATTTTTTTAATTTACCCCTATTTTTCACTATTTTTCCAAATTTTCGACAATTATTCATTGTTTTTCTAGATATTCCCATGTTTTTCTGATTTTTTTATATTTATTCAAATTTTTCAATATTTTTAAAGATTTTCCTCTATTTCTCGTTACTTTTCACCATCTTTCCAGTTTTTTTCCGATTTTCCCAATTTTTACCCTATTTCTCACCTATTTTTTTCCGAAATTCTGTTTTTTCTGTTTTTCCCAAATTTTCCCCAATTTTTCATTGTTTTTCCAGATTTTCCCCTATTTTTCTTATTTTTTTATATTTATTCAAATTTTTCACCATTTTTTAAGATTTCGCTCCATTTCTCGTTATTTTTCACCATCTTTCCAGATTTTTCCAGATTTTCCCAGATTTTACCCTATTTCCCAATTTTTCCGGATTTTTACCTATTCCAATTTTTCGTATTTTTTTTTTAATTTATCCCAATTGTTTTTCCAGGGTTTTCCCCGGTTTTCATTATCTTTCCCCATTTTTTGCCCATTTTTCAGATTCCTCCGATTTTTCACTAATTTCCACTAATTTCCCCAATTTTTTAAGATTTTCCGAAATTCTGCACTTTCTCAATATTTCACTATTTTGTTCGATTTTTCCCTATTCTTCACTAGTTTTTCCCTTTTTTCCACCATTTGTCAATATTTTCCTCTATTTTTCACCATTTTCTCCTCTTTTTACTAATTTAAAACTATTGTTCCAGATTTTTCCCTTTTTTCACTATTTTTCCTTATTTCTGCTAATTTTTCTTAATTTTTATGTTTCTACAAATTTTTTAATATCCCTCAATACTTTTCCCGATTTCTGCCAATTTTTTACTATTTTTCTTGATTTTTCCGATTTTTCCAATTTTTTTATATTAATTCCAATTTTTTCACTGTTTTTCGCCATTTTTCCAGTTTTTCTTTTAATTCCTCTATTTTCACCAGCTTCCCCATTTTTCATGGTTTTTCCAAATTTTTTTCATTTTTCCATCTTTTTCCTTTTTTTGCACTGTTTTTTTTTAGATTTTTCCCCATTTTTCACAATTTTATCCCTCTTTTTCATTATTTTTTCTAATTTTCCCCCTAATTTTGATTGTTTTTGCATTTTTTCCGTTTTTTTTCAGTATTTTTCTCAATTTTCCTCAATTTTTCACTGTTTTTACCGATTTTCCCCTTTTTTCCAGTTTTTCCCGCATTTTTCCAAACTGTTTCCCACTTGTTTTCCTCTACTTTTTTCCTCACTTTTTCCCCTACTTTTTTCCCCTTCTTTTTACCCCTTTCATGTTTCAAAATTGTTTTTCCTCCAATCTTTTCCCCCATTCTTTTCCCATCCACTATTTCCTCCTTAATTTTTTACTGTTCTTTTGTTCCATTGTTTATTATTCATTTATTTATCATTTCATTGGACAAATTAAACTTTAGATAGTTTTTTATCTATTTTTAAAGTCATTAAAACTAAATATTTAAAAAATCCTGTTTTTCCCACTTTTGCTTACTTTTTTCTCTCATACTTTTTTACTGTTTTCTTTATGTTTTTTCCGCTTTTTTCCCCCACTTTTTCCCTCTTGTTTTCCTCTACTTTTTCCTTCACTCTTTCCCCTACTTTTTTCCGCTTCTTTTTACCCTTTTTACGTTTCAAAGTTGTTTTTCCTACTTTTTTTTCAATGTTTTCCCACCACCTATTCCCCCCCCCACTTTTTTACTGTTCTTTTGTTTCATTGTTCATTATTCGTTTATTCATCACTCCATTGGACAAATTTAAACTTTAGGTGATTTTTGAACTATTTTTAAAATCACTAAAACTAAATATTTAATTTTTAATAATTTTATTTTATTATCGACGGCATGTTTTTTGCTACGTCTTTTTTTGAGGTTATTTTTTTTTTGTTCTGCAGGCCTCCGAAGAACAGTTTAGTGCTAGCTATCCGAATGTTCGCACCGTCGCTATCAAAAAGGTATGCTTTTTTTTATCCACCATGTATATATATTTACACTATTACACGTCATATTTTTTTTATAATATTTTAACACATTTTAAAGCATGACTAACACGAAATGTTTAGTTAAAAAAAAAAAAAAAAAAAAAAAAAAAAAAAAAAAAAAAAAAAAAAAAAAAAAAAAAAAAAAAAAAAAAAAAAAAAAAAACATGAAAGTATAGGTGGGAATATTTACATATTATTGACATCATCCTGTATATTTATTTTTAAGTTTTATAAAATTAATTTTACAATCGTGTCTGTCTATACTTTTTATCTAATTGAGAATAAAATACTGAAATGTTGAATAAAAAAATCGCTGACTTTACTAAATTTTATACAATTTGTATACATAAATTTGTTTTTTGGGTCACAATGTATATTTTAATAAACTAAAAATAATTTTGTTTTTTTTTTTTTTTTATCAGCAATCAAACCAGAGCTTAGGCATTATGATAATCGAAGGAAAACATGCGGAAGTCGGACAAGGTATTTTCATATCTGACATTCAGGAAGGCAGTTCGGCAGAAAAGGTAAAATTAAATTTGCAACATGTTTGTTTGTTTTTACAATAACTAGAAATAACTTGATGGAGATTGATTTTTTTCTTTTCAGGCTGGTCTCGAAATTGGTGAACTAATATTAGCAGTGAATAAAGATTCATTGGTCGGTTCTAATTACGAAACGGTAAGTTATTAAATTTGTGTGTTATTCATTTTTTTTTTTCGGTTTTAAATGAATCCTAGTGTACAGGAAAAATTTTGCTATAATAAATTACACGGAAATCGACGAAATCTTCTTGAACTGATACCAAAATAATGTATAATTTACATAGTTTTCAGACGCCATTTTATTTCTTACGTCAATTTAGTGTCATACAGAAACCACAGAATATACACTATTACAGTGCGGAAATTAAAATATAGTGGAAACGGAAATGTGTGACCTTGAACTTAATTTTTAATTGTTACCTCTCGTTTCTTTCTTAATGTTCTCACTTTTTAACTATTTTTTTTTCTCCTTTCAATCAAAAATTATCCCCACTTCTAATTATTCATTTTTTGGTTACACTTCGGTTTACTGGAAATCGGTTACGGAAAAAAAAAACATCCTGATTTTGAACCATCGCTCGATGTAAATGGTTATTTTTGTTTTATGGAAATGCCCTGTTGCCAAATTGGTCACTTTGAATTACTAGTAATTTGATATTGAGATGGACATTCAGTGTTGCCGCGTTGAGTTTCTGAAATGTACTGAATATCAGCAATAAAATGTACTAGATTGTACTAAAATTTAAGATAAAGTGAAATATATTATTTTTTCTCATAAAATATACCAATTTTTTGCACTGACGAAATCAAAAAATTATATTTTGCAAAATATTTGTATTTATTTATCATAAATTATACACGAAAATGGTTAAGAAAGGGGAAAAATAGGGTAAAATAGGGAAAAAAGAAAAAAATATGGAAAGTAGAGCAAAAATGTGAAAAAACTGCGAAAAATGGAAAAAATTATGAAAAAAACATATCAAATGGAGAAATATGGAGAAAACAAGAAAAAACGGGTAAAATGTAGGAACAAAATGAAAATTATAAAATATAGGAAATACTATTAAAAAAATCAAGAAAAGTATGGACAAATAGGGACAAATATAGAAAAATGGAGAAATATCAAAAAATAGGAGAAAGTATAAAAAATAGAGAAAAATATCGAAAACATAAAAACTAGGGAAAAATAGAGGGAAACAGAAAAAATTGGGAAAAAAATAGCGATTGTGAAAAATAAAGAAAACAAAAAAAAAGATCAAAGAGTGGAAAAATATGAAAAAACATGAAAAATCAATGAAAACCAGGATAAAAATGGAAAAAAAACGAAAAATGAGGAAAGGGTAGAAAAATCGAGATACGAAAAAACGGGGAAAGATAGGGAAATTTGAAAACAATGGGGAAAAATAAACAAATACGATGAAAAATGGAAAAAATATTGAGAAATAATCAAAAATAATAAAAAATAGTGAAAAATAAGTAGAAAGATGGAAAAATAGGGAAAAATAGGGAAAAATGAGGAAAATTGTACAGATTTGGGAAAAATAGGAAAAAGTAGAAAAAAATAGGAAGAAAAGAAAAAATAAGGAAATAGAGAAAAATAAAAAAAATAGGAAAAAAATAGAAAATGACAGAGATAGATAGGGAAAAACAGGACAAAATAATGAAAAACAGAAATAATATGAAGAAATAGGGAAAATAGGAAAAAATAGGATAAAATAGAGAAAATATGGCAAAATAGAGAAAAACAAGCACAAATAGGGACAAATACTAAAAAAATATAGAAAAACAGGATAAATGAACAACAGAAAAATTACGAATAATTGGGAAAAATAGGAAGAAAAAATAGAAATATAGATAAATAGATAAAAAACTGAAAAAATAGGGAAACAGGGAAAAATAAGAAAAAATAGAAAAAATAGGCAACAAAAATGGGATATTATAAAAAAAGACGAAAATAGGGTAGAATTGGGAAAAATACTGAAAATAAAGAGAAATGGTGAAAAATAGAATAAAATACGAAAAAAGAAGGAAAGCTTAGTCGTCCAGGTACTACTCTTAATAATAATTATAAGAATAACAATATATTTTATAATATATGCCAAAACATCAAACAAAAAACTATTATTTTTAATATTTTATTATACATATAGCATAAAATATGTGACCTTGGTCTTATTTAAAAATATACTAGAATTAGGCTTATTTAAGATTAAATGAACTTTTGTACTTTGCAGTCGAAAATGTACTAGAAATAGTACAAATGTACTAAAACGGCAACACTGAAGGACATTATTCTATTTGACTCTGATATAACGTTCGAAGTTTTTGGAAATGCGCTGTTGCCAAGTTATAGACGATGGTTATTATTCAGAGAAAATTAATATAAATCTGCATCTTAATCAAGGGCCAAGTTAATCATTTCGGATTACTGGAAATATAATAAAAAGATGGCCGATAAAATGCGAGCGAAGCGAGCGCGTCTGGCCGACATTTCGCAAATCGTTACGTTCTTTCTCGGCAAAGACATATATAACACAAGACACCATTTTGTCATATTTATACAAAAATGCTGAATGGAGACATCAGACCATTCTGTAACAATATTTTTTTTATTACTCTCTTTTTAATACTTGTGTTTTACGATTTTCTTTTCATACATAAATATTGACCTAATAAATTACACGGAAATCGACAAAATCTTGAACCAATACCAAAATAATGTATAATTTATTAAAAATCTTTAAAGAACATATTTTTCAGACGCCATTTTATTTCTTACGTCAATAAAGAAACCACAGAATTTACACTATTACAGTGCGGAATTTAAAATATAGCAGAAACGTAAATGAGTGACCTTGAACTTAATTGTCATTAAGTTGAATATAAATATAAATATTTTCAAATAAACTATGTTTCGCATGTGTTTAACAATGGGAATCGTTTTCTTGACCTACTCTAATCTAACCTATATCATATTTAATCAAGTAAATTTTAATATAATATTTTTACTTTGCGGAAATGCTCTTTTGAGAAGTTATCTTCACTCAGTATTTTTGTATAAATATGACAAAATGGTGTCTTGTGTTATATATGTCTTTGCCTAGAAAGAACGTAATCAAATCCATATCTGCTTGACGTTTTTGTATGAATTTGATTAAAAAAAATGGTGCACATGATAATTGCGCGCATCCGGCCGACATTTCGCAAATACGCGCGCGCTGATTTGCGAAATGTCGGCCGGACGCGCTCGCTTCGCTCGCCTTTTATCGACCATCTTTTTATTAGATTTCCAGTAATCCGAAGTGATTAACTTGGCGATTGATTAAGATGCAGATTTATATTAATTTTCTCTGAATAATAACCATCGTCTATAACTTGGCAACAGCGCATTTCCACAAACTTCGAATGTCATATCAAGACTCATCTGATTAAATAGAATAATGTCCTACCGTGTTGCCGTTTTAGTACATTTGTACTATTTCTAGTACATTTTCGACTGCAAAGTACAAAAGTTCATTTAATCTTAAATAAGCCTAATTCTAGTATATTTTTAAATAAGACCAAGGTTAGGTTAGGTTAGGTTAAATAAGCCTAATTCTAGTATATTTTTAAATAAGACCAAGGTCATATATTTTACGCTATATGTATAAAAAAATATTAGGAAAATAATTGTTTTTTGTTTGATGTTTTGGCATATATTATAAAATATATTGTTATTATTATTATTATTATTAAAAGTAGTACCTGGACGACTGAGCTTTCCTTGTTTTTTCTTATTTTTCCTTGTGTTTACCTATTTTTTCCTAATTTCTTTATATTCTCGTATTTTTTCCTATTTTTCACCATTTCTCCTTATTTTTCAATCTTTGTCCCAATTTATCCCAATTCTAGCCTATTTTCCTTATTTTTTTATAATTTTTCATTTTTCTTGCCCATTTTTACTATTTTTTTCTTATTTTTCCCTATTTTTCGCTATTTTCTCGTATGTTTTCCTATTTTTCCAAGTTTTTATCTATGTATCTCTAATTTCTTTATTTTCTTTCCTATTTTTTCCCTATTTTGTCCTATTTTTTCCTATTTGTCCCAATTATTCTGTTGTTCATTTATCCTGTTTTTCCCTATTTTTTTAGTATTTGTCCCTATTTGTGCTTATTTTTCTCTATTTTGCCCTATTTTCTCTATTTTATCCTATTTTTTTCTATTTTCCCTATTTCTACATATTATTTCTATTTTTCATTATTTTGTTCTGTTTTTCCTTATCTATCTCTGTCATTTTTTATTGTTTACCTATTTTTCTTATTTTTCTCAATTTTCCTTATTTTTTTCTATTTTCTTCCTATTTTTTTCTGTTTTTTCCTACTTTTTCCTATTTTTTTCCTATTTTTCCCAAATCTTTACAATTTTCTTCATTTTTCTCTATTTTTCATCTTTCTACTTCTTTTTCACTATTTTGTATTATTTTTGATTATTTCTCAATATTTTTTCAATTTTTAATCGTATTTTTTTATTTTTCCCGATTGTTTTCAAATTTCCCTATTTTTCCCCGTTATTTTGAATTTTCCTTAATATTTCTCGATTTTTCTACGCTTTTCCTCATTTTTTTCGTTTTTTACGATTTTTATTCTGGTTTTCATTGTTTTTTCTATTTTTTCATGGTTTTTCATATTTTTCCATTCTTTGATCTTTTTTTTTTTGTTTTCTCTATTTTTCTGTTTTCTTCTATTTTTCCCTAGTTTTTAGGTTTTCCCTATTTTTCCCTACTTTCTCCTATTTTTCCCTATTTTTTGCCATTTCCCCAATTTTTCTATATTTGTCCCTATTTGTCCGTACTTTTCTTGATTTTTTTTTAAGTATTTCCTATATTTTATAATTTTCACTTTTTTCCTACATTTTACCCGTCTTTCCTTGTTTTCTCTATTTTCCTCCATTTGATATATTTTTTTCCACTTTTCGCAGTTTTTTCACATTTTTCCCATTCTTAACCATTTTCGTGTATATTTTATGATAAATAAATACAAATATTTTGCAAAATATAATTTTTTGATTTCGTCAGTGCAAAAAATTGGTAATTTTATGAGAAAAAATAATATATTTCACTTTATTGTAAGTTTTAGTACAATCTAGTACATTTTATTGCTGATGTTCAGTAAATTTCAGAAACTCAACGCGGCAACACTGAATGTCCATCTCAATATGAAATTTCTAGTAATTCAAAGTGACCAATTTGGCAACAGGGCATTTCCATAATACAAAAATAACCATTTCCATCGACCGAGGGCTCAAAATCAGGATATTTTTTTTTCCATAACCGATTTCCAGTAAACCGAAGTGTAACGAAAAAATGAATAATTAGAAATTGGGATAATTTTTGATTGAAAAGAGAAAAAAATAGTTAAAAAGTGAGAACATTAAGAAAGAAACGAGAGTTAACAATTAAAAATTAAGTTCAAGGTCACCCATTTACGTTTCCACTATATTTTAATTTCCGCGCTGTAATAGTGTATATTCTGTGGTTTCTGTATGAGTAAAATGAAGTAAGAAATAAAATGGCGTCTGTAAATTATACATTATTTTGGTATCAGTTCAAGAAGATTTTATCGATTTCCGTGTAATTTATTAGGTCAAGATTTGTGTGTGAAAAGAAAATCGTAAAACGCAGGTATTAATAAGAGATAATGTTATTAAAAAAAATATTGTTCCCAAATGGTCTGATGATGGTTTCAAAAATCATAACTTTTTTTTACATTTTCGTGTTCTTTGACCTCAAATTAGTCTATTAAAAAAAATGTCAAAATCTGAACAGTTGCCGTAAACTAGACTTTTACCAATTTGTATTATTAATTTTTTTTAATCGTTTTAAATGAATCCCAGTGGTACAGGAAAAATTTTGGTAGTCGCGAAATTGATTTTGGATTCTTATCTTATCTCTCATCATAAATATGTGGATTAAAAAAAAATAACGATAAGAATAATTTCGTTTAAACAGGTTGTGTTATATGTTATTATATTCAGTTAAAGTGGAATGAAGAAAATTTACAAAACAGTACGGTAAATTAATATTAAATTAAATACTAGTTAATGATAGAATAGATAAAACTACATGATTTTAATTTGAAAAAAAAAAACTGCTTAATTAGAATGTTATATTAAATGTACAAAACAAAATATATAACCTGAAAATAGCCCTACCCTAATGTATATAAAGGGTGTACGTATTATAAATCAAACTTTATCTAAATCGTGGAGATTTCATTTGGCAACGAAGTCAACACAGAACAGAACAGAAATAATTCACGTTGTAGATAAATCATATATGATGGGTTATTTTTAATATAAATATAAAATCTTATAATTTCTTTTCTGGCTATTACTTATACTTTATTTAAAAATGAATGATAGTACAATTTTTATAACGCAGTAGTTACGTAAACCCCAATATAACATCATAAATCAGTGACGGAGAATTTTTAAAATAAAATGTTTAGCATTATTTGTGATCGATTTTACTTTTAATAAACAATTATAAACTAACAAAATTTACATTTATTGTCGAAATTATTAGAAAAAAACATGAGGTCAACGTGACAACTTAACCGTACTTCATCAACTTAAAAACAAAACCTATATTTTTTAAATATGAAAAGAATGACTTTTTTACCGTGCACAGACGGCGCTAAATTCAATACAATTCTCTGGATTTGTCTTCCTCTGTCACTCTGCCCCTTCCAAAGAGCTTCACCCGTTCGTCGATGAGCAGGTCTATAGGAGGGACGACAGCGAGGGCCTCCAGGGAAACTGTCCGATAGGCTTGGGTTACCCTGAGTAACGTTCTCCGTTGTGTGGATAGTAGCATCCCCTTATACTTTTTGACCTGGGTTACCCTTCCCAGATGGGCGCAGCATACAGAATTACCGAGGCGACTACTCCTGTCAACATTTTCCTTCCCGTTATCCCTGGGCCAGTCAAGTTGGGCATCAGGTTTTTCTAACATGTTCGTTAAATATTAATTTATCGTCTAGCCACACTCCTAGATATTTTACAGATTTGCTCGGTGTAATGTTCCTGTCACTCACGTGGAACACGATGTCCTCCCTTTTCCTCGGGCCCCTGAGGATTACTGCCTCTATTTTCTCGGGTGCCCCTTGGTCGTCAATCCACTCCCTGGCTATTTCCGTGGCTTCTTCAGCCTTCATCCTTAGGTCCTCTTTGGTATTTGCGCGTATTATCATGGAGAAGTCGTCCGCAAAAGCCGCCGACGAACACCCCTCCGGTAGATCAAGCCTTAATATACCTGTTGGAAAATGGTTATTTTATATCATTGTTACCTTTTATATTGTTGTTACCTTTTATATTGTTGTTGTTACCATTAGTTTTTATATGACTTTTTGTTTTTGAGAACAAATAATAAATAGATTTTGTCAGAACCTTTTGTCACCGAAAGTAATTTTTTATATCTTGACCATTTTAACATCGGTCTGCATCGACTAATTTCTAATTATAGGTCATAATTAGAAATTGCAAAATAACTCCCACCACCAAACATTAAAACCTGGTAGGTTTTTTAATCTTCCTTCCATATCGTGTTACCACATCTGGCGCAACTTTCGAAGACTCTCCTTCAGAAGCCATCTTCATCTTTCTTTTCTTCCTTACGATATCCTGTATTTGGCTTTGATCATCATCCTCATCCATCTCTAACTTAAAAATCTTCTGTATTGGTCTGACTACGTAACCGTTTTTTGTTTTTAGCCCAGCTACCCGACCTTTTCCATCTTTCCCAAGATATACCCTCTCTACCAAGGCTAGTGGCCAGTCTAATCTCTTAGAATCTTCAGTTTCTAATAAAACTAAGTCACCTACCTTTACGCTATTGCAATGTTGCCTCCGTTTCCGAAGAATCAGTTGACTGAGATATTCTTTTCTAAATCGTTTTTTCAAATCATCTCTCAGTTTCAGTCTATACCTACATCTTCTTCTAAGATACGTTGAATCTATCTTATCTACGTCCGGAACACCAGTTTGGGTTATCTCTTGTAAAAAGAAGGAAGGTGTTATAGGAACTAAATTAGACGAATCTTCCGACAAATAAGTTAAGGGTCGGGAATTCACTACAGATTCACAATCACACAATACAGAATAAAACTCTTCATAAGTTAAACAATATTTACCTAACACTTTACGAAGTAATTGTTTAACAACCCTTATCAATCGCTCCCACCAGCCACCCCACCAGGGTGCACTGACTACATTGAGTTTCCAAGATATTTTGTCAATATCGAAAGAATTGATAATTTTCTCCCAATCTAAAGATTCTAAAGCATTTTTAGTACCTACGAAATTGGTCCCATTATCCGAATACGCAACAGAAGGCCTTCCTCTTCTAGCGATAAAACGACGAAAAGCTAAAAGAAAATTATCCGTTGAAAGGTTAGATACGATCTCCAAATGAATTGCCCTATAAATGGCGCATGTGAAGATACAAACCCAGACCTTTTCTCTATTTTTTAAGAACGCATACCCAAAAAGATCAATCCCTATCACCTCAAAAACTGCATCATCCTTTACTCTATTTCTGGGCAAGGTAACAAGAACTGCTTCACATCTCCTCGACTCGACTCATGTCTCCGACAAACTACACATTTATGAATCACAGATCTTACGGTTTTCCTTCCTCCGATTATCTAAAATTTCTCCCTCAAATTTGACAACAGAATTTGAACGCCAGCGTGACATAAATCAACATGCGAGTCAAATATGAGTCGACAAGTTAAAGGATGTTTCGCAGGTAAAATAATTGGATGCCTAAACTCAAATAGATCTTCCCTCTTAGTTATTTTCGTTTTAACTCTTAGTACACCGTCTTGATCTCGCATCAATATCAAACTGCCAAAATCTTCTTCCTTGCGGAAACACTCTTGTTGGACAAACTTAATTAAGGATAATTCTGCATGTTCAATTTCTGTTAAGGAAATATAGCCGGAGTTACGCTCCTCAGGACGTTTACAGTTAAGAATGAAGCGGAAAACCCATGCTACCAATCTAATAATACTTTTGTATTTACTAAAATATCTAAAACTCCACGACATATCAATCTTAGATTGAACCAATAAAGATGTCACAGTCTTCCTACGTTCTGCTTGGACAAGATCTTCTTCAACAATGAAATTTTGTGAAGGCCATTTCAAACGATCATCATATAACCAACCAGGTCCCTCCCACCACTTTGAAAGTAGCAAACGTGTTGCTGAACGATCCCTCGTTATCAAATCTGCAGGATTTAACGAGCCGGGAACGTGATACCAGGAATCCTCATTAGTTAATCTTCGTATCTCTTGAACTCGATTATGAACAAAAGGTTTCCATTTATCGGTAACCTTTATCCAAGCCAAAACCGTCGAGGAATCAGTCCAAAAATATGATTCTATCAATCTATTTAAATTTTTAACAACAGATGACCATATTCTGGATGCTGTAATAGCCCCTAATAACTCTAGACGTGGTACAGAGTTTTTTTTCTTAAGAAGAGTAAGTCTTGATTTTGATTGAACCAAACGAACTGTTATACCAACATCGGACACTACCCTTAAAAAGACTATACATGAGTAAGCATCTTTACTAGCATCGCAGAAAACGTGAAGACTAAGATTCTGTAAACAAACGTATTCATGACTAAGTCATCTAGGAATAGCGAGGTTAGCTAAATCATGTGCCTGATTAAGCCATTTTAAAAAAACAGTTTTTATATCTTCGGGAACCTCCTCGTCCCAACCTATTTTCATTACCCACATCTTTTGTAATAAAAGTTTAGGGATTAAAAATACTGGTGTAACAACTCCTAAAGGATCGAATACTTTATTTACAGTAGATAAAATATATCTCTTTGTAATTAGTTCTTTGTTCAAAATTTGATTATCCTTTAGGCATATACTATACTATACTAGTGCCTTTATTTTGCATTGTTATATATACAATACATAATATATGAAGAGGCGAAGTCTAGCTTGCGCTACTCTACTTAACCTCTCCTCACATATTTTATGGTTTGAGAATTTTTTGTATATGATGTAATATATAATATTATGTAACTCATTTTATAAGATTTGACATTATAAAATATCATAAAGTGTAAAAAAGATAAAAATAAAAATATACTGTAAAATTAAATGATATTAAATATTAAATATGCAAAGTAAATTACTGGGTGGACAGCAACAGAAGTTTAAAATATTTTTTAAAAGATCTTTTTCAGATTTAGTTTTGAAGTCATTTGGTATATTATTAAAAATATTAACCGCATTGTAAGTGAATGAACGCCGAAACAAGGTTAGATTGTATCTGGGCAGCATTAGAGTATTCGGGTATCTTAAGGGCAAATTGTGAGCATTGCCTCTAAATTGCAATTTCTCTATAAGATACGGAGGTTTGGAAGTTGCTATAGTTCGAAATACTAAGGATGACATATGGTACTTAAACATGTTTCCGACTTTAAGCCATTGGAGTTCATTAATTTTGAAGGACACCCTGTCATATCGTTTTAGACCGTAAACGAATCTACAACAAAAAATTTCAATCTTTTGTAATCTGTATTTAGTAATTTGATCTAAACAAGGATATTATAATACTAACCCATATTTTAAAATTGATAATACTAAGGATTCGCACAGAGTTTTCCTCAACGATAGATTAAGGATGTGACGATATCTATATAACTGTCGCACAATAAGGTAAGACTTCTTGACCAACAATGATACATGTTCTTGAAAACGAAGTTTTGCAATCAAATATTATTAAAAGATTTTTAGAACTTTTAGTTATTCTTAATGGCTCATTATTTATAATTAAAGGAAAATCATTGAAGTTATATAGGGTGACTGCGCCAGTAATGGACACCAAAGAGAATATTTTATCTTTGAACAGGTATAGAAGGCTTATATTTATCAATCTGAAAACATCAAGGTATCAGAGATAAGACAATTTTATGCTTATTAAGACTAAATGCGCCAGAAAAGTTCATTTATAATAATAAAGTTGAAATTTGGTTTTTTGTGAATTTTGGTCGAATGTGTTAGTAATGGACATACTTGGATAGGTAATGGACAGGGTTTGTTTTAGTAATGGACATTAATACAATATATTTTATTCATTTAATTAGCACAAAAAAATCATTGGTATTTTGACATTGCGTCAACAGTGAACAACCCTCTATTGTTTTTTAATTGTGGTTCATCAATTATTTGCAGGATGTCTTCATTATAATAATAGAGAATATCATCTTTTGAAGGCCATTTCCAATCAAAGCCTGCTTTTTGCATTGATTTTATTTCTGCTCCTTGGCCATCTTTTTTTAACACTAATCCTGTAAACAAAAGTATATTGTGAAATATTGTTAAAAATTACGGTGGGTATTAGAAAGAATGATAACCTTGCAGATGGGACACTTTCACAGAAGTAAGCTAATGATTGACGTAAGTTTAAATACCTGTTTCATTTACCTGGGTAATATTCTCCCTGATATCGGACAATAACATGATTTCCAACGGTCACATACATGTCTTCTGGTTCACTCAAGTCAAGATCTTCATCATCATATATTAGCTCCATCTCTGATTCTGAAGAACTGTCATTTTCGATCAGAATGGATGGAGACTTTTTTTTATTCATTGATTTGGATTTCGACATTTTACCAGATTTAATTTTGGTTAAGTTTTCCTTTTTCACTATAATCTCTTCTATAGGCTCAGACTGGCATTCAATTTTCCTCTTTGATTTTGGGGCAGACTTTTCTTTTTCAAATTTTTCATAATACTCTCTATACTTCTTGCTTGAGACAACTGCTGGAAAAATTGTAAGTTTCCTTTTTGGTGTTTTTTTTTCTGGCGTTTTCGGGAATATCAAACACTTTTTGTATGGAGAGGGTACCTTAAAACCTTCTGAAGCTCTCTTTTCATATCGCATAAAATTTACGTCATCTGGAGTTTGAAATAAACGGAAAGTGTGAGGCTCTGGTGAAATGCAGCTAATGTTTTCATTTTTTTCTGCCAAGCAATCAGTGTGTGAACCAGAAAATTCTTCTTCGGGCAGTATTGGATCAGAATTTTCTTTTTCTGGCAGTATTGCATCAGAATTTTCTACTTCACTCTGAAGATCCTCATTTTCTAGACTGGTATTTCTGTTGGCTGGAATTCCACCTGTTTTATTCTTAATTGTTGCCCAAACTTTGTAAAGATTAAGAGACTCGAAATTTCCATTCCATTCTTTTCCTTTTGAATATGTGTCTTGGAATATTTTAAGCTCATCTTGTTGTATGTTATCTTCTATTGTTGACAGTACATTTTTATTTAAATTGTGTTGTCTCTGAATTGTGTCGACATCATTTCGTACTTCGGTGTTTCTATTTGGAATACATTTTGAATAATCCACATTATTTTTCTGGAATGGATATAAACCACACTTTCTAAAAACCGTTTACAATAGTTTTCTTAGTGGCATATTGGTCAAAAACACCTGACAAAATTGTACCAAATGTATATCTGGTGACTTCATTAGGAAAATTTTCAAACTTCCAAGTTCTCACCGCAGATGTCCATCCAGATTTGAGTGGTTTGAATACAGATACATCTGCTGGCTGTAAAATGTGAGTGGCATTTGGAAATAATGAAATTAATATTATCCCATTCGAATCACACAACTCACTGACATATTTGGTTAGATGGGATTTAAGACCATCCACAAAAAATATGACTGGACGGACAATGTTCTCATTTTTTATATAAGGGATAAAATGATTTGAAATGTATTCATAAAATACTTCAGAGTTCATCCAGCCAGACTCTGATCTACCTAAGCCCCAAGCTGATGGCACCGATTCTACTATTTTTTTAGGCATCTTTTTGTAAGGAAATATTATCATAGGTGGTACTGTTATACCACTTGCTGAAAACGCCGCCATTACAGTGATCTGTTCCTTTTCTGAACTTACCCTCTCATAAAAATCTTCTACAATTTTGGCAGGACCCAAAACCTTTCCACTAGAAGGACACATTTTGAATCCTGCCTCATCTCCATTGAAGATTCGTGTGGGGTCGTCAAGAATACTGTCCAACTTTTCTTCTTTTAAATAATTTAATATTTCGTCAAACCAGTTTTCAAGACGGTCTCGAGTTACAGCAGCACGTGCTTTACTTACGGCCTCTGTATGTCTTTGTTTAATGGATGGGTGTCTTCTAAGAAAACTTCGAACCAGGTACGTCCAGGTAGTCCATCGTCGGTAAAATATCGAGTATTTCTTCCAGTCTCTTTAACTAATTTTTGAACAGTTACTAAAAGGTTTCTCTTATGTACGGGAAAACCCTTCCGTGCCATCGCAAGAATCCAGTTTACTAACACGTTTTCTTCTACTAAAGATAACTCCGTCTGAGGTCCCATTTTTCTTTCGACAGGAACTTTACCAGAAAGTTTTCTTACAAGAGTGGAACGAGGAACACTGAACTGTTGCGCTGTCTTTTTTTTGCTCATGCCATTTTGTTGAACAGCTTTCATTGCCTGTTGCAAACTTTCATGAGTGTAGGAAAAAAACTTTCTAGACTCCTTTGAAGATTTTTTTGATTTCTTTGTGGGTGCCATTATATGTGCTCTTATATGGTGACTATAAAATAAGAAATAAGTTAACTTTTTTCATTGATTGTAATTTGAATGAAGTGACCATTATTGAAACATACATGTTTAGAAATGGTCACCCACCGTGACCATAAATGATGCATTATAGAAAATGGTATTTTAGTAGTGGTCACCCCATCCCTAAATTAAAACAAACAACAAAATAGGGAATCTTATTAGTGTCACTGCTTACTTACTTGCAGAGCTATATAATAAACACAAAACTTGTAATCGAAAATGTTTTTTTCTATTTTTTACCCGCATAAACACAAATCCGCGTTTCTTTCCAGAAGTAAGGTTACAACAGCTGATTCAAGTTGCTGAAATTTGATTTGACAGTTTTTTGACAGCAACGTGAAGTTAGAGCGCTCATTGCCATCAGAGATATTGTCACTGGTGCCAACAAATAACCAGACTACAAAATGAGCAATTTATGGAGGCTAATTCAAAAATTATTGAATATTTACCGACAAAGGTGACCATTACTGGGGCAGTGTCCATTACCGGAGCAATCACCCTATATATATTATTCGAATTTGGACTAAAGAACATGGCGCTACATTTACCAGTATTTAATTTAAGATTATGGGCTTCTGAATATTTTGCTAGTTCTTGTAGATCACTATTTATAAGAGTACTAGCAAGGTCCTCGAAATTTGGATCAAATGACAAATATACCTGTGTATCGTCGGCAAATGATTGCAATTTAACATGTCTTACATATTTGTGAATATCAGATATATAGATTAGAAACAACAAGGGTCCTAGAACTGATCCCTGTGGCACTCCAGAAGAAACACACGAAAAACTAGATGAACTGTTTCCTGAAACGACTTTTTGATAACGGTTACCAAGGTAGTACTTAAAAAATCTTAAGGATATATCATCGAAATTGTAGTAGTTAAGTTTGGCACATAAAAGTTTATGATCGAGAGTGTCAAACGCTTTAGAAAAATCTAACTGAACAACAGATGTAGCCAATCCCGCGTTAAGTGATCTGATGATGTAATCGGTTATGTTCAATAGAAGTGTAGTAGTGCTAAAATTTTTCCGAAACCCAGATTGGCTTGTATCAATAATTTCATTCACAAAGACATAATCATAAATTTGCTTACTAACTATTTTTTCCAGAACTTTTGATAAACAAGGGAGTATGCTTATCGGGCGGAGATCACTAAACACCTGTGGATTTTTGATTTTTGGCAGCGGTTTTACTAGTGAAAATTTCCAAATATCTGGGAAATATCCGTTCTCCAAACAACAATTTATAATGTGCGTAATAAAAGGCGCAACTACGTTTAAACACAGTTTTAGCATTTTTGCAGACATATTATCATTTCCAAGTGCATTCGATTTCAAATTCATCACAGTATGTACAATTTCTTTCGTCGTTGCAAGTTTAAAAGAAAAGGAAATGTTGGATCGTTCAAATGAGTTGGTACGTGAAAATCGGAATTATTTTTAATATTTAGTGACTTGACAGTTTTCCATAACTGTTTGGAATTTCGGGTAGCAAGACGGTGCGTTAGATACTTAGTGTATCATGACATTTATCCCATTCATGTCCCAATATCGAGACTAATTTAATTGGTTTAGGTTTAATGTCGCCAAAGAAAGTATTTTCCCAAAGCCGAAGATCAAATTTGGCTTCCTTCATCACTTCTTGAGATTCTTTAATAAAGTTTCGCAGTTCTTCTTCTGAATCCACGCTCGTAACACAATTATCTACATAAAAACTAGGTAATAATTTCAAGATTGTGTTTACATATCTATCTTCTTTAAGAACTGATTCTAAATGGTACTTTATTACTGCTTCCAAGAGGAAAGGACTGCATGTGAGACCAAAAACAACCCTTTTATGTCTATAATGAACAAGTTCATGTTTTCTATTATACCAAAGAAACCTCAAAACGTCAAAATCTTTTTTCTGAAGTTGAATCTGAAGAAATGCTTTTGTGATATCAGATATTACGCCGATTTTTGACCATCTAAAATTCAATAGTATAAATGGTATCAATTTTATTAAGTTTATCCCTTTTTCCAAACAATTATTTAGAGATGGGTAATTCTTTTGCTTTGCTGAAGCATCAAAAACTGGACGTAACTTAACTACATGTCTGTGAGGCAAATAATGTGTAAGAATCTCACCTAATTCACCAGAACCTAACCTCTATTATTCCTAATTGCAACCATTCCTCAAATACTGTGTTATAGTCATTATAGTAGCCGTCTTTATCTAACTTTTTCATAAGAACATCCAATCGACATTTTGCCATCTCGAAATTACTAGGCAAAGGTGAATGACCTTCTATAAAAGGGAGAGCGACTCTATAACGTCCATCTTCATCTCTTGAAACAGTATTGGAAAAAAATTGAAAAACAGCAGATTCATGTTCTTCCTTAGATACTTCCTCAATAGGATCGCTTATACCAATAAGATCGAGGTTCCACATATCAGAGAGACAGAAAGATTTATTGATCATCGAAACAGAAGACTGAAAAAATTGAGATTGAAAATAATTTTTGACTTTTCCCATAAGTGTCCATCCTAAAAAGGTGTCTGAAAAGCAACTAATCCACATACTAATCTATGACTAGGACCTGACAAGAAAAAACCGTCTAAATCAGCTCCAATAAGAAGTTCAATAGGACCATCTTTTGTGTCAAACAACTTTATATCCAGGGCCTGAAACTCTTCCATCCAAGGCCCTTCGTGAATGAAATCAATGTGACTACAAATTATATGTTGATCTAAGACATCAAAACTACATGAATACGTCTTATCAAGACTTTCTACCAACAACATTATAACATTTATGGTGAATAACTTCTGACTCAAAACCCCCAAATAGTGAATGTAGAACTTCCTCTGATCCTAATACTTCAAATCCCATTGAAATAGCAGTAGACTTTCTAATATAAGACCAATGAGAACCTGAATCAATAATTGCTCGAACTTGTCGTTCACAATTTTTACTTTTTAATGTGACAACCAATGTTAACAAGAAAACTTGAGTAAAAGAAGTATAATTCGAAAGATTTTCTGTAACTTGAAGGATAGAATTAGAACTGATTCCAAAATTTTCGGAAGTCTTAGTTATACTGGTAAATGAGAGCACATGACCAAAACATGTCTTTCGCCACAATTACTACATCTAAGCTGCGCCGCTGACCTGCATTTCCTCGCTATGTGCCCAAATTTCAAGCATAAATGACAACAACCCTTAGATGTTAATAATTTTTTACGTTCCTCAAATGCAAGTTTCAGGGCATTTGGACAATCCACACTGGTGTGTTCTTTTTTACAGAAAACGCATTTTAATGATTTTCCATTAACTAATGTAGTAGCAGTAGGTATCAGATTAGAAGAAGATGTAGAATTTTTTTTAAATTTGGAATTACTGAATCCTGCAGTTGCAAGCGATATTCTTTCTTCATTTTCCACTTCTCCTTTTATAAATTTCATCAGTTGGTCTAGACGTTTTTTCATAGAATCAGAAGCACTAAAAAAAGAACTTCAGTTCCAAACTCGAAGAAGGTCTTCTGCCAAGCATGATTCTATCAACGGAAACAACATTGCAGCGCATTGATCAGAAGTGACGTTGAGTGATTCTAAAGAAAAAAGTTGGGTTTCAATTTGATCATATAAATCACTTAATCTAGACTTAAAATTATGATTATTTAAAACTAATTTCAAAAGCTCTCGAACGTGAACTTCTATTATCAAATCTTCACGTCCAAAACGTGACTTTAGACTCTCGACAGCTTTGAAATAATTTTCTTTAGTTACAGGATAACTCTCTACAATTTGTCTAGCCTTTGAATTGGGTATAGTTTCCTGGTTAAGATAAAAAAATTTGTCTTCGATTTCTAATTCCTCATCCTCGTGAATCCTACGGAACTTGTACCAGAAAAGCAACCAGTTTTGTACATCTCCTCCAAACTTTTTAAATTCAATTTTTGGTAGGAGTATTTTATTTTGAAAGGAAGAATTAGATCGACTACTATTGGCCCTAACGGTTACTGAATTTAAATAATTTTCTACCTTAAATTTGATCGTGTTAAACTGACAGTGATACTGATCGGCCTTTGACATCTCACCATCAATATCGATATCTTCTAAGTCGTTTTCTATCAGGCAATCGAAGAGCTTCTTATCTAGTACAGCAATTACTTCAAATTTTTGCTCGAGAAGCTTCAGATGTATATCTTGTCGAAAGACGTCCTCTGCCAATCTAACGCCTTCATCAATTTTTCTATTCCATCAACACCGAGTACCTACTGTCACGGTCGCCATATTTTGCAATTTCTAATTATGACCTATAATTAGAAATTAGTCGATGCAGACCGATGTTAAAATGGTCAAGATATAAAAAATTACTTTCGGTGACAAAAGGTTCTGACAAAATCTATTTATTATTTTTTCTCAAAAACAAAAGTCATATACAAACTATAATGGTAACAACAACAATATAAAACGACACAATAATATAAAATAACAATTTTCCAACAATACCATTATACATCAGGTTTCACAGAAGTGGACCTAGCACGGAACCCTGCGGTACTCCCTGTTGCATGCCGAACTTCTTCCTGCAGTAATCTCCCACTAGATCCTTGAGCTATTCGCTTACACCAATGTCCCTGATGGCTCTTAATATCTTGCTCCATCTCGCTGTGTCGAATGCGTTCTTTATATCCAAGAAGACCACGGCACCCCATGTCCAACCCGGATTTGTGGCTTCCCTAATTACGTGGCTAATAGCAGGGATAGTCGATTTCCCCTCTCGGAACCCATACTGCATGTCTTTCAGAGATGCCGTTATTGTTGTTAATCTCCTCCTTATCAAGTGCTCGAACAGTTTTCCCAAGCTGTCTATCAGGCAAATTGGTCTATACTTCTCTTCCTCTATCTTTTCTTTAAGGATTAAGACAACCTTTCCCTCTTCCAATCTTTGGGAACACTTTGTACGGACAGGTGGTGGTTCGTTATCTTTAAAAACCTTGACCGCCTCGGGTAGTATGCCATCTGGCCCTGGCGCTTTCTTTGTCATCAATTTATCCGCTGCTTCCTTTAATTCGTTTAAGCCAAAGGGTAGTGGCTCTGCACAAATCATTCTCTTAGGGATTGGTTCGTGTACAACCAAAGGGACAAGTTCCCTGCTCTTAGAAAGTTTCCTCTCATCCGATGGTTCGTAAGGCTGTAAGAGATCTAAATTTCCCAGTCACTATTTTGTAGCCTTTCCTCCAGGGGTCGTCTTCCCATGACTTAAATTTGGCCCTTTTGATGGCCTATCTTAGTGTTTTCCTTGTCCTTTTGTAGTCTCTTTCCAGGGCCTCGATGACCGCGTCAACCTGGATAGCCCTTTCCCTCTCCCTCATTACTTTTCTTCTTAACTTCGATGTGGCATCCCTACATTCCCGAACCACCTCGTTCCACCAGAAAGGCCGCTTCCTGGTACTGCTGTCTTTTTGTGCCCCCCCCTTTATAGCCTCCGTCAAACGCTCCAGCCACATATCCCTACTGATCATTATGTTCATGGAATCTCTCAATACTCCCTTGTCCAGAAGCAAAGTGCCCTGGATTTGTGGCCTCTTCTCTCTGGTACCGAGGTTAACGCTGTAAGTTATGTAGAGCCAAGAACAATAGGTGAAAGGACACCATAGATAACTTCTTAAAATTATGAACGTCATTATAAAAATAAATTGGCATATTATTTACGACGCAAATGTGAAAATGTATTAAAAAAATTAAAAATATTTTAAAATAATGACAGCTGTTGATGTCACACCACAGAAGATAAACTAATACAGAAGCGAAGGTTCCTGTGGGTTCTTTTGATGTAGCGATGATCAAAATATTTGTAACAGTTGAAGTTTCTGCCGCTTAATACACTGAAAAAAATGTTCAAAATTTATAAGTCTAGATAGACCGAATTTACGAAGTTTGAACATTTTCCCAGTGTATTAAGCGGCATAAACTTCAACTGTCACTCAAATGACCATCGCTATATCAGGAACCTTCGCTAATTAGATTTTTCAGTCGGAAACACAAAACGCTTTTTATTTAAAATGCAAATGACTTTGTGATCTCCTATTTCTGGACAATGTTCAAAGTACCAAATGTTTAAGAAATAAATATATTTCTTAAAAGACAGTATAATCACAAACGAATAACATATTTGTGAAATTATTTGATCGTAGTGGAAAAGTACAGCTTGGAGCTGACCGGCCGGGAGCCAAGATTTATCTCAGTATAAGCTTGAAGCTGGCCCGGCCGGGAGCTAAGATCACCGAGGTCGTTTATCAAATTTTAAGGAAATGTCCTAACCTAATACTATTTTTATAAAAATAAATGATGGTACAGTTTACTATATTTTATATTAAAGTAATTTTGTGTTCCCCGTCAGTGAGGTATATAATTATTGGTTAATCATTTACATTTTTTGAGGTATTCGAGGTTTCTCTAAATCTTGAAAATTATCAATTATTTACTTTTTTTTGTTTTGAACAACCCTCTGCAATAAAAACTATGCTATCATATGCATTTTCAAATAACTACAGCAAATTTTTTTTAATGTTTTATTCTAGCTAGAGTAAAGCATCAATTTACATGTTTTTTTTTCCCGTTTTTCATTTCCGTACTTTTTCAATATTTGTCCTTTTAGTAAAACAGAGAAACCGAAATGGAAGTTCCGACAAAACGCTAAATGAAATTTAATACTTTGAACACCTGTAATATAGAAAAAGCTCTAGTTTTCTATTTATAGATTAAATGAATTATACCAAACAAACGGTTTGTGGAATTGGATTTGACAATTGCTCATCGTATCGGTCTATGACTGCGCCATTATTAGAATAATATAGATCCGAGAATAACAGGGTGAACTGAAATATAAAAATTAATTCAATTCTGGAATTAATTTAACTATCCCTGATAGCACAAAAGCTCCGATTGACGTTTTCTTGTGGTTCATTTAACGTCAGAACGTCCAAGGACTAAAATAAAACGTTTCTGCAAGAATTTTTTTCAAACGTTTCTGCAAGAACGTTTTTAAAAGGCTCAAAAAACGTCCAAAATATGTCGACAAAATGTCCACACTCATAACTAAAAACGTTTTTTACTCTGGTACTCAAGACGTTTTTAAAACCTACGATAAAAAACGACAACTCAAGGACGGGATCCAGAGTCTCACTTTAGGGGGGGTCATAACTCGTGAAGAACTTCTGGGGGTCCTCCCCTCGAAAATTTTGGGCTATAGTATTTATTGTTATTCATAGACATCTATAAAAAACATCACAGGATAGGGGGGTCATGACCCTCTCCTGAATCCGCCCTTGCGACAACTAAACGTTTTTTTAATATCCATGTCAGAATGTTTTTTGTAAAATAGGGACGTTTTTAAAACGGTTTTTTTTTAAATTCACCAGTAAAATCCTTTGAAAAACGTTTTTTTGTTTGAGTCCTTAAAAGTATTTTCAGAAAAAACCAGAAAGTTACGTTTTTGTATATCGTTTTTATAACCACTTAAAAACGTTCAGAATTGTCTTTTTTCGACGGCTATATGACGTTGGAAGTTGTGACATTTGCACTATAGAAAAACGCCTTATAAACGTTTTCGGGTATTTTAACGAACGTTTTTAAAATGTCCCAACGGTCGGTCATGTACATTTTTAAAATGTTTATTAAACGTCTTTGTGCTATCAGGGATAATATCAAGAATATTCTCCCCTATAAATTGCTTATTGATGTCAACCTCTAATTTGAAAATCATTATTTAGACTTTAGAAACCTTTGATATTATTTTATAGATAACTACCTGCTAAAGTTTTAAACAGTTTTAATTAAAAGTTTCGGAATTCAAATAAGTAAATGTTGAAAATTTCTATAAAATCAGAATATAAAATTTTATAACTAAATTCTAAAGTTGAAATTACAAAATTATTCTCTGTGTATAAAATAGAAAGACAGTATTAATTTACATTGCAATTTATTTTGTTTACAATTTGGCTCTTCAAATACAACAGATAAAATTACAAAATTATAAGCGTTACAAAGTTAGATAAAGTAGAGATATTTACAGGACGGAATTTTAATTGTTTGTATATGTATATGTCAATAATAAAATAATATTTAAACCTCGGACCAAAATCTAACATCCGCTCTGAATTTAGTTAATAGTGTTTTTTACCCAGATTTTAATGAATCTTTACGTTTTGAGGTCACCTGAATCCATTTATACCATTTTTAGCATGATGTCTGTCTGTTTGTGTTAACAGGATAGCGTCTAAATCTATTTAAATGAAATTTTATATACATATTTAGGGTAGCAAGGAGACGACCTGTATAGATTTTGGTGTTAATCTGACAACCGGAAGTGACAGTTGCTATAAGTGATGACGTCATTACTAAACAATATCCCCATAAAATTTTACACATATATTTTTTATACGTCATAGTTTAATTACGAATGATTAAAATTTTTGCCATGGTTGTCAGGTTTATCAAAAAGTAAATTGTTTTTTTATATTTTTTTTAAATTATCAACATAATGCATTTTTTTGAAAAATTACAGGATATGAAAGTTGTAGAACATAAAATTTTCTACACATTTTGTCATTACTGTTTTTTTTAATTCCTCATAGTTTCGTCGCTAGAGGGCGTGAAAATAATGTATATAGACATTTGCGACTTTTTTAGAGTTTAAGACAAAATTATGGATTTTTATGAAAAATTACAAAAAAACAAAATTGTAGAACATAAAATTTTCTACAAATTTTGTCTTTACTTTTTTTTCGAGTTCTGCATAGTTTTGCCGAAAGTTTTTATTTTAATTTTTAAGCAATTTTTATCCTTATTAAATTATTATTTTTTTGTTAAATTTTAATATTAAAAATTTAAAAAAAATATCTTTAAATTTGTAATAATTAATTTTATAATTATAATTTTTTTTCAAGATTTTATTACAAAAATTGTGGATTTTTTTAAAAATTTACTAAGAAATATTACGATTTTAAACTAAATTGAATAATTTCTAAAATATTAAACTTATTGAAATGTGATTTTCACCATTCGATAGATAATATAAAACTCTAAATTTAAAATAAATTTTAGTTTCTTAAAATTTAGAATTGTAATTATTATAACCAAAATTAAGAATTTTTTTTAAATTTTTTGCAAATTTGTTTTATCAATAAGTATAAAATAAATGAAAAAAATTAAATATCATATCCGAAGAGGATCCAAAAGTACTATGTGTGTAAATTATTTCATAATTTTAACATAGTATTTGTAAAAGTTATAGCAGAAAATGTAAAAAGTTAAAACAATGAATTTTTGACAGAAAATTTGATTTTTTTTTTAGTTTTTCAAACTAACTTTATTAATGCATTTTGATCCAGAAAACCTAAAAAAAGGTTTGTTTCCCATTTTGAATAAAATTGAATGAGATATTAATTATTTATTGATTTTAAAATTATTCAAAAAAGGTTTTATTTCTTTTTAAGGTTAATATTAATATTAAAAATTAAAAACCATTAAATTTGTAGTAAAAAACTGTGATTTTTTTCAAAATTTTATTCAAAAAATTGTAGAATTCATAATTTTTTTTTTTTGAAATTTAATATAAGTTTAAAAAAATCGGCTGTGTCACCCCAGAACTTTCCCGGCTCGACCGTAGAGAATATGTTATTTATTATTATTATTTTAATTACAAAATACTAAACATTACATTAATTTATGGAACACATTAAAAATAGCGAGCTGATGGTGAATTAATATTTCAATGTTAATAATGACATAAGCTGCGCCTGCGCACGTTATATATCATACTGCTACAATTAGAATCTCCTAAAATCATGTGTGAAAACTATTGGGAATTTGCGAAAAATTTTCATACAATAGTTGTAGGGAATTTTAAATGTGTATTTTTCTCGCCATCTAGCGGCGAAACTATGAAGAATTCGATAAAGGTTAAACATAAAAGTTAAAGAAAATTTGATGCTTTACAATTTTGCACAAGAAAATTTTGCACTAAATACATTGTTTGTCCTCAAAATCAAGAAAAACTATAGAAAACATACATGCACATTTTTTACGCGCCCTCTAGTGGCGCAACTATTGGAGATTTTAGAAAAAGTTTGAGACAAAAGTTATAGAGAATTTTATGCTCTAAAACTTTGTACTACAAATTTTTGCACTAAAGTATATTGTTTGTCCTCAAAATCAAGAAAAACTAGAGAAAACCTACATGCACATTTTTTACGCGCCCTCTAGTGGCGAAACTATTGGAAATTCTAGAAAAACTTTGGGACAAAAGTTATAGGGAATTTTATGCTCTTAAACTTTGTACTACAACATTTTGCTTGCACTAAAGTGTATTGTTTGTCCTCAAATCAAGAAAAACTATAGAAAACATACATGCACATTTTTTACGCGCCCTCTAGTGGTGCAACTATTGGAAATTTTGGAAAAGGCTTAAGATAAAAATTGTAGGTAATTTTATGCTCTAAAACTTTGTACTACAACATTTTGCACTAAAATGTATTGTTTGTCCTTAAAATTTAAATAAAGCAAAAAATTGTTACATGTATATTTAACCAATGTCGGTCTTGAGGACCCTCCACTGTACCAATTTAAACCAAAAACTAATGGTCGCACACACCGACCCTGCATGCCAAATTTCAGCTTGATTGGTCAAACGGTTCGGCAGTTATCGTGGAAGATTACACACAGACACTCAGACAGACCATACGCTGGAAATGGTCTCAATCTTCTTGGGGGACCTCAAAATGGATATTTCCATCGATATCTCGATTTTTTTTTTGCTCGTTCACTTTACTTTCCCTTTGATGGGTCCGGGAAAGTAAAAAATTGAATAACTTTAAAAATATTAAAATAGGATTTATACCATTTGATAGGTAATATAAAACTCTAAATTTAGAAAAATTTTTAGTCTTTTCGAATTTCACATTGTAATTACTATAAACAAAATAAAAAAAAAATTAAATTTTTTTGTCTTCAAAAAAAAAAAAAAATTGTAAACAAATGGAAATAACGCCAAAATGTCGAATTATATCGCAGAAAAACAGAATAAGTTGGATAATCCCGTAAAGAACAACCAAAAACCGGACCAATTTTAACAAAAGAAGGAAATAAAAAAATTGAATTGAATTGAAATAAATCGCAACAAAAATCCCAAAAGAAAATGGCAAAAAAATTGTAAAAAAAAATCGGAAAAAAATTAAGGAATAAGGAAAAATGAGAAAAAATTTGTAAAAAAATAGAAAAAAAGAGTAATTGAAAAAAAAAAGAAATAGAAAAAAACACGAAACAATGACAAAAAAGAGTAAAAATTAGAAAGCATCGAAAAAATGATAAAAAATTAGAAAAAACCTAAAAAAAAATACAAAAACCCAGAAAATAAAACAAAACATCAGAATAATGAGAAACCAGGAAAAAAGTGAAAGAAAAGAATTGTAAAATATGGAAAATAATGAAAAAATTCCTGTTTTTATCTATTTTGTTCTCTTTCCAAATTTTTCAGTAGTTACTTTCCGAACAACAGAGTTGTATAGAAGGAAAGTATTGCGATCATGATATTTTGACCATACCCAGATTTTAACGGATCTTTACGTTTTGAGGTCACCTGAATCCATTTATACCATTTTTAGCATGATGTCTGTCTGTGTGTATGTGTGTGTGTGTCTGTGTGTGTGTGAACACGATAGCGTCTAAACGGCTGAACCGATTTAGATGAAATTTTATATACATATTTAGGGTAACAAGGAGACGACCTGTATAGATTTTGGAGTTAATCGGACAACCGGAAGTGACAGTTGCTATAAGTGATGACGTCATTACTAAACAAGATGGCAACAAAGTTTTACACATATATTTTTTATACGTTATAGTTTAATTTCGAATGATTAAAATTTTTAAAAACTTGCCATTGTTGCCAGATTTATCAAAAAGTATTTTTTTTTCATATTTTGCTTAAATAACCAAAATAATGCATTTTTATGAAAAATTACGGGATATGAAAGTTGTAGAACATAAAATTTTCTACACATTTTGTCATTACCGGTTTTTTGAATTCCTCATAGTTTCGCCGCTAGAGGGCGTGAAAAAAATTTATATAGACATTTTTGTGACTTTTTTAAATTTTAAGACAAAATTATGGATTTTTATGAAAAATTACATGATATCAAAATTGTAGAACATAAAATTTTCTATAAATTTTGTCTTGACTATTTTTTCAAGTTGCGCATAGTTTCGCCGCTAGTTTTTATTTTAATTTTTATCTTTATTAAATTATTATTTTTTAGTTAAATTTTTATATTAAAAATTTAAAAAAAATATCTTTAAATTTGTAATAATTAATTTTATTATTATATTTTTTTTCAAAATTTTATTACAAAAATTTTGGAATTTTTAAAAAATTGGCTAAGAAATTTAAGATTATATTACGATTTTAAACTAAATTGAATAACTTCAAAAATATTGAAGTTATTGAAATGTGATTTTCGCCATTCGAAAGATAATATAAAACTCTAAATTTTAAATGTATTTTAGTTTCTTAAAATTTAGAATTGTAATTATTACAGCCAAAATTAAGAATTTTTTAAAATTTTTTTGTAATTTCGTTTTATCAATAAGTATAAAATAAATGAAAAAATTAAATAGCATATCCGAAAAGGATCCAAAAGTACTATGTGTGTAAATTATTTCATAATTTTAACATAGTATTTGTAAAAGTTATAGCAAAAAATGAAAAAAGTTAAAACAATTCAATGGATTTACCCATGAATTTTTGAAAAAAAATTTGATTTTTTTTTAGTTTTTTAAACTAACTTTATCAATGCATTTTGATCCAAAAAACCTAAAAAAAAGGTCTGTTTCCAATTTTGAATAAAATTGAATGAGATATTAATTATTTATTGATTTTAAAATTATTCACAAATAGGTTTTAATTATTTTAAGGTTAAAATTAATATTAATAATTTTAAAAAAATTACCCTTAAATTTGTAGTAAAAAACTCTATAATTGTGATTTTTTTCAAAATTTTATTCAAAAAATTGTAGAATTCCTAATTTTTTTTTTGTAATTTAATATAAGTTTAAAAGAAATTGAATAACTTTAAAAATATTAAAGATATTAAAATGTGATTTATACCATTCGATAGGTAATATAATTAATGTATTTTAATGCAGAAAAACTAAAACAATTACTTTACTAGGAGTGTTCGGAAAGTTGGGTGGGATTACCCCCTCATTTTTTTTTCTATTTCTTTCTATTTGTTCTTTTTTTTCTATTATTTTATCCCATTTCTTTTATTTTTCCTTATATTTTTTTCATATATCTCTATTTGGACTTTTTTCCCCATTTATTCATAGTATTTTCTATTATTAAATATTTTTATCTGTTTCTTCTATTTTTTTCTTATTTTCCCTATTTTCTTTAATTTTCCTTATTTTTCATCGTTTTTTTCTTATTTTTCCTATTTTTGCCAATTTTTTTACCTATTATTTTCCTGTTTTTTCATATTTTATCCTGTTTTTTTTCTCTATTTTTAATATATTTCCCTATTTTTCCCATTTTTTCCTGTTTTCTTTACTTATCCGTATGTATGTCCCTAGTATTATTTACTTTTTTCCTATTTTTACTTATTTTCTCCTATGTTTCACTATTTTCAGTTATATTTTCCTATTTTTCGGTATTTATCTCTAATTTCCCTATTTTATCTTTCTTTTTTTAATTTCTTCCTATTTTTCAATGATTTTTCCTATTCTTCCCTCTTTTTCGCAAATTTTACTATTTTTTACTATTTTCCAATTTTTCCCCACTTTTCATTATTTTTCCCAAATTTCCCTATTTTGCTCAGTTTTGTCCAATTTTTCTTTATTTTTTCCCTAATTTTCAGTATTTTTTTGCAAATTTCTCTATTTTTCTCAATTTTACCCTATTTCTTCTTTTTTTTTGTCCCAATTTTTGACTACTTTCTCTTTTTTCCTATATTTTTCACTATTTTCTCTATATCCTTCCATTTTTTTTTGTTTTCCACTAGTTTATTTTCTTTATTTTTGCATATTTTTTCTTACTTGTCCTTATTTGTAGTTATTTTTTCCTATTTTGTCCTATTTTCCTCATTTTTCCTATTTTGCTCATTTTCTATTATTTTTTCCCTATTGTTCAATCAGTTATAGAATAAAAATGTAAAAGTTAAAACAATTCAATGAATTTTTGACAAAAAATTTGATTGTTTTTTTCGTTTTTAAACTAACTTTATTAATATATGTGTAAAATATTTCATAATTTTAAAATAATACTTGTAGAAATTATACAAAAATATAAAAAGTTGAAAAAAATTTTTACAAAAAATTAATTTTTTTCTAATTTTTGTAAACTAATTTAATTAATGTATTTTGATGTAGAAAAACTAAAATAATCGATTAAACAATTACTTTCCTATGAGTGTTCGGAAAGTTGAGTGGGATTATCCCCTCATTTTTTAATTTAACTCAATCCTTCATGAAAATAAAATTAAAAAAATTACTACCTATGGATGGTGGTGGAAAAACAAGTTTCAATTAAAAAAAATTAGTAAAATAATAAGGGAAGGTAAAAAATTTATGTGTATTTATTTATTTATTTCAGGCAGCGAATTTGTTAAAAAGGACCGAAGGTTTAGTGACGTTGGTCGTCTCGAATCCTGGTAAAAAAGATTCTGCATCATCCTCTACGCTCACCCCAACAACAACGATTTCGTCCAATAACGCAATTGTAGAAAATAATAAGAATGCTCTATCCAAACCTTCCACCTTAAAGCCCTCGGCACCTGCGTCTAGACCCACCACACCTGTACCTGGTATGATAATTATTCACTCTGTATATATTTTTTTATGTATCATACACTATACTATATTCAAGTTGCTTGAAAGAATTTTTCATGAATTTTTTTATTATTTTTTACAGATTCTTTAATAATAATACGAGGACTATTCGAAAAGTTTTTTTTATTAATTTTTCATTGTTACTAGGATTTTTCAAGAATTCTTCAAGGACTTTCAAGGACTGTTCAAAAAAATTGTTTAGCGATTTTTCATAAATTTTTCTATTATTTTTTTACAATAATTTCCAAGGACTATTCGAAACATTTAATAGTTTTTCAAGGATGTTAATAGGATTTTTCAAGAATTCTTCAAGGACTTTCAAGGATTGTTCAAAATAATTGTTTAGGAATTTTTCATAAATTTTTCTATTATTTTTTTATAATAATTTCCAAGGACTATTCAAAACATTTAATAGTTTTGCAAGGATGTCAATAGGATTTTTCAAGAATTCTTCAAGGACTTTCAAGGATTGTTCAAAATAATTGTTTAGGGATTTTTCATAAATTTTTCTATTATTTTTTTATAATAATTTCCAAGGACTATTCGAAACATTTAATAGTTTTTCAAGGATGTTAATAGGATTTTTCAAGAATTCTTCAAGGACTTTCAAGGATTGTTCAAAAAAATTGTTTAGGGATTTTTCATAAATTTTTCTATTATTTTTTTTATAATAATTTCCAAGGACTATTCGAAACATTTAATAGTTTTTCAAGGATGTTAATAGAATTTTTCAAAAATTCTTCAAGGACTTTCAAGGATTGTTCAAAATAATTGTTTAGCGATTTTTCATAAATTTTTCTATTATTTTTTTATAATAATTTCCAAGGACTATTCAAAACATTTAATAGTTTTTCAAGGATGTTAATAGGATTTTTCAAGAATTATTCAAGGACTTTCAAGGATTGTTCAAAATAATTGTTTAGGAATTTTTCATAAATTTTTCTATTATTTTTTTATAATAATTTCCAAGGACTATTCAAAACATTTAATAGTTTTGCAAGGATGTCAATAGGATTTTTCAAGAATTCTTCAAGGACTTTCAAGGATTGTTCAAAATAATTGTTTAGGGATTTTTCATAAATTTTTCTATTATTTTTTTATAATAATTTCCAAGGACTATTCGAAACATTTAATAGTTTTTCAAGGATGTCAATAGGATTTTTCAAGAATTCTTCAAGGACTTTCAAGGATTGTTCAAAATAATTGTTTAGGGATTTTTCATAAATTTTTCTATTATTTTTTTACAATAATTTCCAAGGACTATTCGAAACATTTAATAGTTTTTCAAGGATGTTAATAGGATTTTTCAAGAATTCTTCAAGGACTTTCAAGGATTGTTCAAAAAAATTGTTTAGGGATTTTTCATAAATTTTTCTATTATTTTTTTTATAATAATTTCCAAGGACTATTCGAAACATTTAATAGTTTTTCAAGGATGTTAATATGATTTTTCAAGAATTCTTCAAGGACTTTCAAGGATTGTTCAAAAAAATTGTTTAGGGATTTTTCATAAATTTTTCTATTATTTTTTTTATAATAATTTCCAAGGACTATTCGAAACATTTAATAGTTTTTCAAGGATGTCAATAGGATTTTTCAAGAATTCTTCAAGGACTTTCAAGGATTGTTCAAAATAATTGTTTAGGGATTTTTCATAAATTTTTCTATTATTTTTTTACAATAATTTCCAAGGACTATTCGAAACATTTAATAGTTTTTCAAGGATGTTAATAGGATTTTTCAAGAATTCTTCAAGGACTTTCAAGGATTGTTCAAAAAAATTGTTTAGGGATTTTTCATAAATTTTTCTATTATTTTTTTTATAATAATTTCCAAGGACTATTCGAAACATTTAATAGTTTTTCAAGGATGTTAATAGGATTTTTCAAGAATTCTTCAAGGACTTTCAAGGATTGTTCAAAATAATTGTTTAGGGATTTTTCATAAATTTTTCTATTATTTTTTTATAATAATTTCCAAGGACTATTCAAAACATTTAATAGTTTTTCAAGGATGTTAATAGGATTTTTCAAGAATTCTTCAAGGACTTTCAAGGATTGTTCAAAATAATTGTTTAGGAATTTTTCATAAATTTTTCTATTATTTTTTTATAATAATTTCCAAGGACTATTCAAAACATTTAATAGTTTTTCAAGGATGTTAATAGGATTTTTCAAGAATTCTTCAAGGACTTTCAAGGATTGTTCAAAATAATTGTTTAGGAATTTTTCATAAATTTTTCTATTATTTTTTTATAATAATTTCCAAGGACTATTCAAAACATTTAATAGTTTTTCAAGGATGTCAATAGGATTTTTCAAGAATTCTTCAAGGACTTTCAAGGATTGTTCAAAATAATTGTTTAGGAATTTTTCATAAATTTTTCTATTATTTTTTTATAATAATTTCCAAGGACTATTCAAAACATTTAATAGTTTTTCAAGGATGTTAATAGGATTTTTCAAGAATTCTTCAAGGACTTTCAAGGATTGTTCAAAATAATTGTTTAGGAATTTTTCATAAATTTTTCTATTATTTTTTTATAATAATTTCCAAGGACTATTCAAAACATTTAATAGTTTTTCAAGGATGTTAATAGGATTTTTCAAGAATTCTTCAAGGACTTTCAAGGATTGTTCAAAATAATTGTTTAGGAATTTTTCATAAATTTTTCTATTATTTTTTTATAATAATTTCCAAGGACTATTCAAAACATTTAATAGTTTTTCAAGGATGTCAATAGGATTTTTCAAGAATTCTTCAAGGACTTTCAAGGATTGTTCAAAATAATTGTTTAGGGATTTTTCATAAATTTTTCTATTATTTTTTTATAATAATTTCCAAGGACTATTCGAAACATTTAATAGTTTTTCAAGGATGTCAATAGGATTTTTCAAGAATTCTTCAAGGACTTTCAAGGATTGTTCAAAATAATTGTTTAGGGATTTTTCATAAATTTTTCTATTATTTTTTTACAATAATTTCCAAGGACTATTCGAAACATTTAATAGTTTTTCAAGGATGTTAATAGGATTTTTCAAGAATTCTTCAAGGACTTTCAAGGATTGTTCAAAAAAATTGTTTAGGGATTTTTCATAAATTTTTCTATTATTTTTTTTATAATAATTTCCAAGGACTATTCGAAACATTTAATAGTTTTTCAAGGATGTTAATAGAATTTTTCAAAAATTCTTCAAGGACTTTCAAGGATTGTTCAAAATAATTGTTTAGGGATTTTTCATAAATTTTTCTATTATTTTTTTTATAATAATTTCCAAGGACTATTCGAAACATTTAATAGTTTTTCAAGGATGCTAATAGGATTTTTCAAGAATTATTCAAGGACTTTCAAGGATTCTTCAAAATAATTGTTTAGGGATTTTTCATAAATTTTTCTATTATTTTTTTTATAATAATTTCCAAGGACTATTCAAAACATTTAATAGTTTTTCAAGGATGTTAATAGGATTTTTCAAGAATTCTTCAAGGACTTTCAAGGATTGTTCAAAATAATTGTTTAGCGATTTTTCATAAATTTTTCTATTATTTTTTTATAATAATTTCCAAGGACTATTCAAAACATTTAATAGTTTTTCAAGGATGTTAATAGGATTTTTCAAGAATTCTTCAAGGACTTTCAAGGATTGTTCAAAATAATTGTTTAGGGATTTTTCATAAATTTTTCTATTATTTTTTTACAATAATTTCCAAGGACTATTCGAAACATTTAATAGTTTTTCAAGGATGTTAATAGGATTTTTCAAGAATTCTTCAAGGACTTTCAAGGATTGTTCAAAAAAATTGTTTAGGGATTTTTCATAAATTTTTCTATTATTTTTTTTATAATAATTTCCAAGGACTATTCGAAACATTTAATAGTTTTTCAAGGATGTTAATAGGATTTTTCAAGAATTCTTCAAGGACTTTCAAGGATTGTTCAAAATAATTGTTTAGGGATTTTTCATAAATTTTTCTATTATTTTTTTATAATAATTTCCAAGGACTATTCGAAACATTTAATAGTTTTTCAAGGATGTTAATAGAATTTTTCAAAAATTCTTCAAGGACTTTCAAGGATTGTTCAAAATAATTGTTTAGGGATTTTTCATAAATTTTTCTATTATTTTTTTTATAATAATTTCCAAGGACTATTCGAAACATTTAATAGTTTTTCAAGGATGCTAATAGGATTTTTCAAGAATTATTCAAGGACTTTCAAGGATTCTTCAAAATAATTGTTTAGGGATTTTTCATAAATTTTTCTATTATTTTTTTTATAATAATTTCCAAGGACTATTCAAAACATTTAATAGTTTTTCAAGGATGCTAATAGGATTTTTCAAGAATTATTCAAGGACTTTCAAGGATTCTTCAAAATAATTGTTTAGGGATTTTTCATAAATTTTTCTATTATTTTTTTATAATAATTTCCAAGGACTATTCGAAACATTTAATAGTTTTTCAAGGATGCTAATAGGATTTTTCAAGAATTATTCAAGGACTTTCAAGGATTCTTCAAAATAATTGTTTAGGGATTTTTCATAAATTTTTCTATTATTTTTTTATAATAATTTCCAAGGACTATTCGAAACATTTAATAGTTTTTCAAGGATGTTAATAGAATTTTTCAAGAATTCTTCAAGGACTTTCAAGGATTGTTCAAAATAATTGTTTAGGGATTTTTCATAAATTTTTCTATTATTTTTTTATAATAATTTCCAAGGACTATTCAAAACATTTAATAGTTTTTCAAGGATATCAATAGGATTGCTCAAGAATTCTTCAAGGACTTTCAAGGATTGTTCAGGTTTTTTAAGGATATTTCACAAAATTTTCCAGCTTTTTCATGATTTTTTTTTTATTATTTTTTAAGAATTCTTTAAGGATTTTCAACGATTTTTCATGAATTTTTCTATTATTGCCTAAGGATTCTTTAATAATAATAATAGTAGGACCATTCAAAAAGTTTTTTATTCATTTTTCATTATTACTAGGATTTTTCACGAATTCTTTAAGGATATTTCAAGAATTGTTCAAAAAAATCGTTTAGGGATTTTTATAAATTTTTCTATTATTTTCTAAAAATAATTTTCAAGGACTGTTCGAAAAATTTAATGGTTTTTTCAAGAATTCTGCAAGGACTTTCCAATTATTGTTTAGAGTGTTTAAGGATATTTCACAAAATTTTACAGGTTTTTCATGATTTTTTATTATTTTTTAAAGAGAATAATACTTCGAGGAGTTTTTTCTATAATTTTCAAAGACGGTTTTTCTAAAATTTTCTAAGAATTTTCAAGGATTGTTCAAAGAAATTATTTAGGGTTTTTTTAAGTTGCTTGAAATGATTTTTCATGAATTTTTCTACTAGTTTTTAAGAATTTTTTAATAATAATAATACTGTTGTAATAAAGTTCTTTTGAAGGACTATTCGAAAAGTTTTTTTAAAGATTTTTTAGGGATTTTTTTTTTGTAAATATTTTCAAAATAGGAAGCGACGAAAAATTAGATTTGCGTAAAAAGATAATTAAAGAATAAATTTTATTTTGCTATATTTTTTTATAAATGGTTTCATTATTATTGGATAAAAATCAGTAGGAAAAACAGAAAATAATGGATACAAATTAGTTTCATAAAGAAAAACTAGGAAAAACAAATATTTTTATCACTTGTTGTTTACATTAGAAATAATTTGTTTTTTAGTTTTCAAAATTCTAATAAAAAAGTTTTGTATACAACTTTTAATTAAAATAAGTTGTTGGTACTTGAATTTTATTGTATAATAGCCAGATTTAACGATTATAAAGGGTTAAAACGAGATGAATGTCTTAATAGTAATTTGGGATTGGAACTTTTATTTACTTAGGTCCTTTAAAAACCACAATGTTTAATTAGGTCGCTGAATTTAGAAAGGACAAATATAAACAGACAACCCGTATTTTGTTGATAAAAAATAGGACAACCTTGTAAATAAAATTAGTAACTGGGATGTTAGAAACGATGTATAAATTAAAAAATAAATTTTTAGAACCCATTGCTGATCCTCTGACATGCCAAATAAATCCAGGACGAGAAACTACTATTGAAATTGTATCTGATAATAAAAGTCTGGGAATATTTTTCGTTGGAGGAAAAGATACTCAAATTCCTGTAAGTATTGTTAAACTTATTTTTTTACAGTAACTAAAAATTGTCAAAAAAAAAACAAAATAATGATAAAAATACAATAATTAGTGTGTTTTTTTTTGTTTTTGTTTTAGAATGGTATAGTTGTAGTAGAAGTATATCCAGGAGGAGTAGCAGATAAAGATAAAAGACTGCAACCTGGTGATAATATTTTGGATGTAAATGGCACATCTCTGAAAGACGTTTCCCACACAACTGCCTCGCAGGCTTTAAGACAAACACTGCCAAAGGTAAGATTTAAAAAAATCCAAATTTTTATAATACTAATCGATTAGCGGATACCAGAAAGAAGATGATCGTATTTCTTTATATTTCACAAAATAAACTCACTTAACAAACCTAAAATTACAACCCCTAAACTTACTCTATCTCTCAACAACTAAAAGTGTAATAATTAAAAATTCCCGCCTGAAAAACCCCCAACCTTCTTCTTTTTCACTCCTACCAACCTCTCAGTGTCACCAACCCAAATAAAATGATCCGGTGCCTTAGCTCCTTAAAGTAGGCAACCACAGACAAACATTGTTGGTTGTCTACCCAAAATTTCTACAACTTGGCCGTCCTGACCAATTGATCGTCCTCGATCAATAATTTAAACAATAAGTATTAATATTAATTATTATATAGAAATCTAGATCTAATCTAATTTGCATATGAACATAACCGTACATCATAACCCAATGGTTTACATAAGAGCATAAAGCTTCACATAACATAACAGTTTACATAAGGTTTTAAGGCCGCAGTTTCACTGTATTTTGACGTATAAAAACACGGGTTTACCGGTTCCAATTACGTTTAAATTTTACTGAACGAAGGAAAATTAAACTTTGGCAGCTTAAAGTATAATGTTTAAAGAATGGAGTCTCCTATTTTTTATTTGTCCTGTAATTAAACTGAGTTTAAAAAAACATAAAAAAAGTGATTTTTAAAATCAGAGATAAAAAGTAGGAGACTTCATTCTACGTATTTTTGTTAGTAAGCTCCTTGAATATTTCTTTATTTTATTCAGTATTTATTAAATCTAATTGGAAATACGATTGAGAAATATATGTCAAATTTATTTGTCATAATGGAGACTTGCGATAATTTCCTGTAATGTCTTAGTTCATATCCTCTCGAAAAGATGTCGCGACAATCAAATTAGATGACAATCATATAAAAACCATGTTGCCAAACTTTTAGAAAAATCTGAATATTGGGTATTTTCGCGGAGCTAATCCTGAACTAGTTTAGAACACATTTAAGGATTACAAAGGGTCACAAAGGGACAAGTTATTTGCGCATGTCCTATTCGGAATATATTCAGGATTTTTATGTACCGCGAACGCATAAAATTAAACTTATCTATGACATAATCTTTTGTTACTTAACAAAACAAATTAATTAATATTAAATTTTCACGCAATTAATTTAATGATACAGAAGGAATTATTTTTATGGAATATTTGTCTCCAGATTTGGAATATTTGTCTCTCATTAGGGAATATTTGTCTCCCAATAGGCGCAACTGTTTTGCCAAACTTTCCAGTTTCGCACTGCGTTCGGTATTGCTGCTGGTGATAAGATGTCGATATTGATCATGGGACTCGAGAGTAAACCGAATTTTTATTATTTTTCCGAGCGCGTCAATCTGTTATCTGCTAGGTTACACCGAAATATTTATAGAGAGTGTCTAGAGGTCCGTCTAGTCGGACCCGGTGAAAACCCAATAGGTCCGTCAATCAGCTGTTAAGATTAGGATTAAAACATAGTTTCGTAATTTTGATAGTTATTTTAGCGTTCCTAGTGAATGTGTATACTTTAGTTCTGTAATATTAATAATTAAAATACAAGGCGAAACACTAATTTATATTTATTTTATTATGAAACGTGATTCGCTTAAATAATAAGTTCGAACATATTTAAACAAAGCTGAAGTAGCTGCGTGGCATTGTGCCCGCTAGTGGTGCAATGGATCCGGGGGTCGAATCCCACATCTCCCTAATTTTTTTTTTATTTTTTTTTAAACTCAAGTTGGATTTTTAAGACTTCTTTTAATAAAATAAATATTTTTTTAATTCTACGCAGGTTAGCTTTGGTCAGTCAAAACTTCTAATAAAATAAATATCAAAATTACAAAACTATGTTTTAATCCTAATCTTAACAGCTGATTGACGGACCTATTGGGTTTTCACCGGGTCCGACTAGACGGACCTCTAGACACTCTCATATTTATATTTGAAAAAATGAACAATCATGGTTTACTGTATATGTTGCAGGAGAAATATTTTTTGATTTTGATAATATAAATAAAAAATTCTATGCAGTTTAAAAAAAAGTCATAATCTCCAACACCAAAAAACCCCATGTACCAAATTTGAATGGAATCGGTTAATAATCATAAATTTCGTCCACCATTTTGGAGTCGCCATCATCAATATATTTATTTTGAAAAACAAATTCATAATCTCCGTCCCCAAAAACACCCATATGGCAATTTTGAAGGAAATCTGTCCGTCCGTAATGAAATATCTATAAAATATATTTGGGATTTATATTTATGATGATTTTACGTATTTATCGAAGATAAACAAACAAACAAACAAAGTTAGTTTTACAGCATTGCCATATCCTAGCAGAGCTCAGAGATTTTCCTTAAGGGCGCGACAACGCCATCAGCGGTTTGTAACAAAGCAAATCTTCAATACATTGTACATAGATGGGGACAGCTGTACGACTAGCTCGATTTATAATTTTAGTACGTGGTTCTATTTCAAGGTTGTCAAATTTTTTAGGAGCACAATATGAAAATTGCTGTTGGCCACTTTCAATTATTGCACTGGAACATGAAAAGTTAATCTGCTAAAAATTGCACTTAGTTTATAAATGCTAAATACCTAGTTTAATTGTCACAAAAAAACACAAATAAAATCATTAAAATAACATTTAAATATTTAATCAAAATACCTACTGGTATATTCTAATCACATGTAATCTATATTTATCCAAATTTTAATCTTAAATAACCGGGACAATTGAACTATTCCATAACTCAGCAAGAAGGTGGTTGTGCTCCAGATGTTTCGGCTTAGGACAGGCCCTCCTAGTAGAGGGTCAAACTGGTCGGTTTATTTATCTTTTGTAAATTACTGAAACTACTAAATCGATTATGTTATCATTTAAATAACTTCTCGATTCAATTCGATAATAATAGAAGTAATCATTTGAAATTTTTTAATGTCTATTTAAATACATCTCTTTTAAATTTAGTTAATAAAATATAATCTGAAAAGAATATGGTCAATCCATCTTTGACCATGTTTTGATTGAATCGTCAATGCTTGTAAAAATTAACAATCGATTATATTCTGTCGATTATAATATTTTTAATCATAGCAACCCAGGACGAGTGTTGCCAATATTAGAGTAAATGCCTGCATTTATTTAAAACTTGTGGATTAAAAGTGGGGCATTGACCTAAAATTTATTAAAAGTTATTTTTTAAGAATTTCGTTTTTGTTCTTCTGAGCTGATTTAAAATAATAAGAGTTCAAAATTATTTATTTTTTAAGTTTTTTTATTATGTAATAAAATACACCTTTTGTGTACCTACTATACATTTACTGTGTAAAACAAAATCAAAAATTCACAATCGGAATAACTATATTAAAAAAGAAAAATGTCAACTTAAATTTTACCCTTCCGTCGAACCGTTTGTTGAAAAGTTTCAAACTTCAAAAAACTGCATGTGTCTTAAAACCTTTCTTATTTTTCAAGTATCTTTGAAACTTTTATAAAAATATGCATACGGCAACATTGTATTATCATATACAAGTGTCTCTAAAGGTCCATTCCCATTGTTCGATGAAATGTTTTTGACAGATACCGTTTGCATTCCTGATTGGTCAACCATTAATTATTTAGACAACAACTCAGCATTTATCCAAGTTCCAAAACTTATGTAAACTCACCCTTACGAGGCGCATTGGTGGTGAACACGGTGAACTACAATGACATGATAATTAACGCGGCAATTTCTAAAATTGTGTCAAAAATTTGCAAATCTAATTCATGCTTTTAGCAATAACTATCCCACATCCCAGCCATCATATTTTGTGAAAGGTAATAAGAAACGATAGAGAATGGATTGAAATGAATTTTGTTATTCATTTTTACAATTATAATTTCAAAGTTTATAACGATGTTGTGAAGTTATACTTAGTTATTATCGAATATATTTATATTCAATTCATTCTTACAACATTGCTGTTCATGAATATAAATTAGTTTGCTTGTAATTTTTCCCTATTATAATAAAAAGCATGATTTAGTAAAACCTTGTTAACTGTCACAAAAGTCCGCCATTTTTAGTCCATTTCCCAGCCTTAACATAAGAACATAATGATTTAACATAAGAGCATACGGTTTTACAAAAGAACATAATGGTATAACATAATAGTTTTGATAACAAATAAAATAAAAGATATCAGTAATAAATTTCATTTTTAAAATGAAATAAAAAGAAACAATAAATAATGCTGAACAAAAAAATCAAATGTCATCAGTTTGAATCATCATAAGCTTTCATTCGGGAACTATCTATTATACCATCATAAGGAATTTAGGAATTTTGGAAACCTATAATATATCTGTTACAATAAATCTAATGCTTCTCTTACGTTATCTTTAATGTTTCCTATTTGGTCTCTACCGCAGCGACGCGCCGTCCATATGGGCAAGACCTTAAAGGCGCATTTACATAAAATGATTTATTTTTTGTTTATAAATTTTATTTTTACTTGGATTCGGATTTCAGTTTTTGGAATTTTTATTTCATGCAATGAGCCGTATCTAGTCGAACAAATAATACTGCGGGGACACACAAAGCAAAATATGAAGGTCAAAAAATATCGGGTCCACTGTGAACACCTGCGTTTTCATTATCTAGTGAATTATCAGTGCTCAAGATAATCTTAAACTGTCCAAAATCTTTTAAAAATTGTCTAAATTAATAATAAAACGGTCTAAAGTTACTTAAATTGTTCACAATAATCTAAAATGGTCTAAAATAATAATAACAGTCTAAAGATACCTAATATGGATCTGAGGATTGTTCAAATTAATCTAAAATTATCCAAAATCTTCTACAAATTGTCTAAAACCATCTAAAGTTACTCAAATTGATCAATTGTATTGTTTAAAATAATCTGAAATGGTCTAAAATTGTCCAAAATCTTATAAAAAATGTCTAAAATAATAAAAAATAGTCTAAAGACGTAAATTGATCTGAGAATTATTCAACATAACCTAATATGGTCTAAAATTGTAAAAAATCAAAAAATTGCCTAAACTAATAATAAAACGGTCTAAAATTACCTAAAATGAATCAGAAAATTGTTCAAAAATTGTTTTAAAAGGTCTAAATCTGCTTAAATTGATCAGATAATTGTTCAGAATAATCTACAATGGCCTAAATTTGTCCAAAACGTTCTAAAAATTGTCTAAAATAATAACAAAAGTGTCCAAAGTTACTCAAACTCAAATTGATCAATTGTATTATTCAAAATAATGTAAAATGATCTAAAGTTTTCTAAATTAATAATAAAACGCTATAAAATTACAATTGATCTAAGGATTGTTCAAAATAAGCTTAAATGGTCTAAAACTTTCCAAAAATTGTCTAAATTAATAATAAAATGGTCTGAAGTTACTCGAACTAAAATTGATGAATTGTATTGTTGAAAATAATCTAAAATTGTCCAAAATCTTCTAAAAATTGTCTAAAATAATAATAAAATGGTCTGAAGTTACTCGAACTAAAATTGATGAATTGTATTGTTCAAAATAATCTAAAATTGTCCAAAATCTTCTAAAAATTGTCTAAAATAATAATAAAATGGTCTGAAGTTACTCGAACTAAAATTGATGAATTGTATTGTTCAAAATAATCTAAAATTGTCCAAAATCTTCTAAAAATTGTCTAAAATAATAATAAAATGGTCTGAAGTTACTCGAACTAAAATTGATGAATTGTATTGTTCAAAATAATCTAAAATTGTCCAAAATCTTCTAAAAATTGTCTAAAATAATAATAAAATGGTCTGAAGTTACTCGAACTAAAATTGATGAATTGTATTGTTCAAAATAATCTAAAATTGTCCAAAATCTTCTAAAAATTGTCTAAAATAATAATAAAATGGTCTGAAGTTACTCGAACTAAAATTGATGAATTGTATTGTTCAAAATAATCTAAAATTGTCCAAAATCTTCTAAAAATTGTCTAAAATAATAATAAAATGGTCTGAAGTTACTCGAACTAAAATTGATGAATTGTATTGTTCAAAATAATCTAAAATTGTCCAAAATCTTCTAAAAATTGTCTAAAATAATAATAAAATGGTCTGAAGTTACTCGAACTAAAATTGATGAATTGTATTGTTGAAAATAATCTAAAATTGTCCAAAATCTTCTAAAAATTGTCTAAAATAATAATAAAATGGTCTGAAGTTACTCGAACTAAAATTGATGAATTGTATTGTTCAAAATAATCTAAAATTGTCCAAAATCTTCTAAAAATTGTCTAAAATAATAATAAAATGGTCTGAAGTTACTCGAACTAAAATTGATGAATTGTATTGTTGAAAATAATCTAAAATTGTCCAAAATCTTCTAAAAATTGTCTAAAATAATAATAAAATGGTCTGAAGTTACTCGAACTAAAATTGATGAATTGTATTGTTCAAAATAATCTAAAATTGTCCAAAATCTTCTAAAAATTGTCTAAAATAATAATAAAATGGTCTGAAGTTACTCGAACTAAAATTGATGAATTGTATTGTTCAAAATAATCTAAAATTGTCCAAAATTTTCTCAAAATTGTCTAAAATAATAATAAAATGGCCTGAAGTAACCTAAATTGATCAAAGAACAGTTCAAAATAATCTAAACATGGTCTAAAGTTGTCCAAAAAGGGTTTAAAATTCTCCAAAAACCACCATTCACTCGCGAATTTTAGCGAGTCGCTTGCCTGCATTAGTGTCGTGTTTTTCTAAATTGTCCAAAATAATAATGAAATGGTCTAAAATTACTTAAGTTGATCAAAGAATTATTGAAAATAATCTTAAATAATTTAAAATTTTTGGAAAATAGACTAAAATTGTCCTAAGTTGTCTAAAATTATAGTAAAACGGTCTAGAATTGTCCAAAAATTGATTAAAATAATAATACAACGGTCTAAAGTTACCTAAATTGATCAGAAAATTGTTCAATACAATATAAAATGGTCTAAAATTGTCCAAAATAGTCTCAAATTGTCCAAAAACGGTCTAAAATATTAGTGAAATGGTCTAAAGTTATCTAATTTGATCAGAGAATTGTTCAAAATGGCCTAAAATTGTCCAAAAAGGGTCTAAAATTCTCCAAAAACGACAATTCACTCGCGAATTTTAGCGAGTGGCTTGCTTGCATTGCTGTCGTGTTTTTTTAAATTGTTTTCTTATTGAAAAAATTGAATAGATGAGGCTTTTACTTGATGAAGATCCATACTAAACGATGAAATAAAACAATTTAATTTGTTTAAATCTTCATTACATATTTGAACTAAGTTCAATATAAATTCGTTTCGCTAACACAGTAGCTTTCTCAAACGAGTTTTCTTATTGTTATTATTTAATTAAAATGGCGTAGTGGAGACCTTTTATTGATGTTTCTGATAATGAAATGGACAATGTTGAATAAAGGAGAATAAATATTGTATTTTACCTTCCATTATTATAACCCCAAATTCAGATTTAAGGTCTGAAAATTCAGATAATGAATCTTAACTTTGTATTAAATTCTCATTGACGTTACTCTATATTACTAATAAAAAAAAATATACCTGTAGGTATATTAAAAATATAATTAATTTTGATAATAAATTATATCACGCCGTCCATTCTTTACAAAGAATTTACTAATATAGTGATTGTGAAAAATAATTAAAAAAGTGATTAAGTGAATTCAGTTTTATACAGGGTGTATCCAAATGACGCTTACAACGTTTGTCATAAAATTACACAAAATGATATCAGCAATGACGGGTCCAATACATTTACTTTTTGAAATACAGGGTGTTAAAGGTATAAAAAATAAAATGATTTTATTTGATAACTTTAAAATGAATGAATATATTTATTTGAAATTTTGCAGGTTTGTTTTAATGTTTAATGTTTTAATGAAAAAACATGATTCAATTCTTGATCCAGTAATGTGCATTTTTAAGAATATGTCACCTTTCTCTTTTTATTTTTTACGCCCCTGACATTTGAAGCTATTTTAATTTTGTTTTGTATTGCTCAATTATTTTTACGTAAAATCCGCTTAATTTGAATTGTGTGAGATTGGGTGGTAATTTTGGCTCAATACAAATATCCTATCATTATTTCGCACGCCAGCGCTGAAGAGTCCCTGCTCTACCGAATAATAATTTTGAAGGTGGTTCACCTGTTGACCTATTTAAAGTATTATTTATACAAAATTCTACTTCATGTAAAGCCTTGAACCAATTTATTTGTTTTTCATTCGCTATTTTTCCTCACATAGGAGTTAATAGTCGATTTATCCTTTTAATCTGTCCATTAGCTCTGTTGCAATAAGTTTGTATTTTATATCATAAGTTTTAATAAAATCTGCAAATTCTCGAGCCTCGATCAGAAATAATTTGCTTTGGGACTGAATAATTTTGGAAATAATTTTCTAAATGTTTGACTACTTTCCGAGTATCAGTACTTTTACAAAAGAATAATTTGACAAAAACATGTTTTTGACTGGAAATTGGGGAAAGTGGTCCAAAATGGCAACGCAAGAAACCTTCTTTCCTGTCTGAATTTGGATTAAATTCAATGCATTTTAAACAATTATTAATAACATTTTTAATTTTGGTTTTTATCTTAGGAAACCAATATGTCCGTGTTACTAATTCGTATGTTTTATCTACACTAAAATATGTCCCATAGTATTATGATATGTGTGTAAAATGTGGTTTTCCATTGCCGAAGGTACATAAAATATTATTATACCTATTTCTCTATGGCCATTCTGTTCTCGCTCGGGGTGTCCTCGCACCCTATCTGAAATTTTTAGAAAACATCAACACAACTTTTATAATGTTTGTTTTTCAACGTCAAGAACAATAATGTTAATTTTAAGTAGTATTGCCATTCTTTCCATTTTATCAATCACTAGATTTGTGTTTTAACTAAGGTTTATGTTAACTGCTTTCTTTCGACCATGTTCCTAGAATCAAAACGCTTTATGTTCCCGAATCATGTTCTTTCGATCAAATTTGCATTGTAATTCATCCCCACTCCACTCATAACTTTGGATCATGATCAATAATCCCTTTTCCCCCCTGAAATATTGAAAATGTATGATTGACAGATCCAAATCAATGTTTTCTAACCTCAAAAAAGATTATACAGAGGACAATTAATTAAAGTATTTTTAAAATGAAAGTTTTAATCATATACATATGATCCAGAGCAAAATAGTACTGCATCGCTTAACTAACCTTGGCGACGAAGATTATGAACTCTTCCTTAAAAATCCGGTTATTGTTATTTGGTGAAATTATTCATTATTATACATAAAAAATCAGTAAAGAAACCACTATATTATATTCTATAAATTAAAAGCATAACTTAAATTTGCAAAACGGCAAAACTGAAACATGATTTGAAGATCATAATCCAAAATAATTGGCGAAAGAAAACGTTTAATATGTATCGCCTTTATGAGATAGCATGTTTACTATCGCTTTTTATCATTATTTATTTATTTATTATTTTTTTAGAGACTCTCTATTTGCGATTTTAATTCAATGTCAAACTGATTTATCCTAAATTTATTTACACTTTAAAGTCGTTATATTAGGAATGTTGAGCAGGTTATGGCGTAATTCGAGCGCATATCACTTTTCTCAATTCGTGACATATCAGCAAAAATGATATTTTTACAAACATATATTTGTATTGAGTCTGATCGTATTTTTTCATTTGATCTTAGTTTGTATTCAAGAATGGATAGATCAATTAAATCGCAAAGAGGTGTTGCAAAGTTTGTCAGTGACGGTTACGCATATGTGTTCCACAAAATATCTGTGAATAGAACAAGAAAGTTTTGGCGTTGCGAGATAGTGGGACAGTGTAAAGCCCGTATACATACGGAAGATAGGAGTCTAGCACAAAAAATCAATGATCATTGCCATGATTCTAATTCTGCTAAGGTAGAAACAAATGAAGTGGTTACTGCAATTAAACGTCGCGCCGAATCAACATTAGAATCAACCGCCCAAATAATCAATGAATGTCTTGTTTTGTTGGTAGAGTTCGATTATTTTGAGATGAGTACATTTAGTTTTGGCCACGCCCCAGTTGGCGCAGCACGTCATAAACTTTGTGGACCTTATTTTATGGCGCCAAGTTCAAATCTGCTGCGGTCGGGGTATCTGATATTTTAGCAGCGGCGTGTGTACATTAATAAAATATTTTAAAATCAAAATACTTAAAAATAAAAAGTAGCATTTAAAATTTTAACTATTTGTTAGTTAAATTGCTGTTAAACTTTAAAGTAATAAAACAACTAAAAGTTTAAATAAATAATTTATATTTTATTAAAATGTTTATAATTTTAACTGTTTTCATCACTATCTTCGAAGTCCGAAAGGTCGGAATCCCACTCATCGCATGACCCCGTATTGACGCAAAATATGAGGGAATCTGTATATTCATCCATCAGATGTTCTTTTTGAATATATGCATCCTCATATTTTGCGGAATGGTCCACCACGTTTGCCTATTCTTCCGACGTTATGCTTCCAAATTTTTTTCTTGCTAACTTTTCAACATCATCCAACTTAAATGTTGTATTATGTTGACCAACAAAATTTTTTACTGTGGCGCTCATATTTTTTCGATGGGATTTAGTTCAGGGTGATACGGAGGCAAACGTAATACTTTGTGACCATTTTCTTTAAGAAGATCATCTAAAAGAAAATTCGGCGGGGGTCTGTGAGCTTTAATTAATGTGTACAGTTCTTGTTTGGTCATTTTAGCATCATACGGAATATGGTTTTTAATGAACCATCTTTAGCCTCGTTTTTCATAAAGTTTTACAGGCGTGAAATTATTTCCTTGGCTTGGCTTTGAAAAACTTTGCCCTTTCTGCCTAATAATTTTTTTGTTCCATTTCGAACAACAAGCTAAAAATTAAGGTTTCATTAGCATTTTTGAAAATATCATAAAAATAGGATACAAGTTAAAGGCTTAAGGGATTTAAAATATTTCAGAATGTATATACGGTTTCGTCTTATATTATTATTTAGTTGCATTTAAATGTACTTACCAAAATACACACAAAATGAATTAAATTAAAGTTTATATAGATAGACACACAAATCGAAGCACAAAAACACAAGAAAACTCAAAATAGCTAAATAAATGCAACAAGTACAAATGAGTAACACTACGCTACTGAATCCAAATTTCATGAGCGACAGGCGACTCGGACCACAGTTAAAGCTTTCTGACCACGCCTACAAACTCAAATTGGTTTCTGCACATTATGACGAAATGTACTCATCTCAAAATAATCGAGCTCTACTATAGTCTATTTAGATTTCATTTACGCCGCGTCAAAACAATCGCTCCCACCCGGCAACAACTTACGTGGCATTTTATTTCGCTCCTATTGTCGTTAATCATTCAAGATCAAGACGACGCACCAGCGTTGCCAACCGTACTATAATTATAGTATTTGTACGATTATTACAACTTCATGTACTATAAAATTTCAAAGTAAATATAGTACGCACTTTGTACTATAATTTTATATTTTCACAAATCATAACAATGTACCATGATCAATCACTGACACATTTCAAAAACATTTGTTAGGATAGTCTTCAGTCATCCACCCAACTGAAAGGATCTACGATTTTTAAGGATTCTTAAGGATTTTTAATGATTTTTGGAATTTTTATGAATTTTCAAGGACTTTTAAGGATTTTAGAGATTGTTTTAGGATCTTTTAGAATTGCTTAAGATTTTTAAGTATTTTTAAGGGTTTTTAGGGATTTTTTAGGATTTTTTTCAGGATTTTTAAGGATTTAAAAGTATTTTTATGAATTTTTAAGATTAAGATAAGATTTTTAAGGATTTAAAAGAATTTTCAATAACTTTTAAGGATTTTTAGGAATTTTTAAAAAAACTGTTTTTAGGGAATTTAATGTTTTTTGAGGATTATTTTAGGATCTTTAAGAATTACTTACAGCCAGTACCATAATTATTATAAAGTATAGTTTAAGGGTAAAAGGTCCCTTTTACCTGTAAAACCCGTACCATAATACAACTTTAAAGGAGGATTAGCCAAAAAGCCGCCTTTATTGTAAAGGTCCAATTTTGACACTTTTGCGTGGTTAAAGTAAGCTTTATTTTGAAACATAACCTACAAATCTTTAAAGGTTATTAATTTTACACCGTCCACACGTGCTTTACTTTAGATTACAAAATGAGATTACGTATTCGATTCAAGTAGTAGTTCGAGCTCTTCTGAAGACGAAGAAAATATCGTAGTGAGAAGACCAAAAATATATAGACAGCGGCAGCATTATTTAAATAAATATGACGACATCGAGTTTATCGACCGATTCCGATTAATCAAGCATACTGTATTGGGTTTGTTGCAAGAAATGAACTCTTCTTACGCTTTCTCTTTTGCTCTGACTTGATTTAAAGTAGCTGACGATATTTTTAAACAATTTAAAAAATATTTCGGCAAACACAAATCAACAGTCAACATGCGCTAGTAAATAAACCCAAACAAGTTAGGTTAAGTCGAAAAAAAGTCTGTCAAAATAACGACACTTATATCATGAAACACCATTTACAGTGCAGCCAACACAACAATATTTAATTAAAGTATCCTTTACCTAACAGGCGATTAAATTTGCATTATGATACAGGCCAGACTTTTAGGTTAGTGAAAGTCGAACTTTAACCACATAGTCTACTTTACTTAAAGGACCCTTTTGTCGATATTTATGGTATTGGCTGTAAGAGAAACACTATAAGTTTCAAGCTGCTTCTAGGTCGAGATTTTGTCACAAATGAAAATATCCATGAAATTAGATTTTTAAATGGCAAAACAAATTTAAACGAACATTTTGAATTCCCATTTGCAAATGTATTGTTAATCGAAAATAAAAATGAAACGGATTTACATTGCGATGCCAGTTCACGTGGCTGTGGTTCAATTTTAATTCAAAAACAAACTGATGGAAAGCTCCACCTAGTATTCTTTTTTAGTAAAAGAACAAGTGAACAAGAACAAAAATATCATAGTTATGAATTAGAGTGTTTTATAATAGTTTATTCTTTAAAACGGTTTGAAGGTATCACTTTCAAAATTATTACAGATTGCGACAGCTTCAGATTAACATTAGCCAAGAAATATATAATTCCGAGAATAATGCGTTGGTGTTTAATCCTAAAAAATTATGATTATATTATAGTATACAGGTCAAGTGATCGAATGAGACATATCGATTCTTTAAGTAGATAGTAACTATATTAGTCTTAGAGGGAAACACATTAGAACAGACTTTAGCTATTGGTTGCGGACAACTCGATCCCGGGACAACTCGATCCCCAGACAACTCGATCCCGATTTTTTATTATATTAATAATTTTCATTTTCCCCCTCTATAGATACATAAGTAATAATAAACATTTTTTTGTGAATCTCTCTTTATTTAATCTCGTATTTATAATCAGAATGTACGTCCCAAAAAGTTTTATACAAATGGGAAAAAGTTTAACTTACCTAACCAAAAAAATAATCTTTAAAAAAACCTCTGCATGATATAAATTACAAAATACATTTCGGTCGTATAGGAGATTGATACAAAAATATGAATAATTTTGAACAAGAGTAAAGTAGCTTTATTTTTTAAAATATCAAAAAATTTTACTTGATGAGTTGTTTAGAATTATTAAGCTTAACACACACGTGTGAAATTACGTAGGAAGGTACATCTAAATTTAAGTTTTATTTGCCGAATGGACAAATCGCCGAAATGCTGGTCTAAACGACGAAAATAAGTCTTTTGTAGGAATACTTTTACTTGGTATTTTATGAAATGTAGGTGACATAAATGAGCTATTTAAAGATTAAAGATATGCTTTAGAATCCAGTAACTGACAGTTAGTAGTTATGTCTATATATTGTATATTATATTAAAAATATATTTATCCACTTCACTTGCTTATTATTGTGAGTTAAAGAGTTCGCTTTCTAAATTGTCTTGTATAAAAAATAAACCTAATTTGCCAGTTTTATCAAAAAGTTAATTTTTTTCATATTTTTTTAAATTGCCAAAATTATGCATTTTTATGAAGAATTACGAATTTTCAAAGATGTATTACATACAATTCCGCATAGTTTCGCCGCTATAGGGCGTGAAAGAAATATATTTATATAGACTTTTGCTCCTTATTTTTAGATTTATAGCCAAAATTATGGACTTTTCTGAAAAATTACATGGAATCAAAATAGTATAACATAAAATTTTCAAAAGATTTTGTCGTTACTATTTTTTAAATTCCGCATAGTTTGGATGCTAGAGGGCGTGAAAGAAATATATATATATATATATACTTTTGCGTTTTTTTTAGGTTTGGAACCAAAATTATGGATTTTTCTGAAAAATTGCAAGAAATCAAAATTGTAAACCATAAAACTTGCTACAAATTCTGTTTTTACTATTTTTTTGAATTCCTCATAGTTTTGCCACCAGTCTTTATTTGAATTTGGAAATAATTTTTATTTTATTAAATTATTTTTTTGTAGTTAAAATTTAATATTAAAAATTTGAAAGAAATACCGTTAAATTTTTTATAAAAAACTGTATAATTGTGAATTTTTTTTAAATTTTATTACAAAAATAGTGAAATTTTTAAAAAAATAGTATAAAGAAATTTGAAATTTGATTACGATTTAAAAAAAAAAATTGAATAACTTTAAAAATATTGAAGATATTAAAATGAGATTTTTACCACTCAAAAGGTATCATAAAACTTTAAATTTACAATGTTTTAGTTTCTTCGAATTTCAGATTGTAATTGTTATAACCAAAATAACTTTTTTTTCATTTTTTTTTGTAATTATATTTAATCCAAAATTATAAAACAAATGAATAAAGTAAATAAAGTGTCTGAAAGGAATTAAAAAGTACTACATGTGTGAATTTAATTTGAAAACAATATTTGTAGAAGTTATAGCCAATAACGTAAAAAGTTAAAAAAATCCAAAAATGCCTATGAATTTTTGACAAAAATAGTATATTTTACAAGACATGGAAATACTGGTTTTTTCGTCAGTGAAAATTTGTCCACGAGCAAAGCGAGTGGGGCTATTTCACGAACGAAAAAAACATATTTTATGTAGGAAATATCTAAATATTTTAGATAGATTGGGCATCTCTGAAAACCCCATATCTAAAATTTTCAGATTTTAATTCCGCCTACTTCTGCTGAAACCTCCAATTAGTCCTCTAAAAAATCACCCTGTACAACATATAACTACTAACAACTCTCAGTTAGTGGATTCTAAAATATATCTTTAATCTCTAAAAATTTCATTTATGTCATCCACATTTCATAAAATACTAAGTAAAAGTATTTCTACAAAAGACTTATTTTCGGACTTTTTAACCAGCCTTTCGGCGATTTGTCCCTTTGGAGATTTGTCCATTCGGAGATTTGTCCATTCGGCGATTTGTCCATTCGGCAATTTGTCCGTTCGGCAAATTGTCCACGTTCGGCGATCTATCCAAATAATAGTTTCGGAGTTTTGATCAAGTTGAATATTTTGATCAGAGTATCTTAATTAAAATTGTGACTTCGGCTTCGACGTCACAAACCCGATCTATGCAGCGTCGTTTTACAGGATTCGGCAATTTGTCCACATTCGGCGATTTGTCCATTCGGCATTTTGACCACTTTCGGCGATTTGTCTAAAGACTACTTTCGGCGTTTTGACCAACCTTTCGGCGATTTGTCCATTCGGCGTTTTGTTCATTTGGCGATTTGTCATAGACCCGGGAAAACGCATTGTTTAAAAAATATTTTGTTTTATTTCTTTTTACCTACACACTATTTTTTCACGACTCCAACATTTTGAATCATGATAAATTTTTCAATTTTATTTATAAAATATTAATCACTTAGGCCTAGGTATACATACATATAATGCCAAAGATTCTAAATTATATATATATTTTTTTAATGAGTACTTCTTCATAATTTAATGAAAATAAGACTAGTTACAAATTGGTAACAAAAAATAATAAACATTTTTTAAATAATGCTCTAACTGAATGAATTAACTAATTCATTTCAAAATTGTGTGAAATTCCACAAAATCTCTGTTAGCATAATCTACGACTAAATTTAATATTTTGGAATCCGCTTGCCTAAATTTTTTTAATTTCATTGGAGGATTATGTCCGGCTACAAGTTGCTCATAATACGCATCCCTCCCTACCAAACTGAACTTGCTTCAGACCTTCTATGAATTTCCAAATAGTGGGATGATGAGTTGACAATTCTTGTTGTAAACGTCGATGGGCTGCTTCTGCGTGGTGGTTGGTTGTTCTATCTTCTTCATTTAAAACACGATGGTATAAATTCCACATACTATGAGGAAAGAGTGGTGATCTTCTACCGTTTCCACGTCGGTTACGTCGCCCAATATAAATTATTTTCGAACCAATCTAATATTGGAATAAGCTCTTCAGGGAGTACATCTGACAGTTGATGTATAGCATTTTCAATACCATCTATTGGAACTATTGCTAGTAACGAAAACTCCGCGTCATTCTCGTATTGCTGTATAAGTCCTGCACGGTAAAGATGTTTCTTCATATTTTGTGCTAAATGGAAAAAGTAATCTCGTATCTGAACTCCTGGAAAAGTAGCGCTCATATTTTGAGATGCTGCAGTTTCGAAATCGCAGGAAATTGCTTCAGGTTCAATATTGATAAGATTTTTGATTATTCTAAATATTTCGTCGTACGTAGAACCAGTGTTGGGCATCAATAAATTAAAAATTCAATCAATTGATTAATTGATTAAAAAATTAATTGCAATTAATTCAATTGCAATTAAAAGTAATCACAATTAATTATTAATTGTACTTTGCAATTAATTTATTTAGATTAAAGTATATTAATTGCAACTTTCAATTAAATCAATCACAATTAAATTAATCACAATTAACTTTTTTAATCATTATATAAAACTATTAAAACTAACAATTAACCTGTCCGTTAAAAGTTTTATGAAACTGCGTGGTGCCATAAAAATTATTAATAAAAGTTCCTAAACGCTATGTAGGTTACAATTGTATACAAAATCACTCAAAGTTGTTTTTTTGGCATAATTTCTAATTTTTGTTGGAGATAAACAAAATGGGGGCTACGCTACAAGCTGGCGGATAAGAAGTGTAATTGTGGTTCAATTCTATTTAAAATTGGTATGTGGGGGGTTATTGGGGCCTAGGCTTAAATTTTTTGTCAAAATTAATAAATTTAATGGCGGACAAGATTTGGTATGTGGATGTTTTTTTGGGGTCGGAGATAATGAATTTTTTGTCAAAATTAATAAATTTAAGTAAAAAAATTTTTTTAAAAACAAGCTTGTAGTGTCTTTGGATCCAGTACATAGGCGTTGCTTATTCTTCTTTTAAATTAGTTTTGAGGTAACAATCACAAATCAGGCCAGCCATCTTGAATTTATTCATTTTGACAAAAAATTAATAATCTCAGATTCCAAATCATATCATAGTTAAAAAAAAAATCTCGTTAGTCATCTTGGAGCCGCCATTTTATTCTTTTCTCTAATAAAAATTTCATAATGCATTGTCATCTGATTTACAAGTGCGTGCAAAATTTGACCCAAACATGTCAAATTAATTTATTGTTAATTGCGACTACTGCAATTGATAATCACAATTAATTAATAACAATTAAATAATTGTTAATCGTTAATTGTAAGAACAATTTAATTTTGCCCAACGCTGGGTAGAACGCTGCTTATTTGGAAGGAGACAGTAAAATAAAGGATGTACTTCTCCATATTTTTAACACATTAAACTTGAGAAAACAAGGGTGGTGAGAGTTTAATTAGCGTAAAATTCTCTGCAGCCTTTCATAACCTCTAAATTTCTGTACCTGCCAAATATTAAAATTCGAGACGGGGTCCTGGGCCACTATCACTTAACAAAAACTGTTCCTCATTTCCTACTTGTGGCTGATACATTTTAATTCTATCAGGAATTTCCAAAGTTTCTAAACTTGTTGGGTTTGCAGGAACGGATATGATTTCGTTCCTTTTTCTACGCACAAGTTTCTTAAGGGCAGATACAGATAGTGTCGCCAATTGTCCTTGAGCTGCAACACTATAGTCTATTCAGATTTCATTTGCGCGTAAACAAAAGCACGTGGATGCTTAGCAAGACTGTATTTATTTTACTTTTTCCTATTGCAAAAATGTATAATAAAAGAATATAATTTTGGAATTATTTTTTCATTAGGTTAAAAACATATTTTGTAAATTAAAATTGTAAAATCAATGCATACAGGGTCTCCCATGCTTTACTGCAATTTCTGGATGAAAATAGATGAGCAACAAATAAACTGTGTAAACCTGCACTATTCTGAATCGGATAAATTAGATGGACTTGAAGAGCTATCAATTATATAAGTATTTCTAGACACCCCAAAGGAACCGAAACGGATGTTGAGTCTTCTAGCCCACCCGCTTATGTATCTAATGCTGTTTATCTTAACGACCCTCTTTGTTATAAATACCAAAAATCACACTATTTTAGTTCAGTTTTAGTTCAGTTCATTTACTCACTCTAAGCTGTTAAGTCTTTAGTAAAATCTAAGTTAGTTAAATAATTGTAATAAGTTAGAAATAAAGTTTTTAAAAACAGTTTCCCAAGAAAGAAACCTTTAATTTATCTTCATTAACCCGAATTACAAGTGGTTCTATCTGAACCTCTATAATATTATCCAACTCCCACATTTTTACTTGAACTTTTTGGCGAACATGGTCGATACACTTTTTACCATTTTTCGGGAGAAATTATATAATGATATTCCTTCTTCAAAAAGAATTTTCATATGTCCAAATTTAAATGTTGAGTTCTTATCAGCTACGTGTTGTTTAACCTCAGCTCAGATTAATTCAATAGGGTTAAGATAACAATGATACGGCAGTAGGCCAAGTATTATTTTGTTTTGCTGCTTAGCATATTACATAACTATCATATTGTTTTTTATGTTGCTTAACAATAAAGTAAAAAATGTAAATACAAAAAAATAAATAACAGAATATATGTACATCCAAACTATATAAAGAAAAATAGTCAATCAAACGTACAAAATGTCCAAACTAACCAGCGTCGTGAATACTATCAAAACGCCGTTTCTAATTATCCATAAGCGCAGTGTAATCGCTGCGAAAACCAAATCGAACTTAATTCGACATTGACAAAAATATTTGTGCTTGTCAACTGTATTGGAAGCTATTATAGTACGGGCACTTATAAACTTATAGTACATTAGAGAAAAATATAGTACAATAAAGAAGATACAAGAAATATGTAACGACACCAACAATAACATATAACTGCACCAAAAATAACAAATAATAATTATCTCAATTAGGTCCCTAATAGCACAACTTTATCCATAAGGCATCCATTGGACAACTGCAAAAGTACTTGGTAGTTGTCCATTGGACATCCGATTTTAGTCCGGCGGATACCTTATGGACATCCATCGGACTGTACACTTTCCACAAAAATGGACGTCCATTTGGCAACGCAAAACGGATATCCATTGGACATCCATAAACACCTATACCGATATCCAGTGGACATCCAGTGGATATCCAATGGACATCATCCACAGATATCTATCAAAATTTTTCTCTAAATTCATTTTAGAATGGAATCTGTGTATGTGGGAAAATAATTAGCTTTTTTAAATAATCAATGACATGTCTCCCAGCTAATGATACTTTATTCTGTAACACGATATGAAATTTTTTTATATAAAAAATTGTAATATTAATGAATAAACTTTATTGAAATAGTAAGTTGCCACAAAAATACATTTTATATAATAAAATCACTTAATCACTTAATAAAATCAATTAACACTATAAAACCACTGTTGAAATAATAGCACCAACACTGCATGAACATGAAACCAACGCCAATATCCACTAAACAAATTTCCACAACCAAATAAGTACCACAGATCTGAAAATAACTACCAAATGTGGTGACGAAACGGATTAAAATGACTACCAACTTGAACCTTGTTGAATGAAAGAAGCGCCAAGTTTCCAAAGATAAAATCACGAAGAATGAATATCATAAAATTTTACTGTTTACAATTTACAAAATGATCAACCAACATCCAAGCAACGTGCATCTAACGATCTAACCAACAATATTGTTCTCACTTTTTAGTAATTTTTGGCTTCTACCGTAGTGGCTTTCTTAATATTTGACATTTCATTCTTCTCTTTGTGTTACGAAAAAATGTACGTCCAGACATGGATATGAAACGGCTATCTGATGGACAACCGATTACGGACATCCAATGGATAATAAGAAACGGACAACGTATGGACTACCATTTTATGTCCATGGACATGCTGGACAAGAATCGGATAGCCCATGGACATCATGTGGTATTAGGGGTATCTGAGTTCAATCAATTCTTTCTGGATTATAAATTATACTTCCTCTGCTCTTGGTGAATAATGAATCCTTAAACATGCTTAAAAACTCTTAAAAATCGTTAAAAAACTTTAAAAAACCCTTAAAATTCTTAAAAAAAGTTTAATAAACTTAAGATATTCTTAAAATTAGTTTTCAATCCTTAAAAAATCCCAAAAAAACATATAAAAATAATTAAAGACTTAAAACTACTTAAAAATCCTAACAGCCAGTATCATAAATATCGACAAAAGGGTCCTTTAAGTAAAGTACACTTTGTGGTTAAAGTGGACTTTTACTAACCTAAAAGTCTGGCCTGTATCATAATGCAAATTTAATCGCCTGTTAGGTAAATGATACTTTAATTAAATATTGTTGTGTTGGCTGCACTGTAAATGGTGTTTCATGATATAAGTGTTATTTTGACAGACTTTTTTCGACTTAACCTAACTTGCTTGGGTTTATTTACTAGCGCGTGTTGACTGTTGATTTGTGTTCGAAGAAATATTTTTTAAATTGTTTTAAAATATCGTCAGCTACTTTAAATCAAGTCAGAGCAAAAGAGAAAGCGTAAGAAGAGTTCATTTCTTGCAACAAACCCAATACAGTATGCTTGGTTAATCGGAATCGGTCGAAATATTCGATATCGTCATATTTATTTAAATAATGCTGCCGCTATCTATATATTTTTGGTCTTCTCACTACGATATTTTCTTCGTCTTCAGAAGAGCTCGAACTACTACTTGAATCAAATACGTAATCTCCCATTTTAATCTAAAGTAAAGCACGTGTGGACGGTTTAAATTAATAACCTTTAAAGATTTGTAAGGTTATGTTTCAAAATAAAGCTTACAGCCAGTATCATAAATATCGACAAAAGGGTCCTTTAAGTAACAGCCAGTACCATAATTAATATAAAGTATACTTTAAGGGTAAAAGGTCCCTTTTACCTATAAAACCCGTACCATAATACAACTTTAAAGGAGGATTAAGCCAAAAGCCGCCTTTATTGTAAAGTCCCAATTTTGACACTTTTGCGTGGTTAAAGTAAGCTTTATTTTGAAACATAACCTACAAATCTTTAAAGGTTATTAATTTTACACCGTCCACACGTGCTTTACTTTAGATTACAAAGGGAGATTACGTATTCGATTCAAGTAGTAGTTCGAGCTCTTCTGAAGACGAAGAAAATATCGTAGTGAGAAGACCAAAAATAAATAGACAGCTTTATTTAAATAAATATGACGACTTCGAGTTTTTCGACCGATTCCGATTAACCAAGCATACTGTATTGGGTTTGTTGCAAGAAATGAACTCTTTTTACGCTTTCTCTTTTGCTCTGACATAATTTAAAAAAGCTGACGATATTTTAAAACAATTTAAAAAATATTTCGGCAAACACAAATCAACAATCAAAAGGCGCTAGTAAATAAACCCAAGCAAGTTAGGTTAAGTCGAAAAAATTCTGTCAAAATAACGTCACTTATATCATGAAACACCATTTCCAGTGCAGCCAACACAACAATATTTAATTAAAGTGTCCTTTACCTAACAGGCGATTAAATTTGCATTATGATACAGGCCAGACTTTTAGGTTAGTGAAAGTCGACTTTAACCACAAAGTGTACTTTACTTAAAGGACCCTTTTGTCGATATTTATGATACTGGCTGTAAAGTACACTTTATGGTTAAAGTCGACTTTCACTAACCTAAAAGTCTGGCCTGTATCATAATGCAAATTTAATCGCCTGTTAGGTAAAGGATACTTTAATTAAATATTGTTGTGTTGGCTGCACTGGAAATGGTATTTCATGATATAAGTGACGTTATTTTGACAGACTTTTTTTCGACTTAACCTAACTTGTTTGGGTTTATTTACTAGCGCGTGTTGACTGTTGATTTGTGTTCGAAGAAATATTTTTTAAATTGTTTTAAAATATCGTCAGCTACTTTAAATCAAGTCAGAGCAAAAGAGAAAGCGTAAGAAGAGTTCATTTCTTGCAACAAACCCAATACAGTATGGTTGGTTAATCGGAATCGGTCGAAAAATTCGATATCGTCATATTTATTTAAATAATGCTGCCGCTATCTATATATTTTTGGTCTTCTCACTACGATATTTTCTTCGTCTTCAGAAGAGCTCGAACTACTACTTGAATCAAATACGTAATCTCCCATTTTAATCTAAAGTAAAGCACGTGTGGACGGTTTAAATTAATAACCTTTAAAGATTTGTAGGTTATGTTTCAAAATAAAGCTTACTTTAACCACGAAAAAGTGTCAAAATTGGACCTTTACAATAAAGGCGGCTTTTTGGTTTAATCCTCCTTTAAAATTATATTATGGTACGGGTTTTACAGGTAAAAGGGACCTTTTACCCTTAAAGTATACTTTATAATAATTATGGTACTGGCTGTTAATGACATGAAACTTATAACAACCCTACTTATATGCAACCGACAATCCGCATGTGTGTTGTTAGTGTTGCCTATCTTTATAGATTTTTATTTAATTTACTTTTGGTGCGAAAACCAATGTTAGGTTATGATTCGCAATAACGTTTTTTTAGTTGTCACTTGCTTTTGTTCCACAGTTCTAATAAACCTTTTATTATTTTACTTAATTCTTTTAACAGCCAAAGAACCGCAAAAGCTTATAAAATTACATCTCGCTATAAAATTTAATTTTATACCTTCTACTTCAATTTCTCCAAAAAATAGGTCTATTATCTCTAACGGTGAATTGTTAATACCGGAATAAAGGTGATTTTCATCATAATCTCTAAGATCAACATTTTCTAATAACTCTTTACTGATTAGAGAGATAGGGCTACCTCTGTATCTAAAATACCTGTCATGCTTTGAGTACTCACATAATATTAAAGGTATAGAATAAGGTTTAGTATCTAATACATATACTGCTCTACTATGCCTACATCACTTCCACAATTGAAGGATCCTCTTGTACGTTTAGGTTTTCGACATTCATTCATCTTATGGCCTTCCTTGCCGCACTTAAAACATTTCAGTCTCTCTTGGTTGTTAATCCTCGATGCAGCTGGAATCGATCTCAGGTTTGGTGGGGATCTATTAGTACTTCCTGTAGGTTCATCCTTCACAATACTACACATTAAATTAAAAAGTGCTTCAGTACTGTCGATTGTAGAAATCATCATTCTGGCTTGGTTTTGCAATAATTTGTCATCGAAACCATCAATAAGGTAACGAATCATATCTTCATCGTTTACGCCTGCATTATTTCCTAATACTAGCTTGTCATGGAAATAGGCTGAAAAACTTTCGGTTTTCCTCCAATGCCTGCTTTCCATTTTTCTTCGTAAAGTCATTGGGTCAAAACTGGTACCGTACATCTTTTTGAGCTCTTCAATGCCGTTATTTTGCTTTAAAAGTCAATTTTCCAATTGCTAATAACTGGATTACATCATCTGTTTCTTCATATACTCCTTGAATTTTATCAATTCTTTCTAGCCAAATAGCAACATTTTATTCTCTCTCGAAACCCGAAAACTCTGGAATCAAAGCTGAAAGTTCCTGATTACACGTGCATTTTCTTCATTTCCCTCGCGTACCAGTGTTACTTTTTTGTCTTTCATAAACTAAAACTGCTCGTACCGTAGCTTGCACTAATGGATAATTCAGTTGTTCCCTCTTCACGAGGTTCTTCATCATGGTTTCCTATGGTCGACATATTTAATTTAAATCTTATTATATCTTGAATTGTCTGTGTAATCCCACTTTTGAAGTTATCGAGGCCTCCGAGCATTGTATCAAATAAAACGAAGATGATCATATTTCTTTATATTTCACAAAATAAACTGACTCAACAAACCTAAAATTACAACCCCTAAACTTACTCCATCTCTCAACAGCTAAAAACATAATAATCAAAAATGCCCGCCTGAAAAACCCCAAACCTTCTTCTTCTTTTTCATTCCTACCAACCTCTCAGTGTCACCAACCCAAATAAAATGATCCGATGCGTTAGCACCTTAAAGTAGGCAACCACAGACAAATATTGTTGGTTGTCTACCCAAGACCTCTACAATTTATGAAATTTTTAATCACAACTCTTGAGATTTTTGATAAAATTCTCTACTTTTCAGCTTTCTTTTTATTTCAAATAATGCGTTATTCTTAATTTTGTTAGCGTTGAAAAAATGCCTGCTAATAGTGCATTTTTCGTATTATTTTTTTGTATTTTAAAAATTTATGGGTAGTTTTTGGACCTACAGGCAATTTTTTTACAGTTTTTTTAACGGTTTTTTTTTATATTTTTCTTGAAAGTAATTATACTATATGCCTAAAAAAAACTTAAATTGGTGGTTGATTAATATTTGCCGGATTAAATTACCAATTTCAGAAAATTTCTTTTATCAAGTCCTACAAAAAACTGAATCTGAATAGATTTACTAATAAAAATATATAATTGTGTTTTTTGTTTTAGATGAAAATGATCATATATCGACCTAATACAATTGAATATACTCCTGTCGAAGTTGATTTAATTAAGAAACCTGGAAAGGGACTAGGGATAAGTGTAGTAGCTCGAAAATCCGGAAAAGGTGTATACATAGCGGATATTGTAAGTAAAATAAAATACATTATTATTATTATTGTTCAAAAAAAGACCAGATAAAAGCAATAATTATATAAAAACTTATTAATAATTTATCATTGCTTTGATCGATTTTAATGTTCAAATTAGTTTTTTCATATTTTTTAACACTAGTACTAAATTTTTACTATTTTCTTAGTTATTTTTACATTGACTGTAAGTTAATTTTTCATTTGTTTCCTTTTTCTCTTCCTCCTTTTTTTTCCACTTTTCTCCATTGTTTCCGTTATCTTTCTATTTTTTCAATTCTATTTATTTCTAGCCCCCCCTTATACCACAAATTGTAGTTTTCATCACTCTGTCAACAAGCAACAACAATAATCGAGCGCGAAATTCTTTAATACATGGTGATCAACTTATACTCCGTTGTTTTGAGGGATACGAAAAAAAGTTTTAAATACAAATTATAGATAGTGACAAGATACACATTTTAAAATTATTTCGTAATATACAGTGTGTTTCATAAAGTCATAGCATAACAAAGTTATGTTTTTTTAATGGAACACCCTATAATTTTTTACATTTTTAGATTCGTTCCGAGAAGCTGATTTACCTTGATAAAGAATGAAAATACATGCAAAATACATAAGAAGCAAGTGTTTTAGAATAAATATTCAGACTCTAGAGGGTGAATGTTTACATTCTATTATTAAAAATGATTTCGGAATTCATACATTCAATAATGGTCGTGGAGAAAAAATTTTCTCCAACTTTTTGTTTTGTTGAATTTTTCCTCCTTTATTTTCTCTCTACTTTTACTTTCTTGACCCACCTCCGAGAAGGGAAAGTTTTGTGAACGAACTAAAAAAATATTTCAAGATAAAGATGGAAATATCCATTTTGAGGTCACCTGAGATGATTAAGACCATTTTCAGATGGGAGTCTGTATATCTGTCTGTCTGTCTGTGTATAGATAGAGGCCACACGTTTAATCCGATTGAGCTGAAATTTGGTATATGGTTTGGGTTACCTGTGGGAAGAACCCATTAGCAATGACTTGCAATATGTCATTTGAAAAATGTCAAAATTTGAAACTTTAACATTGAATGAGGAGCAGACTTGCAAAACGCGGTTTGTCCAAAATTGTAAATTTTCAGGAAAGGCAAAAAACTGATGCTCAAAAACGGCCTTGGTTACCGAGTTGCGATTTATACCATAAAACAAGAAAAAAATAGCATGAATAATTACTCAATTTGTAGCCCGCTAAAAGCGAAAATAGCTCTATTATTAAAAAAATAAGAGCTAGATAAAATGCTATTTGCATGTCTCTAGTGGACAAGCAGCGTTTTGATAGTCGCTTAAACAGGTTTTTGGGTAAATAATTATAAAAAAAAAACAAACAAAACATGTTGTTTATAAACATTGCATTTTGTTTTTTATACTTTTTAAATGAAATTAATTTCCTCCATAATCGTCACACTCGTATTCTTCATTTTCTTCAACGACAGTTTTTCCATCTTCACAGTACTCTGCAAAAATTGGGACTAAACATTCCAACTCCGTATCATTGTTCTAGTTTTCCCCGGATATTGATACTAGTAATTTTTTCAAACTGTCTATTTTTTTTTTCTTCATTTTATGACCCAAAGCTAGCCCCGGTAAGCTTACTTGGTCGAATTTTACGCGGGGTTTTAGTAGCGACTGGAATTTTTCTGAAGTGCTATAAAGCATTTCACCTTTTACCACAATATTTTTTATGGTAACATTTTTCTTAATAAAAAGTCTTCGACAAGAACGTATGCCATTAACTTTTTTAAGCCACAATAGCATATTTTTTATATCAAACAAATTCCAGTCAGATCCAAGCTTCCCGACCTCGCCCACTTTGGTGTACATGTCCCAGTAAGCTTCTGGCGTTTTTATGATACTGTGAGATCTTAACGTTTTTTCTGTAAACTTTACACTTCGTTTATCGCCTCCTCTTTTTTCTTTTATCACTTCTTCGCCATCTTGGAGTTTCTTGCAAATTGTATTTAACCTTCTTTGACAAACGTTGTACAGAGCCATTAGAAACTTTTGACAAACTTGTATTTTTTGCCGATTGACGAGTACCTAGAAAAAAATCGGCTGTGTCACCCCAGAACTTTCCCGGCTCGACCGTAGAGATTATATTATTTATTATTATTTTAATTACAAAATACCAAGCATTACATTAATTTATGGAACACATTAAAAATAGCGAGCTGATGGTGAATTGATATTTCAATGTTGATAATGACATGCGCACGTTATATATCACACTGCTACAATTAGAATCTCCTAAAATCATGTGTGAAAACTATTGGGAATTCGGGAAAAATTTTCATACAATAGTTGTAGGGAATTTTATGCTTTACAACTTTTGCACTGATACATTTTGCACTAAAAAGCATAATTTTAAAAAAATCGGCTGTGTCACCCCAGAACTTTTCCGGCTCGACCGTAGAGAATATGTTATTTATTATTATTATTTTAATTACAAAATGCTTTACAACTTTGAACAAGAAAATTTTGCACTAAATACATTGTTTGTCCTCAAAATCAAGAAAAACTAGAGAAAACATACATGCACATCTTTTACGCGCCCTCTAGTGGCGCAACTATTGGAGATTTTAGAAAAAGTTTTAGACAAAAGTTATAGAGAATTTTATGCTCTAAAACTTTGTACTACAAAATTTTACACTAAAGTATATTGTTTGTCCTCATAATCAAGAAAAACTAGAGAAAACCTACATGCACATTTTTTACGCGCCCTCTAGTGGCGAAACTATTGGAAATTTTGGAAAAGGCTTAAGACAAAAATTGTAGGTAATTTTATGATGTAAAACTTTGTACTATAACATTTTGCACTAAAATGTTTTGTTTGTCCTTAAAATTTAAATAAAGCAAAAAATTGTTACATGTATATTTAACCAATGTCGGTCTTGAGGACCCTCCACTGTACCAATTTAAACCAAAAACTAATGGTCGCACACACCGACCCTGCATGCCAAATTTCAGCTTGATTGGTCAAACGGTTCGGCAGTTATCGTGGAAGATTACACACAGACACTCAGACAGACCATACGCTGGAAATGGTCTCAATCTTCTTGGGGGACCTCAAAATGGATATTTCCATCGATATCTCGATTTTTTTTTTGCTCGTTCACCTCACTTTCCCTTTGATGGGTCCGGGAAAGTAAAATGGAAAATCCTAAATGTGTATTTTTCTCGCCATCTAGCGGCGAAACTATGAACAATTCGATAAAAAGTAAAACATAAAATTTAAAGAAAATTTGATGCTTTACAACTTTGCATAAGAAAATTTTGCACTAAAATGCATTGTTTGTCCTCCAAAAAAGCAAGAAAAATTAGATAAAACCTACATGCACACTTTTTACGCGCCCTCTAGTGGCGCAACTATTGGAAATTCTAGAAAAAGTTTCAGACAAGAGTTGTAGGGAATTTTATGCTCTAAATTTTGTACTACAACATAAAGTGTATTGTTTGCCCTCAAAATCAAGAGCAACTAGAGAGAAGCTACATGCACATTTTTTGCGCACTTTGTATGTAATTGGTTTCCACCGTACATTTTAAGCAGGCGATAATGCGATTTGAATGTCCAGGATTTTATAATACGATAAAATCCAAATTAATAATGCAACGCCACCTTTGGTTGAAACAGTAAAATTTGGACAAACTGCGTTTTGCAGGTCTGCTCCTCAAATATCTGAATAAGTATTCGTGTATACTCGTCGGGAACATTTTGGGGCGACACAATCGATTTTTTTTATCTTTTTTCACTAACTAGCTTAATGAATCTCTTATGTTTTTATGTTTTGTTTTTTGTATAACTAGTGTAATGAACCCCTTTTTTCTCACACTTTTTTACTACTTTTTTTCCTCTCTTTTCTCTCAAAAAGTTCTCTCATTTTATTTTTGTTTAACTTAGTATAGCTAACTAAACCTAGATTGTTATTCTACCTTGATCTGTTACTGTACCCCGAGTTTTACCCTGATCTAACTTATTTCCCTTTTTACTTTCCGAACAACAGAGTTGTATAGAAGGAAAGTATTGCGATCATGATATTTTGACCATACCCAGATTTTATCGGATCTTTACGTTTTGAGGTCACCTGAATCCATTTATACCATTTTTAGCATGATGTATGTCTGTTTGTGTGTGTGTCTGTCTGTGTGTATGTGTGTGAACACGATAGCGTCTAAACGGCTGAACCGATTTAAATGAAATTTTATATACATATTTAGGGTAGCAAGGAGACGACCTGTATAGATTTTGGTGTTAATCGGACAACCGGAAGTGACAGTTGCTATAAGTGATGACGTCATTACTAAACAAGATGACAATAAAGTTTTACACATATATTTTTTATACGTTATAGTTTAATTTCGAATGTTTAAAATTTTCAAAAACTTTTGCCATTGTTGCCAGATTTATCAAAAAGTATTTTTTTTTCATATTTTTCTTAAATAACCAAAATAATGCATTTTTATGAAAAATTACAGGATATGAAAGTTGTAGAACATAAAATTTTCTACACATTTTGTCATTACTGGTTTTTTGAATTCCTCATAGTTTCGCCGCTAGAGGGTGTGAAAAAAATTAATATAGACATTTTTGTGACTTTTTTAGATTTTGAGACAAAATTATGGAATTTTATGAAAAATTACATGGTATCAAAATTGTAGAACATAAAATTTTCTATAAATTTTGTCTACTATTTTTTCAAGTTGCGCATAGTTTCGCCGCTAGTTTTTATTTTAATTTTTATCTTTATTAAATTATTGTTTTTTAGTTAAATTTTTATATTAAAAATTTAAAAAAAATATCTTTAAATTTGAAATAATTAATTTTATAATTATAATTTTTTTCAAAATTTTATTACAAAAATTTTGGAATTTTTAAAAAATTGGCCAAGAAATTTAAGATTATATTACGATTTTAAACTAAATTGAATAACTTCTAAAATATTAAAGTTATTGAAATGTGATTTTGACCATTCGAAAGATAATATAAAACTCTAAATTTTAAATGTATGTTAGTTTCTTAAAATTTAGAATTGTAATTATTGTATACAAAATTAAGAATTTTTTTTTAAATTTTTTGTAATTTCAATAAGTATAAAATAAATGAAAAAATTAAATAGCATATCCGAAAAGGATACAAAAGAACTATGTGTGTAAATTATTTCATAATTTTAACATGGTATTTGTAACAGTTATAGCAAAAAATTAAAAAAATTAAAACAATTCAATGGATTTATTTACCCATGAATTTTTGAAAAAAAATTTGAATTTTTTTTTAGTTTTTTAAACTAACTTTATTAATGCATTTTGACCCAGAAACCTAAAAAAAAGGTCTGTTTCCCATTTTGAATAAAATTGAATGAGATATTAATTATTTACTGATTTTAAAATTATTCAAAAATAGGTTTTATTTGTTTTAAGGTTAAAATTAATATTAAAAATTTTAAAAAAATTACCCTTAAATTTGTAGTAAAAAACTCTATAATTGTGATTTTTTTCAAAATTTTATTCAAAAAATTGTAGAATTCCTCATTTTTTTTTTGAAATTTAATATAAGTTTAAAAAAAATTGAATAACTTTAAAAATATTAAAGATACTAAAATGGGATTTATACCATTCGATAGGTAATATAATTAATGTATTTTAATGCAGAAAAACTAAAATAATCGATTAAACAATTACTTTACTAGGAGTGTTCGGAAAGTTGGGTGGGATTACCCACCTCATTTTTTTCACCTTTGATCAGTATATATTTTTTGTAACTTACATTAAAATAACTGTAATTTTTCAGCTAAACGGGAGTACAGCAGAATTAGACAATAGATTGTCAAGAGGCGATTTAGTGTTATCTGTGAACGGACAGAACATAGAAAACGCGACTGGAGAAGAAGCGGGCGCCATATTAAAGACTGTCAATGGCAAAATATCCCTAAAACTAAACAGATACAAACCATCGACGAGATAATGAGGTAAATTGATTAATGAACGTGCGTTAATCATAGTTTAAAAGTGTTGATTTTTTTTATCGATAAGCCTTTATGACAAGTTATTGTATTATATTTTTAGAATTTTAGAATTTATCAATATTAAGTGCCGGGGATGAATATAATATTTATTATGGGAAATATTATTTTTAGTCTCGATAATAGACGAATTGGCGCTAAATTCATTCCATTGCAGTGGACAAATTATAATGAATAAATCGTATTTATAACAAAAGAAACACCAAAGTACAATCTCAATCTGGGTAACTGAAAAAATAACAAAAATGAACAAAATAATGTTATTAAAACTTTCTTTTTAACTGCAAAAATCTTTAAATTCATCAAAATAAAGGGAATCCATTACGTCTTCTTTACGATTGTTTAAAAAAAAATTGTAGATACATTTTGGTGTTTTTTACCCACCAGATTTTTTATCTTTGTTTTCATTTATAAATTTGTTTTTTTTTAGTTTCTTTCACTTTTTATTGAAATTTTGATCATTTTTAACACCGGAGATTTATTTTCTGATCATCTTTGATCCTCTAGAATCATTTTATATTTACCCAGATTGTTAAAATTAAATTCTGGAACTGTTCTAACGATTTATTTATTAAATTTATCCAACTAAAATGTCAAAATATTATTAGATTATGGTAAAAATCATAAATTTTATTATATTACTAGTCACGTCAATTATAAAATATTTTTGAATACACATTTTCATCTCCTCTATAGAATCTTTATAAAAAAAATAGTATCTTTTCTCGTCATATACCCATCGAGCAATTATTTTTTAAAATTGGTGCCAAACATCATCCAATATTTCTAATTTCCAAATTTGATGGTTACATGACAAGATTAGTTAAATATATAAATATATATTTTAAATATATTCGAATATAAATCGTAAAAATCACATCGGTTCCTTTCATTTTATTTTTTAAAAAGTGAAAGCGTTGTGATTTTAAATATACAATTGAAAAAACGAAAATAAATTGGTTTATAAAATTAGTACGTAAGTAATTTATTATGATTAAAATTTCCTTTGTTGCATTTAATAATAATTACTAGGTATATTAACGATTATCTAGTCAGATTTTAACTCGTTAGAATTTGAAATAGTTACACTGAGGTCATTTTTTTTTAAATATTATTAGGTAACTATTTCAAATAAAAACCAGTGCATTTATTGTTGTTACTTAATTTATTATCTGTATGTATTTAGTATATAGAATATACCTGCTTAAATTGTGATATATCTAATTAAAAAAATTTAGCTGAATTAATTATTTATCAGACTCGAATATTTCATTAGTAATTGGGTTATTTAAGACATTTGGGATATATATAAATAGCATTATAATTTATAATTAGGAAAATATACACAAGGTTGAGTGTTAATAATTTAGAAAACTTTGCGATTCCTTAGAATTTAGTTTATTATATTGATCAGACTGTAATAATTTGTATATACCTTATTACTATAGACCTTTTCACAGTGGAAGCCATATTGAATTTTCAAGGTGTGTTGTGAAATCTTTCGGTTTATATAACAGGGTAACAAAAGCAAATTGTATTTCAAATAGCGAGTCGAAAAACATGTAAATATTTCGGATCCTAACGATACTTATTCTTCCAAATAGGCAAAAAACCGCCCCCGAGAGGGATAAAACCTGCGTCACCCCTCGTTTTCGAGTATGCTGAACCTGGATTTTCATCCCGGACTAAACAAACTCATCAAATGGTCAAAAACCACCCCTTTGATACCCGGTTTTATGAAGTGCACCGGTTAAGAGAATAAATGGGGGGGGGGAGAATTAGTCTCGTTGGGCTCTGAAATATTTACAGTTTTCAAGGTTTTTTACCGTCTTCTAGAATCTACTAAAAATTAAATTGTAAACTGCAGTTTTACGAGTTATTTTTGATCTGTCTTGACATTGTTGATAAAATTTTCTACTTTTCAGCTATCTTTTTATTACAAATAATCTTTTAATTTTGTCTAAGTTTGCTTATATTATATGCTACCAATAGATGGTATATATAACACGCGATACTACTTAAATATGGTTTCCTCTGAAAAGGTCTATTGCAAAGTTCACTACATGTACTAAAAATTTAGAAGTATTTTGTAAATAGCGTTATGCAATGTTGCATGCTAGAATTTTAATAAAATTCACTTTATCTCTTGCTAAAAATTAGTTTTATTTTTATTGTCCAAATTACACGCCCTTTCCTATTGTGTCCTAAAATGAAACGTCAAAAAAAGAGTTTTCTGTTAATAAAAAACTTTTTTTTTTAAAAAACTTCAAACGCGAATATCTCGAAAACTCTCACAAAAGAATAATTTCTATATTTTTACAAAATATTAGCGGACTGTATGATATAATTTATCTTACCTTTACACCGGCCGGCTGTAATACCATATTTCTTCGGTGAAGGAAAAAAAGGAAATCAATTTCACTTTTCACAAAAAGGAACAACCGATATACAATAATGTGTCTCTACGACGTACAAGCTAATTCTGCTATTAACGATTCTACTACTAAAAATACTAAAACCCGGTTTGGACTTTTTTGACAATTAAAAAATAGGCAACACTAAATACACGCAGAATATATTATATTTAATTTAATATTACAAATACGCCAAAACAATTTATGTTACCTTGAATCACTTTCTCGCCCAAATTAACATTAGAATCTAGTCAACAAGTGTTTTTGGGCATAACTTTTTTCTACGCCTTCGAAAAATATAAACGAGATGTCATTCGATTCGGAAAAGCGTGTAGCTGCTTTTTGAAGAAAATCAAGAGCCGCTTGCAAAAGTTATAAACAATTAACTGAAAAAAATAGATTTTGGTTTTTTAAATATCTCAAAAACCATTTGACATTTTGCAAATTTAAAAAAAAAATTAAAAAGGAGAAAATTTACAAAAAAAAAATATGCCTCCCGAAATTGTAGGACCAATATTTATAATTTTCCCAGAGTGTTTAAAATACAGCCGAAAAAGCGCTGCCCACTTTGGACCTTTAATGAATAAATATTATTTAAACTTAGTAAGTATGAAAATTAAGAATTGAAAAAATTCAGGCATCTACTGGATTGATTTATGAACAATAATCCGCTGTCAAAAACATTTTATCGCGATTTTTCTATTAATTATGTATTAGCTAATTAACAATTTTTTCCTACTTGATCATGAATATTCTAAGTGCGATAATTGTTAAATAACAAATCTGATTTTTTTTTCCTTTTTTGGATCTATTTTTGAAAGGTCTCAGAAGAGATTCCCGTTGGAAAAATTTAAAAATTCTTCTGAGATCTTTCAAAAACGTCTATCAACTTGGCAAGACAACTTTGGAAAATTAGAACGGTATCTTATCAGTAATTTGCCACTTTTTTGCCGTAAATTAGTTGCCGCTATTTTTTTTACCAAAAATTCAATGTCTTGCTAACTTCATATCAGGTTAGCAATACATCTGCGTAAATAATGACGATATCAAAAAACTAAAAGCTGGAGAATTTGCCGCTTTTTTGCCGTTAATTAGTTGTGGAAAAAAAATTTGCCGCTCTTTTTTTTATTAAAAATTAAACATCTTGCTAACTTGATATTAAATTAGCAAGACAATTGCAAATTATGACGATATCAAAAAACAAAAATCTGGATAATTTACCGCTTTTTAGTGCATTTTTCTCTTTATTTATAAAGAAAAGGCTCTATTGTCCTTACTTTGTCCGTCCGTCTGTTAGGTTGAGAACTCGGCAACGGATTAACGGATCGAGTTCGTTGATGGATCTTTAGATTATGACTTACATATAAGACGATTCAGGACTTCACCCCCGGAACTCCGGCCCCCTCTTTTTGCCACCTACCGGTACTTGCTATTAATTGAAACAATTTTTTATATCCATTCCTAAAGACAAAAAAAATTAAAAATCTAAAAAGTCGTAAATAAATCATGTGTACTATCATAGTTTATAGGTATTTTTTTTTTTTTTTTTTTTTTTTTTTTTTTTTTTTTTTTTTTTTTTTTTTTTTTTTTTTTTTTCTTTTTTTTTTTTTTTTTTTTTTGTTATTTGAAAGAAACTGCGCATCAACCGCAAATGGTTATTAGCGCGTACATTTTGTTATAAAGTAGTTTACAGCTATATCAGATTGTACATGTTAATATCTTTTAGGAAACAAATTAGGTTGTCCAAATTATTGTTTAGAATGGTTTTCAGCTCAGTCGCTAAGTTGTTTTTTTGCCGATTTTGCGTATATTTCGGACACTCAAGAACGAAATGTTTAACGGTAATAATCACTCCGCACATGTCACATACCGGTGGATCACTTTGTGTTATTAAGTGCTGGTGAGTGTATCGAGTGTGACCAGTCCTAAGACGAGTTATCACGGTTTGATCTTTCCTAGATTTTAGAGTGTTTGGCCAGGGTTTCACAGATATTTTTATTTCAGATAACTTGTCTTGGGATTGATCCCACTCATCTTGCCACTTGTTATAAACTAGTGATTTTTAATTGCACTTAAAATCTGACGGAATCACTTCATGAACGCGCACTGATTGATTACTGCTCACGGCTTCCTTAGTTCCATTAATTCCAATGTGTGAAGGGACCCAAATAAAGATTACTTCTTTACCCGTGCTTTGAATTATATGTAGTTGTTGTTTAAAGAGCAGTGAAATAGGGCAAACTGTGTACATAAGGCTAAGAGATTTCAAGGAGCTTATGGAGTCTGATATTATTACAAACTGTAACTCTCTTCTTTTTTCGACGAGAATAAGAGCCTGAAGAATGGCATATAATTCACCGCTATATATTGAAGATATTTTGGGTAAAGGGTACATTTGAGTTTCGCCTTCGGTTGTTACTGCCGCTCCTAAGCCATCCGGTGTTTTGGATGCATCTGTATAGATTTGGATGTGGGAAGAATATACATTCATAAGATTTAGAAAATGTTGTTTAATTAAAATTGGATTTGTGTTATTTTTGTCGAAACGGCTGAGATCAAAGTGGCATTTTGGAAGATTTATAGTCCATGGTGGAGGGGTTTGGGAATTTGTCGTGAACATTTTTGGAATACTGATACCTAAATCATTTCGAAAACTATTTATTCTCTCATAAAATGCAGGAGCTGCTCGTTTTTTTGTACGGTATAGATAGCTGAATCTATTGCTAAAGGTATCTTGATTATGTAGGATGATTTGGGTTCGATGAGATGTTTGATGCATATGATAAGCTGAGGAACTGTCTCCTAAAGCGAAGAGGCATTTCACCTGCTTCACAGAGTAAGCTAGAAATGGGGCTAGTACAAAACGCTCCGAGAGCCAATCGGATAGCAGTATTATGGATAGTATCTAGATGTCTTAGTGTTGTATTATAGGCTGAGTTATAAGCAATTGAACCATAGTCGATTTTAGATCTTATAATTGTTCTGTATAGCCTTAGAAGAGTAGTAGAGTCCGAACCCCATATTGTGTTACTTAACATCTTCATTATGTTTAGCCTGCTGTTACATGATTTTACGATACTTGAAATGTGATGCTTAAAGTTTAATTGAGAATCGAAGGTGACTCCAAGAAAATTTACAGTCTCGACATAGCTTAGACGTATGTTATATAGTTTTAGGCAAGGTTGTACGTAATTTTTCTTTTTTGAAAATATTAAACATTTTGTTTTTTCGGTCGAGAATGTAAATCCTGTTTTTTCTGACCAATTTTCTATTTCATTCAAGTGTTTTTGGATGATTCGTGCAATCGATGAAATATTTTTACCTTTCACTATGAGAATTAGATCATCAGCATATAATCTATATTTCACTGGGGGTGTACTTGCATCAATTATATTATTTATTGCCGCAAGGAAAAGCGTGGTGCTGATAGTCGATCCTTGAGGTGTTCCATTTTCGTGAAGAAAAGGTTCGGAAAACTTTCCGTTGACTTTTACCCGAGAAGTTCTGTTTGTAAAAAAAATTGTAATGAAGGTTAACATTCGACCTTGTACACCCCATTCTGTTAATTGCTTCAGTATCTTATAGCGCCAAGCAGTGTCAAATGCTCTTTTGATGTCAAAAAATATCGTAAAACATATTTGGTCGGTAACAAAAGCATCATGGACTTCTGACTCTAGCGTGACTATATTATCTTGGGTAGATCTTTGTTGCCTAAAACCACATTGTTGTGTTACTATGAAGTTGTTGTGCTCAAGATACCATACTAGTCTTTTGTTTACGATCTTTTCTAGTAGTTTGCAAAGTACACATGTTAGGGATATTGGCCTATAAGATTCAGCATCGATTTTATTTTTGCCCTGTTTTATGATGGGAATAATTACAGCTTCGGACCAACTAGTTGGAAATTTATTTTGGGTCCAGATGTCATTGTAAATATTTAGCAAAACCATTTGTGCCGAGTATGGTAATTTTTGTAAGAATATTGCTGGAATGTCGTCTGGTCCAGGACTTGAATTTTTCATTTTTTGTAATGCTTCATAGAACTCTGCTTCTGAAATTTTGGCATTAATTGGACAATCGTCATTTGGATAGATCATTATTGGTAGCTGATTTTCTTGTTGTCTCTTAAAATCCAGGAATGTTGCATTAAAATTTGTATCACTGCAATGTCGTTTATAAGTTCGAGCAAGTGCTTCAGATATTTGTGTAGAATCAGAGATAGAATTATTTTGGTACTGCAGAGTCCGTATGCCTATAATCATATTTTTACCAGAAACTTTCCGAATTTTATTCCAAATTTCGGTGGTTGGAGTATTTACATTAATGCTGGACACGTATTCATGCCAAGATTCCTTTTTGGAGGTTTTGATAATGTATTTTGTCCTTGCTTTGAGTCTTTTAAATTCTATTAAATTTTCATTAGTTTTGTGTCTCTTCCAAACGTTGTAAGCATGTTTACTGGCTTTGATAGCTTCTTGGCAGTTTTTGTTCCACCATGGAACGGGGTTTCGATGTTTCAGTAAAGAATGCTTTCCTACTGCTTCTTTAGCTGCATCTAAGATTATATTTGTGAAAATTTTTATTGTCTCATCGATGTCTGGTGACACAATGGGATCTTCAATTTGTTGTTCAACTCTTTGTTGATATAAGTTCCAATTTGCATTTTTAAAATTCCATGTAGTAGTAATATTTGAATCTGTTGAGCTCTTGAGATTAGTATTAGTTATTATTATTGGAGCATGGTCACTGTTGAAAATAAACGGTAAAACTTCCCATGATAAAAACGCCAATAAATTTGTGCTACAAAAGGTAAGATCTATTGCTGAAGTCTCTCCAGTAACAGGGTTTAGTCTGGTACCTTCTCCAGTATTTAGTGGGCAAAGATTAAAGAAATTGGCAGTAGAAGATAAAAATTTCCCTTTAGGAGTTGTTGATTTGCATCCCAATTCGATATTGTGGCAGTTAAAATCTCCCAAAATGATACACGGATAAGTTATTTGTGAGAAAAGGTCTGTTATCTCTTGATTTGAAACATTCTTGTTAGGAGGTATATATATATTACATATAGTGACTTTTTGTTCAAGACTGAATTTAACAGCTACTGCTTCCAGATCAGTTTTGAAAGGAATTTCTGTGACTTCTACGTCTTTTTTTATGTAGATGGCAACTCCACCACTTGCTATATTTGCGTGTGATCTATTTTTGTAATACTTTGAGTAGTGTTTTAGGTTTGGTGTGTATTTGTCAGTAAAATTAGTTTCTTGTAACCCTATATGATAATAGGATTGTACTGACTTATCAGGTATTGTAACATGGGTAGTTGTGGAAAAACCCCGTTTAAGTTCCATTGGAGAATAAATTTAGATATGGAAGCCATTTATTATAACGAAAAAAGAAAAGAAAGAAAAATATATTAATGGGTTTCTTGAGATGAGAAGTCGCTTTCAGTGTCTGTTGTTTGAGATCCAATTTGCTTCATGATTTTTGTCCTAAGTCGACTACATCTATTTTTAAAGCCTCTTTCTGTTATATAGGGTCGAATTTGATACAGCAGTAGAGCCAGAGCTTGAAGGTTATCGGTAAATTCAAGAATGGTTTTTAGGGGGTCTTGGACGCCAAGTTCATTGTCGAGTAAGAGTACCATTTGATCGAAATCTAAAAGAGTGGGAGGGTTTTGACTGTCCATAAACGTTTTGGCAGGTATAAGATATTCTCTGCAACTAGAAGTTTCTTCATTTGTAACATTTTTCGGCTTCTTTTTAGGCTTAGGTTTAGTAAATTCTTTTGGCTCATTATTTCCATCAGGAGTATCTGGTGTAGAAATTAATTGATCACTTCCTCTTTTCTGCGAGGTATTTGTGGTTTCTACTTCTATTGGAGTTTGTATAGATAATGAAGGCGTCTGAAGAACTGTTGATTGTGGTTGGATAGGGTTTTGGATCTGAGGCACAGGATTCGATTGTGTAGTTTGCGAACTCGATGATGCTATTTGTGGTACACATTGTGGTATTTGATAGTTCGATTGGATTGTATGGGACTGTGATTGTGATATTTCAGCATTTGGTTGCGGTGTTTGAGAAAATGGTTGTTGTGTTTGGGACGGCGATTGTAAGAAATCGGGGCATAGAGAGGCGATGTGTCCTTCTTTTTTACATTTGAAACATGACAAACCGTCCTGGGATATAAATATACGATAGGAAGTTTTGTCGAAAGTTATAGTAAGAGAGGTAGGAATTTCTGAAGGATCTGCTACTGGTTGTATGTAAACTTGACGTCGGAAACTTAAGATGTGGCTATATTCTGGATTAGATACATTTACTCTTAGAAACGTTATAGGGGATAAAAGTATAAGACCATACTGTTTCAGTTCATTTGCAAGAATGTCGTGGGTGATGGACGGACATACATTTGACAGGACCAATCGTTGAGATGGAGTGATAAGCCGACGTCCTTCGAGAACTGAGTTTCCGATTTTTATTGATTTTACTGATCTATAAAATTGTCGACTGCTTGCTTATTTATTAAATATATACATATTCTGGCGTTAGATATTCTTGAACAGAAGGTGATTGTTTTTGGACCAATCAAGGACCCCAGTGCAAATATGTAATCTTCTAGGGATGAACCATCAATTGTTGGAAAAACGATAGCTTGCTCTTTGCTTGGAAATTGTTGTTGAGTAAGAGCTGATGAATAAGACATGGTCTGTGGTTGAGTTGAAACTGTGTGGTTAGTTTGTGAGGGGTCCCTGTAGTCAGAAACCCCTCCAGGTTTTGTGCTCATGTTTGATTTAATTTCTTATAATAATTAGACCACATTTGTCCTGAAAACGGACCTGTGTCGCAAAAAAGTGTGATACGCCGGTATATCTGATAAGAGACAATTTAAAACAGATGTTATTTTTAGTCCAACTAAGGTAATTTAGTTAAAAGTTAAATTTTTTCAGGAAGAAAAAACAAGTTTTCCAACTTACAGTCTATCAACACTTGGTTAGCACTATTAAATTTCACTTGTTACTGTATTTACAAAAATATATTCGCTATTTCACGCAGAAAGAACTTTGATAGCGGACACAACGTTACTCTGACCACTCGGTTAGAAGGTTAGAAGAAAAACCTTTATAGGTATTTAAATAAAAGACACTAGTTAAATAAGTTTGTCGAACAAAATTATTTTTAAAAAACTTTTTTATTTGACAAACGAAAAATTACAAAAATCACCGAAGTGAATGTTAAGAGCGTTACAATCAGACAGAATGCCGAGTCCGAGTCCAGAGATAAGCGGCCTCTGCGCCGTCGCTTGATGCAGCATTCGCAATTCGCATATTAGTTTGTGTTGTTGGCGGAATTATGCGATATCTTCCTATTATAACCGGTCGCTTATCAGAAGTCTGACTCACGCGAACGTTAGTTTTATAATTCAAAACGAAAAATCACTTTTTAAAAATTAATTTTATTTTTCAAAAGCGACTATTTAATTCAAGTGCTAACAATGGACTAAAGCTATAACTATATTATTAATTAAATGAAAGATAATAGAGGTGTAGGCGGGGGCCACGATTCCCGCTGATTCTGCAGTTCTTCTTTCTTGACTATGATATAACTCGTTTATGTTTATTCTTTTTATAATATGTAATATCCTTTTTATACATGCACTACATCATGCAAAGTTGATTGCTTTTTAATATTTTCAATTTTTAATTTTTTTCTCAAAAAACAGATGGAAACTTAAAAATCTAGCATCATCAACCTTTAGTCATTTTCATTCAGAATTTGTGTCTGAAAATAGATTTTTAAAAAAATTAAATTTAAAGGATAACCTTTTGTAAAGCCGCATTGAGTATTTTTTTTTGTTTTCTTAAATGTGATGTTGGTATATAAAAATCCTGGAAATTGTTTATAAAAAACAGGTGACAATTTTTTTGTTTCCACAACTCTTTAGCGGCAAATTCTCCAGCTTTTATTTTTTTGATATCTTCATTATTTGCACAGTTGTGTAGCTAACTTGATATCAAGTTAGCGAAATGTTTAATTACTAATAAAAAATAAAGGCAAACATTTTTCTCATAACTATAATTAATAGCAAAAATGAGGCACATTCTCCAGCTTTCAGTTTTTAATATAGTCATTATTTACGTTTAATTTTTAATAAAAAAAAAGCGGCAAAATTTATTTTTCCGCAACTAATTAACGGCAAAAAAGCGGCAAATTACTAATAAGATATCGCTGTAATTTTCCGAAGTTGTCTTGTTAAGTTGATAGACGTCTTTCAAAAAATAGGTCCAAAAAAGGAAAAAAAATTCAGCTTTGTTATTTAACAATTATCGCACTTAGAATATTCATGATCAAGTAGGAAAAAATTGTTAATTAGCTAATACATAATTAATAGAAAAATCGGGATAAAATGTTTTTGACAGCGGATTATTGTTCATAAATCAATCCAGTAGATGCCTGAATTTTTTCCGGGAGGTATAATTTTTTTTGGAAAATTTCCCACTCTTTTTTCAAATTTGAAAAATGTTAAATAGTTTTTGAGATATTTGTAAAAAAACAAACCCCATTTTTATTTTCCAATTAATTGTTTATAACTTTTACAATTTTTGCATGCGGCTTTTGAATTTTTTCAAAAATCATCTCGTTCTTATTTTTCGGAGGCGGAAAAAAGTTTGGCCCAAAAAGCACTCGTCTATTAAATTATGGTTCATTTTTGATACAATTCGTCCGTTTTTCATAGATTTGGCAAGAAATCTTCAAACGCAATTATCTCGAATGAAATAAAAATTGAAAAAAAATTTTTCCACAAAATTTCGATTTTAGTGACACCATACTTTTGAAAATTGTTATTTTTGTCGCCGAATTAGCAGACATCGAATGAATTTGTCCTAAAATCAATCTTATGTCAAAAAAAGCGTTTCCTATTAATAAAAAGCATTTTTTTTAGAAAGAAAACTACAAACGCGAATATCTTAAGTCAATAATTATAGATTACTACTTACTGAATCTCTAAATTTCAGCTATCGTTTAGTAGATGGCGCTGCAATCGTGTATATTTTTATTCAAAATTAAAATTTTTTAGTTTGTATGTTTGTAGAAATCATTTTTGGTCGAGGGTAATAAAATACGAATAAAAAGTACACGTGTTTTATTAATATGTATACAGTTTATATAGAAACAATACTATATCAATCAAAATTGTTTATTTCCGGTCTGTTATGGCGTGGTCTTCTTTGATTATATCTTCCAAACGTTTCGACTGCAACTGTGACAACCATCTTCAGTGGTATGGACGAAGTACTCTTCGCGACGTATCAACTGAAACTGATACCCCAATCGCTTAGCCATTTATGTGCGTTTCTGCACAGTCTTTTTTTGGCGCAACTGGTGTTTGCCGGTTTTATTATTATTTTATCTTGTAGGTTGATGTTCTGTTATTCGTATGCTAATGCGCTTCTTTGTTTGTCCTACGTCGTACACTTTTTCACAAGTGCACGGAATTCTACATGTGAGATCTCTGCGGTCTTTTGCTGTTTTTAGTTATACTCCTATTTTTTTTGTTGGTTTGTAGATGGTGCCGATTTTCTTTTCCTTTAAAATTTCCCAATCCGGTCAGTGACAAATTCTATGTAACAGTTTCTTGGTATTGTTCTCTTTTCTTATTATCCCCTGGGCACGAGTTTGCTTGTAGCACTGTTTTCAGGTGTTTCATTTCAGCGTTAACGAATCTTTGTTCACATAGGAAAAGAATTTGTCTCGGTTTTCTTCTGTTTTTTTTTTATGGTAAACTGCCTCAACTGCACTGAGTGGACTTATGTCCAATTCACCATGGAAATAGAAAAAAACCGATAAAGGACCCCACACGGTTCTTATGGAAAAAGAGTCCTAGTCGAATTGTCTGAAAATTTAGTATAATGTAGTATATGATGCCCTGATCAAATGTCTCCATGTGTTGTTCTTTACCTTTAGAAAATAAATATTGTTACAACAAGTTAAAGATAATAATTGTAATATATTAATATTATCGATACCAATTGTAATGAAAAGTTCTAGGACTCAGTCTACAGGGTAATTCTTTTTCTACTAGCAAATTTTAAAATTTTTATGTATTTGAACAAACTCACTCAAACGCAAAAGACCGTAGACTTGCAGAATAAGTAAATATCGTTTGATTTTAATATTGGATGATTTCAGGTTACTATTATAAAGGGTCACACAAAATTGTCTTCTTTAGTTGTATTTATTTTAATTTTTTTAGGTACTTGATGGTACTTATAGCTACAATCAAGAGTAGCAATTTCAGAGTTTTTCGGCAGTCGTATTGCGTACACAAAGGCCGACACTTATTAAAACCTGACGGTTATCTAATCAACATTCAAGGGCCATATTACTCTGATAGTAAAAATAATAACGCTGCTATTTTACAAAATGAACTTGAACTAGATAGAAATATAATGAGAAGATGGTTCCAGGAAATAATAGTGGATAGATAGGGGATATTGTGATGCTGCTGAAATACTTGGGACACCTCGGCATTATGCATAAAATGCCAGCACTGATGCTGCCTAACCAACACCAACTCTCAACCGAAGATCCTAACGACTCTCGTTTAATTATAAAGTCGAAGTGGATAGTAGAATCTCGAAACGGCCACATAAAATCAATGTTTAGGTTTCTACAACAAATTATTCAAATTCAGCATCTTTCCCATCTAGGAGATATGTATCGGATAGCTGGAGCGATTATTAATATAGGTATCGCCCTCCTATCGTTATGGAAGGATCCAATACACAATACAAGATTTCCAATTCTAACGCTTGATTTTATAAAAACGCTAACAATTGGAATTTATCAAGTAGAGTTGGTACCGTCTTATGTTAAAGACAAATTCAAAAGGGAACACGACGAAAAATTTCAATTTGAAACTTTGAGAGATATCATCAGACTACCACGACCAGGTCTTTTGCGGGTTAGAGTATTCTCTCGTTTTAGAAATGCAGCTAAATATCAACTGTGGATTTCATATCGAACACAAATAATGATTTAATAATTAACGAAGAAAAAGCTATAGATGGTTATTATTACACATACGCATATATTGCTAGTGTAATATGGTTTTTGGGCTACCCATTAACTCAATTAACCCTCATACCCTGGTGCGGGGTCCCGTTAGGACCCCCAGAATTTTCTCACAAGGGCAAGAAAGCGATGGCGAATATGCGTACGACAGCGATAACAGCGTTGAGGCTCCAAACATGATGCGAGAAAATCCATCGGAGTCTGAAGACGATCTAGAAATAGGAAGTGAAGAAGAGACGGACGAGGAACCTACGGGCATTGAAGAATTACAAGATGAGGAAAACAACGGTCCAATATTCGTATATACAGCCAAATCGGGTTTTCAGTGGAATAAACATCCTTTTCCAGCCACTAGAAGACTCAAAAAAAATATTGTCAATGCAAAACCAGGTATTACAAACTACAGTAAAGATATATTCCAATACGGTTTTAGATCTTTTCAACCTATTTTTGACCACAGAAATGAAACAAATTATTTGTCGTTATACTAATGAAGAAGCTACTAGACGTTTTGCTGACTGGAATGCCAAAAATCTAAACCATCAAAAAACGTGGTCAGTTCTTGAAAAAGATGAACTGGATTGTTTTTTAGGAGTACTTCTAAAAGCTGGTGCACTTAGATGTAGAAAAGAATGCACTAAAGAAATGTGGTCTAAAAAAACTTCCATATACGCCGATCATTTTTTTCGGCTGCTTTATCGCGAGAAAGATTTGAGCAAATATCTGTATATTTACGATTTGACGATAAGTTAACCAGAGCAGAGCGAAAAGAACAAGACAAGTTGGCAGCAATAAAAGATATTTGGGACATGTTCGTTGATAATTGTAAAAAAGCATTTGAACCACATGAACAAATCACGATTGATGAGCAGCTGGTGTGTTTCCGGGACAGATGCCCATTTCGGCAATACATCAAGTCGAAACCAGGACGATATGGTATAAAAATTTGGGCAGCCGCTGATGTTTCAACGTCGTATATTTGTAATCTGCAAGTGTATACTGGAAAGCCACGTGGAGGTAAATCAGAAAAAATCAAGGTTTTCGTCTAGTATCAGATTTAGTGCAGCCGTATCACGGCAGTAGGAGAGGAATAACTACGGATAATTTCTTCTCAAGTGTTTCGTTGGCTAATTACTTATTGACAAAAGAACTAACATTACTTGGAACAGTTCGCAAAAACAAACCAGACACACCACCACAGCTAAAAATAACATCTAGGCCAGTAGAATCTTCTTTGTTTGCATTCACTAAAGAGCTTACCATGGTTTCCTATATCCCGAAAAAGAATAGGATGGTACATCTAATATCAAGCCAACATAACGATGATAAAGTTTGCATGGACCAGAAAAATAAACCTTACATGATATTAGATTACAATGCGAGTAAGGGTGGCGTGGACAATGCGGATAAGCATATTAGGGAATATTCGTGTACCAGAAAAACAGCTCGATGGCCATACAGATTATTTGTGCCAAGAATGCCTTTATATTATACATTCAAAAATATCCTGATTGGTAAAAAAAATTGTATCGGCGACGGCTGTTTCTTCTTCAATTAGGAGACGACCTTGCTCGAAGCAATATGGAGAAAAGAGCCTTATATAAATATAATAAAGATACCGTAAAATCGGCTCTACGGGATTGCGGAATAGAAGTAGAAGACCAGCATGTCCCTCAGTCGGCATCCTGTTGAAATTATGTATCTAAACATATTTTGTGTAATGCGCCATCTATTGGTAATTTAGTTGGTAACGTTGTAAAACAATAAAAGTCAGTCTTCTTGTTATGATCAACAGGTTAACACTGTGCTTTTTATTCTTCGTCCTATCTTCCAAAAATCTAACTCATCCACCGAAAGAAAACGGGCTAGATGCTACAAGTGTCCTCGGAAAAACGACAGGAAAGTCAATACAACGTGCTGCATCTGTCGGAAGTTTGTATGTGAAACACACCGAAAAAAAGAGCAAACATTTATGTGTACTACCTGTTTATTTGACTAAGTTCGTTTTAAATTTGTTGTAAACTAGGTTTACCTTTTAAATGTTTTTTTATGTTAAACTTTTCGTTATAACCCATTATAACCCAAAACATTGATTTTTTTCAGTTTTTGTAGTTAAAATAAATAATTTTGCAATAAAAAGTTTTTAAAATGTCTAAATGTGTATTATAACATGTTCACACTTCTTAAAACATCTATATTAGATTGGGGTCCTTAAAAGACCCCGCACCGGTCTTTGCGTAGATTCCAAGAGCAAAGGGGTATGAGGGTTAATAGGATCCGTTCGGGATGCAGCGAACGCCACAAAATATTGTTCATTAGGTTTAGTTGTTTTTTTTTTTTGTTAATTTTTATGATATATGATATTTAAGTTACAAATCTATCTGAAAAACAATTACGTGCAATTCTCAGCATCAACTAGTAAAAAAGAATGATCAATATATTTTAATTCCTTAATTCTAATAATTATGGATCTCCTTACTATGCATTACCTAAAGGTAAAGAACAACACTGCTTCAGCATGTTTTACTCTGTATCTGAAAAACTGTCCATTAGATCTCGTTCGGCCCATGGAGACATTTGATCAGGGCATCATAAACTACATTATACTAAATTTTCAACCAATTCGACTGGGACTCTTTTTCCATAAGAACCGTGCGGGGTCCTTTCTTTCCAAGATGTATTAGTCAATCGAGAAGATAATAACCTAGGCCGCAGAGTATACAGAAAGAACGATACCTACAACATGGATCCTGTAATGTATTGGCAACGTTGTAAGTTGTCACAGGTAAGATCCTTTTTGAAAATACTGACCTACAAGACATTGCTCGACCAGATTGAAGCAATAGAAATGTACAAACATAAAGAGAATCTGGCATAAGCATATAAAATGGCACACTCAGAGCGAATGTTTCAGTTTTAGTTGAAAATGGCTGTCGCAGTTGTAATCGAAACGTTTGAAGTAATAACCAAAGGATACCACGACATAACAGCCCGGAAATAAACAATTTCATTGATGCCGGCCGTGAAAGCCTACATTCTTACACTATTTCAATCGTTATTGCGTTTATACAACAGTAACTCTATACTACCGTTATACAATCAAAACATCAATGTAACCAGATGATTATTTTATTAAAAAAATATATATACAGTAGAATTTATTTTACTGTATATATGTTATTAAATAAAATTAACCTACCTGGACTAATTTGGAATGAGCTGCTTTCGAAAAATCACAGTTTCATGGCTCTGTTCCTACTAAATTTAATGATATATATATTCCAAATCTATTTCATACATAATTGATCACAGTTCTACAAAAATATGATCGTATAGTTACAATATTACTGTCGAAATAAGGGATTTTTAATAAAAAAAAAAGGAACATTATTGATATGAGTCAAATATTTAAAAAATAACAAGCAGGAAGTGCCTAATCATTCAATTCCTTTTTATTCTTAGCTTTCCCCGTTTAAATCATATTTTTTAAACACCTTGTAGAATTTACAGCAAATAATGAATTTTTTTTTTTCGATAGAATCTTATATACTCTATTAATTCATTATTTTGACGAGTATAAATTTGAGCCTTTGAATAAATTATAAAAATTCTTCTTTACTGTAAAAACCCATTCAAGTGTCTATAAATTTGTTCCGAGTTTCGAAAAATATTTATCCAAGAAAGATATTTTTCGAAATCAGAATAATCACTTTTCTATAAATATATTTATTATTAATTTTAGAGTTTTAAACCCTGGACATAAAAAATGATATCTAGTGACATCTAGAGCCAATAAACGGCAAGCAAGCTCAAATCATTTTCAATGCCCAAAATATCTACTTATTTTTCTATTAGAATCGTTGATTATATTTTTTTATTACAGACACAAAATTTTCGGATACAAATCATTTTACTAATTGTTTTTTTATTAAATTCAAACAAATTTTATATTCTCGTTTTACGATTCAATTAGCAAATGATTAATTGCATCCGATAAAACACAATAATATTACAAAATAACAATTATGAATGTATCTAACATTTTCTGAACCTTTCGTCGCTTTTTTTTTATTTTTTTGACCACTTTATATTAATAAAGGGGATTCCCTGCAGAAAATGTTAGAAAAAAATAAATATTTTTTTTTATAAATAATTCCTCTAACACAATGGAAACAAAAATTTAAAATCAATGGAAACTGTAATCGAATAGGAATATTAAATATATCACATAATTTTATTACAATCTTTTTATAAATTAAAAAAATAATGCATATCTTTATACTAAATCTTATAATCTAATAAAACTGATATCAGTGATATCGAGCATTAGGTAATTCACATGTAGCATATCGTTTTTTAGTGGCTTGGCCACAATTTTTACAGATTAACTTCGTAATGTGTAATTAAAATAACTTGAAGATTTCAACCAAACACAATAATAATTTATATTTTTTTTTTTGGTATCAAGTAATACTGTTTGAAATGAGGCATTTTTTTTCTTAACAAATGAACATGCACGACTAACATGAATAAGGCATGATTTGAAACAAAGAGAGGCTTAAAAGTGAAGCGTTTTACCTAGAAAAATTCATGATTAACAGATATTTTTCCTTAAAAAATCAACGACTAACTGGCATTTTTTCCACAATATAAAAATTGTGAAAATAAGACATGATTTGAATGAAAAGGAAGCTTAAAAGTGGGAAAAACACGATAAACAGTTGTTTTTTTCATGAAAATTGGACTACTAACAGGCATTTTTTTTAAAAATGAACGGCTAATTGGCCCAGGCAGTCGGAAAATCTTTTTCGAAATCGCAAGCTTTTTTTTTTCAACGGATTTTCCAGCCATGTTGTCGACCGCCTTACCGTCAATTGAAAGTTGCGTGGGAGAGAAAATTTCAATAGTTGGAAATTTGCTGTTAAAACTTATCTGGAACATGAAGAGCTGTGGGACCGTGTTATAGGAACCGAAACAGACGCAAAGAAAATTACAAAAGCTAAAAGTAAGATTATTTTAACCAGTTAACTATGTGCATGTGCAAAGTGCTACCGATGCAAAAGGCGTATGGGACACTTTAACAAACGCTTTTGAAGATAAAGGGCTCACTCGTAGAGTCGGGCTGTTAAATCTTATAACAACCCGTTTAGAAGAAAGCGAATCAGTTGAAGATTATGTCAACAAGATTGTTGGCACAGCACACAAGCTTTCTAGTATTGGCCTTAATGTAAGTGATGAGTGGGTCGGTACTATCCTGTTAGCAGGATTATCCAGTAAATTTGAGCCTATAATAATGGGTATAGAAAGTTCTGGAGTACCAGTAACTAGAGACTCAATAAAAACTAAATTACTACAGGATGTGAAATCATCAAATGGTGAAATCGCTATGTATAGCAATAGAAAACACAGTAATACTAGTTTAAGAAGTGGTCCAGGTGATAAATATAAAACAATTCGTTGTTTTCAGTGCAATAAATATGGACATTTTGCTAAAAATTGTGACAAGCAGAAGAAAAACGAGGATAAAGACACTGAAACAAATAATGTGGCATTGTATTCAGCATTATCTGCTGCTCAGAGTTGTGATTTAAGCAAAGGTAGTTGGCTGTTACTATTCATATGACAAATAATTTCTATTTGCTTGAAAATGTAAAAAATACCACTGAGTGCTCCATTAGTACTGCAAATGATCAAAAAATGTGTGCAAACAAGGTAGGAAGTGCTACGTTACCTGTTTCAGAATCGTATAATGCAGAAATTAAGAATACTGTTTATGTACCAAGTTTAAAAGTAAATTTGCTGTCTGTAAGTCAAATGGTTAAGAAAAATTGTTCTGTAGTTTTTGAAGCCACCGGTTGTAAGATTTTTAATTCTCAGCAGCAAGTTATATAGCGACAAGTTCACTTGATAAAGACTTATTTAAACTAGACTTAAAAAATGAGCATATAGCATGTCATCCATCAGCAAACTCAATGTTATGGCACCGTAGGCTAGGGCATATAAATTTTAATAGTTTAAATAAATTGAAAAATGGTATGGCATCAGGTCTAATTTTTAATGACACAGTGCATGACTTTGATCAGAATCAAGGGATCAATGACATTAACGAAAGTGAGCTAGATTCTGAACAAGATGTGTCTTCATCGCAGTCTGAAGATGAAGAACAGCATGAAAGTGAAGCAGAACACTACCAAGAAAATTATCCTGATGTTGACCTAGATCTAGATTTTCATCCAAATCAAGTTGTACAGAGTCCAGCTAACAGATTAAGAAGAAGTGAAAGAGATAAGAAAATACCTAAAAAAGATTATGAAGTTAGCTTTGCAACCATAGTTGATTTTTCTGATCCTCAGACCGTTGAAGAAGCTCTAAATAGACCAGATTGTGACAAATGGCGTGAAGCTATGAATGAAGAGTATTCGGCTTTGATCGATAACAAAACATGGGAACTAGTAGACTTCGCTGATGACAAAAAACCGTTAAAATGCAAATGGGTATTTAAAGCAAAGAAGGATGCAAGTGGTACAATTGTTTAGTATAAAGCAAGACTAGTTGATTAAAGTCAAAAGAAAGGGATAGTTGTCCGATATACATCTATAAGATATTTACTTGCTTTAGCCGCGGATTATGATTTGGATATTGATCAGCTAGATGCTGTAACGGCTTTTCTGCAGGGTGATCTTGCCGAAGGGATCTATATGATACAACCTGAAGGATACATAGAGTCAAATAAGATTGCTAAGCTTAGGCAATCATTATGTGGTCTTAAACAGGCTAGAAGAGTATGGAATTTGAAATTAGATGATTGTCTTAAGAAATGTGATCTGATTCAATCGAAAACTGATCCATGCATTTACTATAAGCATATGTAGATGATATGATTTTGTTGTCAAATGACATTGCGGCTAAAATCAATCTGAAAAATCAACTTATGTCACAGTTTAAAATGAACGACATTGGAGAAGCCAGATATGTGCTTGGTATGCAGATTACACGTGACAGAAATAATAAGAAGATATGGTTTAGATCAAGAGTTGTATTTAGAAAATATGCTCACAAAACACAACATGACCAATTGTAATCCAGTAGACACACCAGTTTTGATTGGTGAAAAGTTATCGAAGAAAATGTCACCCAATACCGAAAGTGACATTGAGAAAATGTCCAATATTCCCTATCAAAAAGTTGTAGGAAGCTTTCTATTTGCAGCTCAAGTATCAAGGCCTGATATATCATATGCAGTTAATAATGTCAGTCGATTTACTCAAAATCCAGGAATGATGCACTGGACAGCAACAAAACGTATCCTTAGGTACTTAAAAGGTACAGGTTGGAATTTAATGGTTATGCAGATGCTGATTGGACCAGCAACATAGATGACCATAGATCAGTTACTGGGTATGTTTTCTTGAAAAATGGGACAGCCATTTCATGGGCAACTAAGAGACAAGCAGCAGTTGCTCTTTCCACAGCAGAAAGTGAATATATGGCTATGAGCATGGCGGCACAAGAATCTTTATGGTTAAGAAGGTTAAGTGAAGAATTTGGTCAATGCAAAAGTGCCACTGTGTTAAACATTGATAATCAAGGGGGCCATAAATTTAGCATAAAATGGGGCCTACCATGCTATAACCAAACACATAGACGTTAGGCACCATTTTCTTAAAGAAAAAATTGTTGGAGATGCAGATTCTCTTACGAAAGCTGTTGATAGAAAGAAAATTAGGTTGTGTGCCAAAAGTCAGGGTTGGACTTGTTTTAAATAGAGGGGCTGTTGAAATGGTATATTTAAAAGAACAAACCTAGTGTAGTTCTGTTTGTTGCAATAGTTCGGTTTAGTCATGACATATGTCAATGTCAACATATAACTTAGTTCTTTTGTACACATGTATGCTGTTGTTCTTGTTTCTATTAAACCAGTTTATCTAATAGTATGAGAGCTGGCACCAATTTTTGGGTAGGTATTTGAGGCAAGCTGAAAACTTGTCCCACACATCCCCTATTATACCCCAACACAGAAATGCAGACCTGGCTGGAGAGTAGCGGGGCTAAATCAACCCCCAAATTTTTAAAAATATTATTTATTTTTTTTCAAAAATGTATTTGAGGCAACATGAAATTTGTATATGTTGTAGTTTAATGTTTAAAGAGTAAAAAAAATAGCCAGACGATTTAGTCGGGGTTTTAGCATTGCCAGGTGCATGCAAAATTATTTTGCAAAAAAAATATGAAAAATGTATTTGAGGCGACTTGAAATTGTAATACAGTATTATTTATAATTAAAAAATAATATCCTAATAAAGACAGATCATTTTGGTTGGACTTTCTACCTGCCAGGTGATCTAACAAATTATGTATAGGTGCGAGTGAGTAGCGCTATAGGAAAGATGTAGTGTGAGAGAGAGCGTTTATCGAATACCTTAGGTTTTCGCTGGTTCGACGGCGACTGAAGAAAATAAAAATAACGTTAAAAATGTTAATGCAGGTGAGCATAAATAGTTCTTTTTTGTGACGGGAAAAAAGTTTGACATTTTATCTCTGTTGACAGGTAACAAAATGTCACTTTTTATAAAATTACTTTTTTCCTACGGGAAAAAATGAGTACTTTTTTCCCGGATATATATATATATACACATGAGTAAAGGTAGATCGTAAATTTTCCGTGATTTAGCTGCCAATAATTTTTGTGACGCTACTTTCGCTGCTCGGAATCGACATTTTTAAATCAAATGACAGAATTAAATTGACAGATGTTATTAATTTAAAGATTTTCTTAGCCACGTACAACAGCCTACTAGTTTAAAACTTAAAAATTCATTTAGATCATTTTCCGACTATTTGTAATATTTTTTCAACACTAAATCGTTGATTTTCCCGTCACAGAAAAAAATAGTGTAATTATACACGGGAAAAATAGTAGATTATATTTATATTTTTGTACTTATAATAATTCTTTAGCTATATAGTTATTTTATCACAATAAATCTGATTTTGTAATTTTATATTTTTCTAATTATTACTTTTTTTAATATTATCCTTTAATTTTAACACGCAAAAATATTCAATTTTTGTATAAATTTTGAGTCAAAATGATGTCACAAAAAAAACAATTTTTAAAATTTTGGATATAGCGGCAAAAGAATGAGTCCTATAAAAAATTTTTGAACAAAAATTGTTGAAAATTTAATTTTCTAAAAAAATTCTCTTACGACTTTTTGAAAAAACCAATATTAAGTTATCTATTGTTTACTCTGAAATCCCGACTGGAAACCTCATGGCTATTGAAAGTCACGTGACCTCGCCAGAGCCAATAGTAACGCGGCAAGCGAGAACCCAGACAACTGCCGATAAACGCTCTCTCTCACACTACATCTTTCCTATAGCGCTACTCACTTGCACCTATACATAATTTGTTAGATCACCTGACAGGTAGAAAGTCCCACCAAAATGATCTGTCTTTATTAGGATATTATTTTTTAATTATAAATAATACCGTGTTAAAATTTCAAGTTGCCTATAACACATTTTTTATATTTTTTTGCAAAATAATTTTGCATGCGCCTGGCAATGCTAAAACCCCGACTAAATCGTCTGGCTATTTTTTTTTTTAAACTCTTTAAACATTAAACTATAACTTATACAAATTTCATGTTGTCTCAAATACATTTTTGAAAAAAAGTAAATATTTTTAAAAATTTGGGGGTTGATTTAGCCCCGCTAATCGCCAGCCAGGTCTGCATTTCTGTGTTGGGGTATAATAGGGGATGTGTGGGACAAGTTTTCGTGCCAGCCATTGGACTATAAGTAATTAGTATTGTTCGTCCTACAAAATACCCTGCCAACAAAGCTTAAAAGTGGGACAATTTATTGGTGGAAAATGCATGATTAACATTCAGTTTTTTCATGAAAATTTTACTACTAACAGGCATTTTTTTTTTAAATGAACGGCTAACTGGCATTTTTTCCACAATAAAAAAATTGTGAAAATTCAGCATGATTTGAATGAAACGGAAGCTTAAAAGCGTGACCATTTATTGGCGGAAAATGCACGATTAACAGCCAGTTTTTTTCATGAAAATTGAAGTACTGACAGGCATTTTTTTAAAAAAATGAACGGCTAACTGGCATTTTTTCCACAAGAAAAAAATTGTTAAAATACAGCATGATTTGAATGAAAAGGAAGCTTAAAAGTGGGACAATTTATTGACGGAAAATGCACCATTAACAGTCAGTTTTTTTCATGAAAATTGGACTATTAACAGGCATTTTTTTAAAAAAATGAACGGCTAACTGGGATTTTTTCCACAAGAAAAAAATTGTTAAAATACAGCATGATTTGAATGAAAAGGAAGCTTAAAAGTGGGACAATTTATTGACGGAAAATGCACCATTAACAGTCAGTTTTTTTCATGAAAATTGGACTATTAACAGGCATTTTTTTTAAAAAATGAACGGCTAACTGGGATTTTTTCCACAATAAAAAAATTGTGAAAATAGAGCATGATTTGAATGAAAAGGAAGCTAAAAAGTGGGACAATTTATTGGCCGAAAATGCATGATTAACATTCAGTTTTTTCATGAAAATTGGGACTACTAGCACTCATTTTTTTTTTAAAATGAACGGCTAACTGGCTTTTTTTCCACAATAAAAATTGTGAAAATAAATCATGATTTGAATGAAAAGGAAGCTTAAAAGTGGGACCATTTATTGGCGGAAAATGCAAGATTAACAGTCAGTTTTTTCACGAAAATTGGACTATTAACCGGCATTTTTTTTTAAAAAATGAACGACTAACTTGCATTTTTTCCAAGGTAAAAAAAATATGAAAATAATGTATTATTTGAATGAAAAGGAAGCGTAAAAGTGGGACAATTTATCGGCAGAAAATGCACGCTTAACAGTCAGTTTTTTCATGAAAATTGAACTACTAACAGGCCTTTTTTATTAAAAAATGAACGACCAACTGGCAGTTTTTCCACAATATAAAAATTGTGAAAATAAGACATGATTTGAATGAAAAGGAAGCTTAAAAGTGGGACAAATTTATCAACGAAAAATGCACGATTAACAGACATTTTTTCACGAAAATTGCACTACTTACAAGCAATTTTTCTTTAACTGGCATCATTATTAATTTGATGTAAAAATCTTCAAGTTATTTATAACAATATCTTATATGTTACGTTAAAATATTTTTGCTGGAACGAAAAGAATATATTCGTTTAGAGATTCATTTCCTTTTCGTATCAACAAAAATTTTCATTTCTTACTTTTAATATGTAAAAAAGTTTGATATCAATAAAAAATTATGAAGCATACTCGATATTTAACAACAAACTACAAACTATATCACATATACAGAGTATTCTTTAAATAAGAGTCTTTCATATGTTAGTTTTTTGAGCCTTGATAGGTTGTATTGTCAACTTTTTTTTTTAAAGTTTCAGCAATTGATTAGTTCCATATACAAATGAATTATTTATTAATAGCAATAAAAATTAATAATACTGGATTAATATTAAATTAAATAATACTATATAAAATGAAAATAATATCAATTTTCGTAAGTACAAAAAGAAAAAAAAATAAATGATTTTTTGGATAAGTAATACAAAAATTTGACTCACTTTAAATGAGATTCTCCATCATATTAATAATAATTTCTATGAAACTAACCAATAGTACGGTTGCTTCCTTTTAGAGTATAAAAATAACAATGTATTTTTTTTAAATGCAATAATTTGCATTAAAAAAAAAACATTATATATAGCAACAGAACGAAATCTTTGGGTGACCCCGTATAGTGACTAGAAGCGACAACAATCTTTTCTTTTTTTTTTTAATTAGATAAGGAAGCAAAGCAACAATATGGAAAATATACTACCTCTATATGTATAATCATTCAATCCGGCAGTAGATATGGGTATTAGGAATATCTCAGTGCAATTCGGCACTGGCCAAGGGCACCCCGGCTAAAGCCACAGTCAAGCTTTTCACGTGAGTTTGCCAGGTGGAACTCAATTGGAAGAATTTCACTCCACTAAATTCAACTCCGTCGATGTGAACTGGAAAATTTGTTTTTAATAAATGGTAATTTTTTTTTCTAATAGAAAATTACCTTTCATGGGTGTATTATGAGAAGCACGTGCAGAACAAATCAGTCTTGAAACACCTTCGACATTCTGACTGCGAGGTTCTGATTCTTTTTCTTTCTCCTTTTTCTTTCCTAATCTCATAACTAAAAAATAAATATAAGTGTTATAATTTATTATATGATTAAATAAAATTACCTCAAAAGTTAAAAAATTAACATAAGAGACTAAAAAACCATATAAAGAACCAAAAAAATTCATTGAAAAGGTAAAAAAATCGTTTGGAAAAGCAAAATAATGCTTTAAAGGACAAAAAATTAGTATAATAAATAAAAATCTCTATTAACGACTTAGAATTGACTAAAAAAAAAGCTAAAAATGCCTACAATGGATTAAAAATTTGTTAAAACTGATAAAAAAATGACATAACTAGAAAAATAACTAATACCAGCAGGCATTTTCTTTACGAAAAATGTACTACTGGCAGGCTTTTTTTTTCACAGCAACAAAGTTGAGAATAAGGCAATATTTGAAATAAACGAAAGCATTTTATCAAGCAAAAATGCACAACCGATAAAAATTTCTACAAAGGACAAAAATCTCTATAAATAAAATAAATCGGTTGTGTCGCCCCAAAACTTTCCCGATGAATATCCACGAATACTTTTTTCAGATATTTTATATTAAAGTATCAAATTTTTACATTTTTTTATTTTTGACAGGTGCCAGAAAAATAATTTTGACTGTTCTGAATAGAGTTTTTCAAGAGCTTTCAAATGACATATTGCAAGTCAAATTCCATGACTATTGCGTCTACAATTTTTTGATAGTGACACTTCCGTTTGACAGATGTCGTACAAAAACTAATGGATTCTTCTGACGGGTAACGAAAACCCATATACCAAAATAGGGAAATTTTGGGAAAAATTGTTTAAAAAAATAGGAAAAAATTGTGAAAAATCAGGGAAAATTGGAACAGATGGGGAAAATAGTGAAAAACTGGGAAAAGGAGAAAATCGGGAAAAACAGTGACCAATTGGGGAATATTGAGAAAAACATTGAAAAAAGCGAAAAAAATGGAAATATAATCAGGAAAAATAATGAAAAAGAGATAAAATAGGGAAAAATAAAGAAAACTAAAAATAGGGAGAATTGAGAAAAATAGGGAAAATCTGGAAAAGTAAGGGAAAATATTGAAAAATAGGATAAAATCTGGAAAATAGTGTAAAAGGGAAAAAGATGAAAAAATAAGGACAAAAAAAGGGAAGACTGATGAAAAATTGGGGTAATTAAAAGAAAACTGGAAAAATGGCGAAAATAGTGAAAAATTGGGGTAAATATTAAAAAATTTGAAAAATAGGGAAAATCGAGAAAAATTGGCAGAAATCCGGAAAAGTATTGAAAAACATTAAAAAATGTGTAGAGACATAAAAATTAAGAAAAATTATAAAAAATCAGAAAAACTAGGACAAAATCTGGAAAAATAGTAAAAAATGAGGAGAAATTGGGAAAAATAGTAAAAAATTGGAAAAATAACGAAAAATTGGTAAAAAGAAGATAAAATTGTGAAAACCTAGACAAATGGTGGAAAAATAGGGCAAAATAGTAAAGAATAGGGAAAAATCGGACAAAATAGTGAAATATTTTGAAAGAGAACAATAGGAGGAAATCTGAAAAAATAGGGAAAAACAATGAAAACTGGGGAAAACTCTGAAAAAAGTGTAAAATTGGGATAAATTAAAAAAATCGACACATTGGTAAAAATCCGAAAAGATAGGGGGAAATTGGGTAAATCTGAGAAAATCGGGAAAAATCTGGAAAGATGGTGAAAAACATAGAGAAATATGGGAAAATCTTTAAAAATAGTGAAAAATTTAAATAAACATAAAAAAATAAAAATAGGGGAAATCTGGAAAAACAATAAAAAATTGGGGAAAATTTAGAAAAACAGTGAAAAGTTGGAACAAATTAAAAAAATAGGAAAAACAGGTTAAAACTGGGGAAAATCTGGAAAAATGCGGAAAAAAAGGAGAATTTCAGAAAAAATGGCTGGGAAATATAAAAAATTTTAAACAAATATGAAAGTTGGGGAAAATAGGAGAAAGCTACAAAAATAATGAAAAATTTAAATACATTTAAAAATATATGAAAAATCGGGGAAAGTCTGGAAAAATGGTGACAAATTGGAGCAAATAGAAATAAATCGATCAAATGCGTGTCGCGGTGCACGTGAGTTCCCGTCAAGATAATCTTTTATACCTGTCTTCAGTTAGGGGTAGTTAATCCCATGCATTAATTCCCGTCAAGAATTAAAATTGACATTTTAAATTCAATAAGTAACACAAATTTGAAAATGTTTATTAAATAGCATTCACTATGATAATATTAAATGTATAATAATGTATATACTTATGTGAGAAGAATACTCTGAATCTAATTAACTTACTTAAAGTACTAAATTTATAAGATACACATTTTATAAAGTCATATCTTTGAATCGTTTTATTTTGATATTGCTGAATTTTTGAAGCAATAAATTTTTGGCCCTCTCGAACTTCTTTACGTATTGGCCGTTATTCTTTATTAATGCAACTATTTATTCTTACATATTATGTATCAGTTTGAACTTGATTTAATGCTTCGAAAAAAATAAATATGTTGGGGTGATAAATATTACAATAATTACTGAATTTTGCGTGAAAACTTTCGCAACAATTTGTTGTCCTAGAAATATCAGCAGACTGCTCTGCTCAAATGGTCCAACACTGTTGACGGGAATTAATGCTAGGAATTAAACTCTTAATAATTCTTCGACGGGAATTAATGCAAAGAATTTTTGTCCTAATTACTTTTGACGGGGGAATTCGAGTGCGTTCGCGTGTCGGACTTCGCACATTTAGGGTTCCGTACCAAATGTAGAAAATAAGCCAGCTGTGCAGAGGCAGGATTATTAAAGGTCTTTTTAAAATTTTAATCGAACTATAATAAGTCAAAAATACTTGGTAAAAAGATTTAAAGAAGTGAAAGAAAAATAACCTGGCGCATGTGTGTTCGACGAAGAAAAAAAAATATGAATATCACAATCCACATATATAATATAATAACCCATTTTGGAGTTATAGAAGTTAATTTATTATTATTAGTATTATTATTGGTTAAGGCACAATGAAATTGCTCACTTTAAGTTGGCAACAACTGACATGTGACTTGTGACTTGACACGTCTAGCAAGTGTCACTTGAAAATTAACGGTTAACAAAAGAAGTCAAGTTAAGGTTATAAAATAATAAAAGTGTTTTTTCTAATAACTGGCTCTATTTTACAATCCTTCAACACACACGTTTATCAATTATTATAAATAAGTTTTGTATAATTGGGTACATAAGTAAAAATTCAAATTCTGGTATAATCAACAAATTTTTGATATGGAAAAAAGGTCTTATGAAATGGAGGGGGTATCGTTTTAAATGGGTGTTTTGGGTTTCTCATGAAAAACATTTTTATGTTTCAAAAACTTGAAAATTCAAGAGAGGAAAACGAAAAAATTTGTTTTGTATTAAAACTATAAGCTTAAAATGAATTTCCATTGCGAGAAATTCTAAATTACCTGATTTTTAGGGTGTATACGGACGGCTAAAATTATTAATAAATAAAACATATTTAATGGAAGAAATCACTTTGAAATGAAAAAAAAAAATATACGTAGATTGAATCACTAATATTTTTAAAACTATTACATCTGTCTAAAAAAGCCCAAATATTTAACAATTGTTAACTGAAAAATTTAAGAACTGGAAAAGTTTGACATTTATTATTAATATCCAAGTTGTTAAACCAATTTTTAAATATGGCAACATCGCATGTCTTAACACAGAACCACAGTACTGCCGTGCTACTTGAATAGGGAATATCTGCAGAAATCCACTTCTGAGATAATCGTGTTTAAAGTTATTTTATAATGCCGTCTGTGGTTTTGGACAGAGCAGTACAGTATTTTATGAACTTTAGTATGGTCAAATGTATTATTTTGATATATAATAGTAAATACGGTTCGATATCAACTAATATGATTTTTGATAGATAGGCCTTTTTAAACTAATATAGGGCTTGAAAACACTTAAGAGGAAAGGGCCTATGTGTAACAAAATATATTATTTATATGTGACCAAATTTTATTTCTAACGGTTGTTCATTATCCCCAGACGATTCTGGTAGATTTTCCCAAAATATTAATCTGCTTTTGGGAATAATAGGAGATAATCTTGTTAGTAACGTGTGTTTACGTACTTTACTGACTTAGCAGTTAAAATATTTACTTCAATATCATTCCCGTCAAATGTTTTTCTATATGTTAAAGTCTTCCGACCTTTTTTAAATGTCACCTGCACCATATCGCTTAAGTAGGGTCTGGGCGAAATTTTATTCAATTTGTACTGAGATGTACAATCTTTCCATTTAAACATATTTTTTAATGTTATTTCTATGACATTAACTGATTTATTAGCATTTTTTACAGCATCTATAAAATCCGCAAAATCATACACTTTACCTTTTCTTTTAAGGGATACTTCCACTTGATGATGGAATGAGTCTGCGGCCATAAATGTGTGGCCAGGTTCAATGTTGAATTTAAAAATATGTTATTTCTAGCGACGTCTTCTTCAGATGTATTATTTTCTTTTGATGTCGAAGTGGAAGGACGTACTATTATATCACTTAAAACAACAATATTATTTTGTAAACTTTTTCCAGTGTCAGGTTTAATAATAGCTGTACATTCATTTTCATCAAATATCTCAGTAGTAAAGAGTTCGTCATCAGAATCGTCTTCTGGTATTGGAAAATATTCCTCATCATATTGTACCTTCTTTTCTGCGAATATTTATGTTTTATACATTTTAGTTTTTCATTCAATTGTTGATTAAGTGCTAGAGTTAAAAGTTTTTTTCCTCTACTGCTACTACTAGTACCAGCCATTGTAAGCTATAATAATAGCACTGTAAACAAAATTTTATAATATATATTTATTAGAAATTTATAAATAGTAAGCTTACCCCACCAACAATAATTAAAAAAGAGAGACGTCACATAAAACTTGAAGCTATTTGTAGTGGACGTTTCTCTGCTTGTGTGTGTTTTTCAATATTCAATCACAAATGTAAAATATTTTTTATTTTATTTTCATAAGAAAAATTAAAAGACAGTTATATAAATGTTCTAAAGTCAAACAAGTTTTTCATATTGATATTTTTGTTTCTATGGTGTCTGGAAATACGTCGCCAACTTCTAACCATCTTCAAACCTCCAAAAATCAATTGCTATTTCAGCATTATGTAGCTTAAATATCAAATGCACCACACTATTATTACACTTGCTTGCTTGCTTGCTTGTGATTTTAACGTCTCTTTTCTGCTACTAAGGCTAATCTGGACGGGACCTACAGCTTATCGTGGACTCCGAACCACGGTCCTCAATCACCCTAAACCCAGGACTATGCCTTTGTCATTCAGGTGATCTACCGACTAGCAAGTGTGTAATTGTGCCACCAACCCCTATATGTTCCACGAGATATCCGATCTCATCCGGCCTGGTTACCGGCGTGAATGAAGCTGCGCATGACACAAATACCTTTTTGCACTTGCCAAAAGTCTTTATCTGACTTTAATTCCACTTGAGATTCATGGGGCTCGAACCCACGACCCGAACAATGACCAAGTATAAAGGCCAGTGCCCTAACCAACTCGGCCACCGTGTCCGGTTTATTATTACACTTAAACAGTTAAAATTTCATAACACAATCAACACGTCTTGACACGTATAATAGAAAACGTTGAATACTAAAAATTTGCGGGAATATTACCATTTATTTGGTTACGTTACACATCACCTGATCAGCTAGTTTATTAGAGGTGAAGGGCCTATCTGTAATTAAATAAAGCAGATATGCCTTTTCTGTCTACAAATAACAGATATGCCTCTTTACACTAATATTTCTGAAAATAATGTAAATAGACCCATCCATTTTTGTCGTTTGTAAGAGCTATAATGTGTAGTTGGGACTTTTTCTGTTATTAAATTAATAGATCTAGTTGCACTCTATAGTATAATGCCAATTGTAACGAAGTTATTTTTCACCCTGTATAATTAGTACAATTTTTATTTTTTTTTAACCGTAAACACCCTCTCTTATTTTATTTGTTTTAAATCAGTTAAATTACTTTATTCAATTTAGTTAATCGCTACTCCTTTGGAAATTACCGTATTTAATTAATTCTTACTCCTGTTAGTTGCTACTCCTTTGTAATTCTGTAAATTAATTTTTAACACAAATCAGTTTCATTTTCTGTCGCGCATATTTTTATTTTAGTGGGGTTTTGCTAAGTGGGGTTTGAAAAATTTGATAAAAGGCAGGAGCCACGAAAATTCTGGGCTTTTTCTCTCTCTTTCCGCGTAGATCTTTTAAAATACCGAAACCGACTCCGAATCTGTGATACCGTGAACCGGCATTAACTCTTGATAAGACCAACGAAACTGATTAGTGTGTGTGTCTACACTGGGTAAGAAAAAACATTTTGTAAATTTATTTTTATTCGCTTTTATCTGCAACCACATTTAACGCTTGCCAAGTTCCGAAGATTGTAGCCTTTTTTTTTCATTTTAATAAACGTTCAATTTGCTTCCATTGAATTTTCTGTTATCATTGTGCCTTGTAGGGATAAGAGGGACTATCGGGGATTAGAATATCGTCGGGTTTAGATCCCAGGTCTTTTGGAAGGGCAACCCTTGCGTTCTCCGCTAAGCGGGTTCTCATACGGCTGTCATTCCAGACTACCTTATAGTTGACTTTTCTGGCTTTGATTCAGGGATTTGGGAGCATCGCCCTAGTGGTCTCTGCTAAGCAGGATCATAGGGGGCCTTTGCTCAGAGAATCCGGAATTAAAAAAGGAAAAGTCAATAATCTGAAGCTTCCGGAGATATTTTATTTCTTTTGATACGTCCTTTTCTCCACGTTATTATTTTTTCTGATCAAATCATGCTTTTCTAATAGATATCATTTTCCGCTAAACCGGCTTATTTTATAACCGGCATTATTGTAGATTTGTACGCTGTTTCATACTGCTTTTAAAACATATTATTATGGCACTTTCTTCAATCATAGTAAAAAGCGTATTTAACTGTAAATAACTGGTGGTGTTTGGTTTTATTAGTCAGAAGTAATACACGTTTAAGAATTAATAGTTATAAAAGGAATATAGATATTTGAATTTTTTTTATTACAATACAAGCAACCGGTAAATTCAGGTTCGGCACTGTGAAACAATTAAAGCCTGTTTTACACCGTGCATCGCTAAACAGTCTACGACAACAGACCCCTGGAATTACTGTAACCTCCATCTGTTGCTGCCCAGGTACTCTTGAGACCGTAGATCAAGAGGCGGTGGAGAAAACCACCCCAAAAATCTGGCGCCCGAGGCAATCTAGTAGAATACCGAAGCCGTGGGTGTCATAGTGACGTCAAGTATCTTTTGTAGAAAGAAAGCACGTCACACAATAAGTGGAAAAAGCTAAAATTGTAGATAGGCCCTTTTTAATTAACAGGGCAGAGTAGCTCCTATATGAGGTGGAGCTTTTGGGAGACAAATACTCATGATTGTGCGCATGCGTCGTTAATGTTAGATTAGGTTTTTTCTGATTATTTAGAATACAAATAAAAAAAAAACTATTATTTGGATTTAACGGGGGTTAATCAGTAATACAAAATTGCATTTATTTTGCATTTCACAAAAAAAAAATTATGGAATATTTGTCTCCCAATAGCTCCCCCTACTATGAGCCTTATACTGTGACAGAAATAGCTCCTCCTACTATAAGCTGTGACAGAACTAGGACTTTTATGTTTTTTTTAACTTTAATATATTTATTACCCGTATTGATAAGCAAAGACCAGGATTTAGTAGATTTTTTTACGATCAAACGTTTAATTTCAAATATTTAATATTTTTGAGACGTCTTAAGGTAGAACAGTTTAAGAAATAAGCGAAAGATGGCGCCAGTCGTCAATTTAAGTTTGAATTATCTATTTAAGCAAAGATGGCGTTACAATCGAAGTTATTTATTTAATTATATGCTTACCTTTTGCTACAAAATGCCCTATAATTATTGTGTCGCAATGTTCAAGAATAGTTTTTTTAATAGTGATTCAAAAACTAGAATAAAAACGTAATTTCGACGCTAACTTCCCCTTGGTTATTTATGGTATTGGGGTGTAGTATTGCCGGTACTACAGAGAAAACTGTCGACTGTAAACCGAATTTAAATAAATCCGAGTGGCACCATCTTTCTCATATTTGTTTAACTGATCTACCTTCAGTGACAGATTTTTTTTTAATTATAGGTTGAATATAGGTTTAAAAAATAATAAAAAATAAGGGTTAAATTTTTATTACTCAGGTTTTTAATGGCCCATTAAAGTAAAATCAAGCAAACACCCCATTCGTGTAAGAAGTTTAAATGTTAATCTTTTTATTGATCTAATAGAATAACCCTTTAACGTCAAATAAAATATTACTAACACATTTGTTAAAAGCTTTATCTTGATTTGTTTAAATTAACGTGAAAAGTATAGTTAGTATTGTTTGAAATATTGAAACTTCGATATTTTAAATCAGAGGAAACGCTATTTAAATTAATACCTTTTGCTCTTCCATCCATTTGTCTTCTGATTTTTGTTGTATTAACCGCGATTCTGCTTTATTATTTTAGGTATCAATGTTAGAACTTATTTTTAAGTAATATACAACCTGTAACAACTGTGGTGACAACAATAAATCTTATGTGATAGATTGCAAATTAATTTTTGTATTTGTCATTTCGATGACAGCTGATGACATCACTAATTCAACCATTTTACATTATTGGTTCTTTATTTACCATTTTTTGTAGTAATAAATACCAGTATTTATGATTTTAAAGTGTACCAATAAAAAAAAAATAGCAGAAAGTATTCGTGGATAACTGATCTTTAAAACACTTGACCTATTTCGAAAAAAATCGCTAGTGTTCTATTAAATGACAGCTGGCCGCCATGTTGCCAAATCCTCCTTGTCAGTTCTTGTGATTTCAAAATTTCGAAATTAAAAAAAAGTATGTTCCGGGGCGTTTTAAAGAAAAAATTTTTGGGAAATCCATTTTTTTTTTAATATCTTTTAGTGAGAAAAATTTCGTACGGGGTCGCAAAAAACCCAAAAAACGATACCCTCCTTTAATAGATATAAAATTTTTATTATATTTGGAAAAGTAATAAAGATTTAAATATGAAAATTAAAATCATTCAGTATAAAAAAGATGTTCGATAAGATTGAAAAAATTATTTTTGTTGGGGGGTTTTAATTAGAGACGGGAAAATAATTAAAAAAGTCAAAAATTTTTATATAAGGTTTGTAAAAGATTTTAAATTTTGTATTTTTACATGAAATATGTAAAATTTATCTATTTTCAAGTAATAAAAACAAAAAAAGATATTACCTATGAAAAATAAAGAAAGGTTTTTTTTATTTTTTATTTAAATTAAAAGAAAAGTCATAATTTAAAAAAAAAATTTTGGTAGAAGAAAATTTAAGCAGTGAAAAGAAGTAGATCTCAAAATTATCATAGACGAAGAAAAAGGAGAAGAGACACTTGGCAGGCAACTTAAATTTCAAATTTTTTAATAATTATCAGTTTTTTTTTGTACAAATTTATGATTTTTGTGTTATATAGAACCCACTCCCAATAGAGATAATATCAAAATTTTATAATGTTATATGGACATATCATTATAATACTTATTAATTAATATTAACAAATTTTGAAATGCAACGAACAAATTTGTTAATATTAGCGTAACAGACAAAGATAGAAAAAAAATTATAAGATGAAAAACTAAAATACGATTGCACAGATAAAAATAATAAAATATCGAATATCACAATTCGCATAAATACAACGGTACGGAACCCTAAAAATGAGGGAATGGTAAGGAAAACCTATATTTATTACTATATTGGTATTTGTTAATAAAATATACGTACCAATAAACATTATCACCAAATTTCAAGTGTATAGGTCAATAAAAAGTTAAAAAATATTTCGGAACAAAATTTTGTAAAAAATACTGACTTTGGCGGCTTCTCATACCTACGTTTTGCAATATTTTTTAAAAGAAAAAATATGCCTTTAATCTACTCAATGAACTCTATTCAACGATACCTCACTTGATACAGTAGACCAAATTTTCTTTTCAGCGCCCCCCTTTAGCTGTATGGGAGCCCCCTTGAAAACAATTAAAAATATTTTTTACAAGTTATATGGCTTTGGGTCAACAATACGCATATACTGTGAAAATTTGAAGACTCTAGCTCTAACGGTTTAGCAGCTAGACCGGTGTGACAGACGGACGGACGGACGGACACGCGAGTGAGAGCAATAGGGTTCCGTTTTGACCCTATTGGGGTACGGAACCCTATAACCAGGAAAAATTAAGAAGAATGCAAAAAACTTGGCAAAAACAATGAAAAATGGTGAAAATCTGGAAAAACAGTTGAAAATTGGGAAAATAGTAAAATATTGGGAACAAGGAGAAAATCTGGAAAAACAGTGAAACAATCGGTTGTCTCGTCCTAAAACTTTCCCGAAGAGTACCCAGAGACGAAGATTTTTTCAGATATTTAATGTTAAACTTTTTTATTTTTGACAGGTGACAGTTGGAGAAATATTTTTGACTGTTCTGAATAGATTTTCAAGAGCTTTCAAATGACATATTGCAAGTCATATTGCATATTGCATCTGTCATTTTTTTTTATAGTGACCCTTCCGTTCGACAGATGTTGTACAAAAACTAATGCGTTCTTCCGACGGATAACCCAAACCGATATACCAAATTTCAGCTCAATCGGATTAAACGTGTAGCCTATATCGTGGAAGACTACACACAGACAGACAGACAGACAAACTTTCATTTGGAAATGGTTTTAATCCTCAAAATGGATATTTCCATCTTTATCTGGAAAATTTTTTTTAGCTCGTTCACAATACATTACCTTCTCGGAGGTGGGTCGGGAAAGTAAAATTGAGAAAAGTAGGAAAAATTATGAAAAAATTGGGAAAAATAGGGAAATTTTGGGAAAACTGGTTAAAAAAAATAATAAAAAATGGTGAAAAATAAGGTAAAATTGGAATTATTTAAAATATTGTTACTTACTTTTTTGTTTTTTCTCCTTATTTGTTAAGTGCATGGTAAGACTGAGCCCAGACATAGTAGTAGGCGTAGCTTGTAAACCTCTAAATATGGCTTTCAACGAGGTTTTACCATCTTGTTTAGCCTTGTCTTTATCAGTCTTTATAATAGCTTCGCTAAACTTCGATAACTGCCAGTAATCGACTTGTAGTTCGAGAGGTTCCCATGGGGAATCCCGTACTTGTACGTTAGGTGATGACGGTGGAGTTAAAGAAGGTGCTGGAGGACTAGAGCAAATCAAATCTTCTAAATCGACAGATACTGATTGGGATTGATCGGCTGGACCAACTCTAACTTCCTAAATATTATAAAAAAAAAACAGTTAATGTAACATCAAAACTTTCCCGACGAGTATCCAGAAACGAATATTTTTACATCTGTCATTTTTTGACAGTGACACTTTCGTTTGACAGATATCGGACAAAAACTAATGGATAACCTAAACCCATATACCAAATTTCAGCTCAATCGGATTAAACGTGTGGGCTATATCGTAAAAGCATACACACAGACAGACAGACAGACTAAATGGTCTTAATCGTCTCAAGGGATCTTAAAATGTATATTTTCATCTTTCTCGAAAAACTTTTTTAGCTCGTTCACGATACATTTTCTCCACACTCGAATTTGAAAAAACATCAAGACTGCATTTTTTCACAAAAATTTAAAAATACAACAGAAGCAAGAATGCGTTTTCTTGCACACGAATTTGAAAAAATTAAAATAAAAACACATTTTTCCACAAAAAAAATTTGAAAAAAATTCAAAAGTATTTTTTCACAAACGAAATTTGGAAAAAAGCGAAAATGCATTTTCCACATATAAATTGGTATATAAGCATAAAAAAAAACTAAAAAAAAATGCGTTTTTTCACACATACATTGGGGAAAAAGCAACAATAAATTTTCTATATAAAAATTGTAAAGAACAGCATACTTTTTTATACAAATTTGAAAAAAAAAACAAAAGCAAGAATACATTTTTCCTTATTCAAATTTGAAAAAATGCAAAGCGCATTTTATCTCACACAAATTGAAAAAGAAACAAGCAACAATGCATTTTTCTACACGAAAAACTAGAAAAAAACAGCAGAAATGCATTTTTTACACATGAATTAAGAAAAAAGCAAGAATGCGTTTTTCCACACAAAAAATTGAGAAAAACAGCAAAAACGCATTTTTTTTAACAAAGTTGAAAAAAAAAACAGAAGTACGAATGTGGAAAAACCGCAAATACGTATTTTTCCACAAAATTACAAAAAAATTGTTAAAAATGATAAAGAATTGCTAAATTTCAGCATAAATTAAAACCATAATAAAAAAAAAGTGAAAATAGGCAAAAAGTGAAAATAGGCAAAAATCAAAAATAGAATAAGAATCTTAATACAATTTGTAAAAATTGGCAAAAAAGGTAAAAAGGCAAAAAAGTAACAACAGCAAAAAAGGTATAAAATAAAACAAAAAAAAAATGAAAAAAGCAGGAAAAAATTAACAAAAAGTCCAAAAAAAAATGTCAAATAAGAGAGAAAAAATGCAAAATACGCCAAAAAAGTAAAAAAAAAAGTAAGTCATGTTTTAAAAAAGCAAAAAAAAGTAGCAAAAAGGAATGAAAAGCAACAAAAAAAAGGTAAAAAAGAAACAACAAAAAGGCAGAATGGAAACAAATAAAGACAAAAAAATGTCAAACAAGCTCAAAAACTAAAAGCAAAATAAGTAAAAAAAAGTTAAAAAATAAATAAATAAAAAAAGGCAAAATAATGGCAAAAAAGGGAAAAGGGAAAAAATCAACAAAAAGTCCAAAAAAGGCCACATACGACAAAGTAAAGGGAAAAAGGAAAATGGGCCATAAAGGAAAAAAAAAACATAAAAGAAAGTAAAAAAAAAGCAGAATAGAGGAAAAATAAAGACAAAAAAAACCATTAAAAAAAGTCCAAAAAATATGCCAATAACAGGGAAAAAACCAAAATACCAAAAAAGAAGCAAGAGTATGAAAATAAAGGCAAAAAAAGGCAAAAAACGGGTAAAAAAGCAATAAAACAGATAAAAAAAAGCAAGAAAAAGCAAAAAGATGAAAAAGTTAATCAAAAAAAGTTTTAAAGGGGGCAAAAAGGTCAAAAAATGGTAAAAACAAAATCAAAAATGCCGAAAAACGTCAAAATAGGGGTAAAATGGCAAAAAATGCCGAAATGGTAAAAAAACAAAATAATATAACAATAAGAGCAAAAATGGCAAAAAAATTCAAAAAAAGTAAAAAAAAATGGGGTAAAAAAGCAACAACAAAAAGTACAAAAAGCAACAAAAAAGGCAAAAAGGTCAAAAAAGTCAAAAAAAAATTAAAACAGGACGAAAAGTTGTAAAAAGGTTAAAAAAAAACGAAAAAAAGACAAAATAAAGCTAAAATAGAGAGTGGCAAAAAAAGCGACAATGATAAAAAAAGGCAAAAAAGTTTTAAAAAAGAAAAAAAAAGGGGAAAAAGACAACACAACACAACAACAAAAAGACGAAAAAGATAAAAAAAGCAAAATAATGGCAAAAATGACAAAGTAAAGGGAAAAAGGAAAATGGGCCAAAAAAGAAATTAAACATACAAAAAAAAAATAAAAAAAAAACCAGAATAGAGGAAAAATAAACACAAAAAAAAAACAAAAAAAAAGTTTTTAAAAAAGTCCAAAAAATATGCCAAATAAACGGAAAAAACCAAAACACCAAAAAAGAAGCAAAGAGTATGAAAAATAAAGGCAAAAAAGGGGTAAAATAGATTAAAAAAAAGCAAGAAAAAGGCAATAAGTTCAAAAAGTTAATAAAAAAAGGGGCTAAAAGGTCAAAAACAGGGAAAAAAGGGTTAAAACAAAATCAAAAATGCCCAAAAAAGTTAAAATATCGGTACCTAAAAGGGCAAAAAATTCCAAAATAGTAAAAAAGCGAAAAAAAAACTGAAAATAAAAGCAAAAATGGCCAAAAAATTAAAAAAAAAAGGCAAAAAAGGGGTAAAAAAGCAACAAAAAGGTAAAAAAAAGGGAAAAAAAGGTTAAAAAAAAAACAAAAAAAAGACAAAATAAAGAGAGGCAAAAAAGCAAAAAATGATAAAAAAGGCAAAAAAGTTTTAAAAGCAAAAAAAAAGGCAAAAAAGATGTAAAAACGCAACAAAAAAAGGGCAAAAAAGATAAAAAAAAGTTTCAAAAATGTTAATCAAAAAAAGTTTCAAAAATGTTAATCAAAAAAAGTTTTAAAAAAGGGGCAAAAAAAGTTGAAAAAGCAAAAAAGTAAACAGTAAAAAAGGTATAAAACAGTAAAAAATGTATAAAATAAAGCAAAAAAAAGCAAAAAAATAACTGGACAAAAAGAAAGAAAATCGGGGAAAAAATTAATAAAACGTCCAAAAAAAATGTCAAATAAGACAAAATAAAGAGAAACAATGCAAAATACGCCAAAAATGTTAAAAAGTAAAAAAGCAAAGAAAACTTACACAAGTTTTAAAAAAACAAAAAAAGGTCAAAAAAACTAAAAGCAAAATAAGCTAAAAAAGTTAAAAAAAAAAATAAAAAAAGGCAAAATAATGGCAATAATGACAAAAAAGGGAAAAGAAAAAATCAACAAAAAGTCCAAAATAAATAAAAACAAGACAAATTAAAGGGAAAAAGGAAAATAGGCAAAAAAAGAAAACAAAAACATACAAAAAAGTTAAAAAAAAAAAACAGAATAGAGGAAAAATAAAGACAAAAAAAAAGGTTTTTAAAAAAGGAAAAACCCAAAACACCAAAAAAAGAAACAAACGAGTATGAAAATAAAGGCAAAAAGGGGTAAAATGCACCAAAAAAGATAAAAAAAAAGGAACAAAACGGCAAAAAGTTAAAAAAGTCAATCAGGGCAAAAAGATCAAAAAAGGGAAAAAGGGTAAAAAAAATCAAAAATGTCCAAAAAAATCAAAAATTTCCAAAAAAGTCAAAATAGGGGTAAAAGGGCAAAACATGCCGAAATGGTAAAAAAAAGCAAAAATGGCAAAAAAAATCAAAAAAAGTCAAAAAAGGGGTAAAAAACCAACAACAAAAGGTAAAAAAAAGCAACAAAAAAGGCAAAAAAGTAAAAAAAAAATTTAAAACAGGACGAAAAGTTGTAAAAAGGTCAAAAAAAGGGAAAAATGGAAAAAACCAAAAAAAAAAAAACAAAGCTAAAATAAAGAAAAAATAAAGAGGCAAAAAAAAGCAAAAATGATATGAAAGACAAAAGTTTTAAAAAAGAAAAAAAACCGGCAAAAAAGAAAAATAATGGCAAAAATGACAAAAAAAGGGAAAAAACCAACAAAAACCCAAAAAAAGGAAAAATAAGACAAAGTAAAGGGAAAATGGGCCTAAAAAAATATATATATGGCAAGTAAACGGAAAAACCAAAACATAAAAAAAGAAGCAAAAGAGTATGAAAATAAAGGTAAAAAAAGCCAAAAAAGGCAAAAACGGCAAAAAAGGTAAAAAAGCAACAAAAAAGATAACAAGCAAGAAAAAGGCAAGAAGTTCAAAGAGTTAATCAAAAAAGGGTAAAAGATAATCAAAAATGCCGAAAAAAGTCAAAAAATGCCAAAATGGTAAAAAAAACAAAAAAATATGAAAATAAAAGCAAAAAGGCAAAAAGGGGGTAAAAAAAACAACAAAAAAAGGTAAAAAAAAGCAATAAAAAAGGCAAAAAGGCCAAAAAAAAATCAGGACGAAAAGTTGTAAAAGGGTCAAAAAAAGGGAAAAAGGTAAAAAAAAAAAAGACAACGAAAAAGGAAAAAAAAAGATTAAAAAAAGTTTCAAAATTGTTAATCAAAAAAAGTTTTACAAAAGAGGCAAAAAAAGTTTAAAAAAAAAGAAAAAGGGGTCAAAACAAAAAAATCGGTTGTGTCATCCCAAAACTTTCCCGACGAATATCCACGAATACTTTTTCAGATATTTAATGTTAAAGTTTCAAATTTTAACATTTTTTTATTTTTGACAGGTGACAGTTGAAGAAATAATTTTGAGTGTTCTGAATAGAGTTTTTCAAGGACTTTCATATTGAATCTGTCATTTTTTGCTAGTGACACTTCCATTTGACAGATATCGTACTAAAATTAATGAGTTCTTCCTAGGGATAACCCAAACCCATATATCAAATTTCAGTTCAATCAGATTAAACGTGTGGCCTCTATCGTGGCAGAATACACACAGACAGACAGACTTCCCTCTTAATCATCTCAGGTGACCTCAAAATGGATATTTCCACCTTTCATCTCGAAATTTATTTTTATAGCTCGTTCACAATATTTTCACTTGTCGGAAAAGTGTCGGGGGAAAGTAAAATAATAAAATTATTATTATTATTATTATTAATGAAATATACTTACGCTTATAAAAGGAATAAATAATTGACTATTTTCATCGTAACAAGTAAGCATCGCTTCGCCTATAGGAATTTGCGCTAAAGGCGCTGAAGCTGAAACTGATAAATATCGTTGTAACCTTTGTGACAATTCATCGATTTTCAATTCTTGATCGTGAGGAAAGAGCGATTGGTATCCTTGATCGAGAGTCGAAAGATGTCTTGATATGCTGCAATTTCCTAACGGTACTATATATAAACGGGTAAAGAATAGCCATTCGGATGGTTTGCTGGATAACAGTTCGACGTACGGTCTAACGAACCAGCCTATTAGAGTATCGCCACCGATTAAAAGTAGTTTAACGAATGTACCCGGTTTGGCACAACTATTGCAGCTATAAATCATAGAAAAATTTAATATTCAATATAAGGATATCCTTTATGTACTTACTATTTATGAATTTTACTGAAAATAGCTGTAAGTACAGCTTTAGTTTCAACAGCCGATAACGGTTGAAAAACTTTATACTGTCCTCCGAATCTCGAAGCTAATGGGATCGTTAAACTATCAGGACCGGTTAAAAATACAACGCATTCAGGAAGCACAGTTTCTTCAATAGGTAATAACTTTGATACTAACTCTAAAAATACTTTTCGAGACTAAAATAAATAAAAAATATATAAATTTATTTCGATTAAATAAAATATTATTCGAACTTACTGTTGGCGTTTCGATGGGCGGTTCTGAGCTGACGCTGAGTGAATTTTTCTTTTTTTTATCTGATGATGTAGATGATCTGAATAGTTTCGATTTGCGTTCGCTAAGTTCTTGCATGATGTTACTAAATTCGTTATCTCCGGTATGTTTTCGAAATGTTACGGTTTGTTCTCGAGGCGGAGAGCCGGTTTGTGGGTCGCTTTGACCTTCAGGATCTGTATAACAGAAATCTGCATTTCCATCTGATCCTGAAAAAATAATGGGTTAATAATAAAACGGGATTTTTGTTGTTCGAAAGAACATAATAATAGTATATTATATACCAAGGGACTAAAGTGCATCTTTTAATTCCGGGGTGGAAGATTGTTTAATAAAAGACACTTTAGTCCTGTAGTATATACGCTATTTTTTACACCGCGTTTCCCCCCCCCCCTTAAAATTTAAATAATTATTTACATGTTAATTTTGTAAATATTTAAACGTAACAATCAATTCTATTATTTTTAAGTTTCCTTTGACAGTTCTGAATTCAATTAGAATAAACAAGGTAGCTGGTTTCAATTGTTTTTTATTTGCGGGACTAAAATATTGTAGTCCCTTGGGATTAAAAAAATTTAGTCCCAAGGGAGTAAAAGTAGCACTTTTGTCCCGCAAATGCGGGACTAAAGTACTAGTTTCACTCCCCCGCGATGATTTTATAAATGCAAAAATGATTAAAAATTAATTCTTGCTTGGTTACTATGATTACTTTCATCCTAATGTTTTATTTATTAAGAAGCACTAAGAAAATTTTTGTTTAATGACAAAAAAATATTTTTGCTAAATTTTTTTTTTAATTCTAGGCGCTTGTAGAAAAAATATTGTTCCTAACACTTGCGTAAAGTATCTTTTCCCCACTTAATTACATGCCCGAACTCCGCTTCGCGTCGTTCGGGCAACTGCAATTGCGTGCGGAAAAGTATAACTTTTCGCACTTGTTAGGAAAATAAATATTCCTTCTCGGAGGCGGGTCGGGAAAGTAAAATAGGAAAAATAATAAAAAACATAAATATTGGAGAAATAGGAAAAATAGGGAAAAAATGGAAAAATTGGGAAAAATAGGGACAAATTTGGAAAAATAAAGAAAACTAAAGAAAGATAGGGACAAATTTGAAAAAATAGTTAAAAATTGGGAAAAATAAGGATAAATTCTGATAAATAGGGATAAATACGGAAAAATTAGTATAAATATCGAAAGTAATGAACATCTCGAAAAAAAGAAGAAATGAGAAAAAATAGGAAAAAAATAAAAATTGGTAAAATGTAGAAAAAATTAACAAATGGTAAAAAATGAAAAAAAAACTGGAAAAAATAGAAAAAATAGGAAAAATGAGAAAAATATGGAAAAATTAGGGAAAACCGGAGAAAAATATGGAAAAATAATAAAAAATATGAAGAATTGGAAAACAGAAAATAAAGGAAAATAAGCAAAAATATAAATATTAGGTAAAAATAAGGAAAATATGCAAACCTAGGGAAAAATGGAGCAAAATTGCAAAAAAAACTAGGGAAAACCGCAAAAAGAATGGGAAAAATATTGGAAAATCGGAAAAAATAAAGACAGGGAAAAATTTAAAAAACTGAAAAAAAAATTGGCTAAATAGAGAAAAAATGTAGGAAAAATCGGGAAAAATAGGGAAAAATTGTAAAAAATAGGAAAAATCACGCAATATGGGAAAAATTGGGAAATAACAAGGAAAAATAGGAGAAAATGACAAAAAAAAAGGAAAAATTAATGAAAAAATGGAAACGATGAAAAAAATAGGAACAAATAGAGCAAAATGAGAAAAATAGTAAAAAAGTATTGAACAAATTTGAAAAATAGTAAAAAATGGGAAAAAAAACGAAATTCAGGTAAAAATAGAAGAGAAAACATACGCAAAAATGAGAAAAAACCGAAAAAAGACGAGGAAATGGGAAAATAGGGAAAACAGTAAAAAAAATGGAAAATAAGAATAGACAGAAGAAAAAAATAGGACAAATTAGCGAAAAAATAGAAAAAATGGGTAAAATATAAAAAGAAATGGAAAAATATGGGAAATTGGGAAAAATAAAGTTAACTAGGGAAAAATTTGGAAATATAGAAAAAACTACGAAATTTATTGAAAAATTGGAAAAAATAGGGAAAATATGGAAAAATGGTTAAAAATCAGTTAAAAACGGTAAAACAAAAAACATATTACAAAATAGGAAAAATCAGGAAAACATTAGGATAATATGGAAAAATATCGAAATTAAAGATAAACATAAAAAAAGGAAATAGTGAAAAATAAGGAAAAATATGTAGCAGTAAGAAAAATTTTAGAAATTGGAGAAAATTATGAAAAACGAGGGAAATATTGGTAAAAATATGGAAAAATACCGAAAATTAGGCAAAAATGGGGAAAATATGGAAATGGGGAAAATAATGAAAAATAGGGAAATTGTAAAAAATTGAGAAAATTTGGGGAAAACGGGAAAAAATAAGACAAAATGGGAAAAACCCGGGACAAATATAAAAAAAATTGGAAAAATATAAAAAATAATGGGAAAATATGGCAAAATAGGGCAAAATGGGAAAATATGGGACAGCCCAAATTTTTCACAATTTTTTTTTCTATCTTTGTATGTCTGAGTTTTTCTTATTTTTTTCCTGATTTAGAAAAATATGGAAAAATTGGGAAAAATGGGAAAAACTACGAAATTTAGGTAAAAACAGTAAAAAAATTGGGAAAAATGATAATAATTTAGTAAAAATGGAAAAAACATGGGAAAAGTAAGGAAAGTATTGGAAAATAGTGAAAATTAGAGAAAAATAAAGGAAAAAAATTTAAAAATTTGACAAAAATTGGAAAAAATATGAAAAAATGAGAAAAAAATTTTCATAAATTTGGCTAAATGGGGAAATTAAAAAAAAAGGGAAATAGCAGGGGAAACAGGGGAAAATATGGGACAATAGGAAAATACTGATAAGAATACGGAAAAATAGTGAAACATTTGGAAACATGGAAAAAAAGGGGAAAAATAGGGAAAAATTGGGAATTATAGGACAAAATAAGGAAAATCGGGAAAATAGAGAAAAAAATCGGTTGTGTCGCCCCAAAATTTTCTCGAATACTTTTTCAGATATTTAATTTAAAGTTTCAAACTTTGACATTTTTTAATTTTTGACAGGTGACAGTTCAAGAAACAATTTTGACTGTTCTGGATAAAAATTTGCAAGGGCTTTCAAATGACATATTACAAGTCAAACAGACAGACAGATTTCCATCTGGAAATGGTATTAATCATCTCAGGTGACCTCAAAATGGATATTTCCATCTTTATATCGAACAATTTTTTTTAGCTCGTTTCCTTTTTTTTCTAAATTCGATTATGAACAAATGAATTTTTGCTTTTTTTTTCCAAATTCGAGTAAGGAAAAATGGTTTTTTGATGTTTTTTCAAATTTTTATAAATTGTCGCTGTTTTTTCAAATTCATGTGGTAAAAAAATGATTTTTATTTTTTTTCCAAATTTGATTGAGATAAAATGAATTTTTGCTTTTTTCCAAATTCCAGAAAAAATGGATTTTTGATGTTTTTTCAAGTTTTTATGAATTGTCGCTGTTTTTTCAAATTCACATGTTAAAAAAGTGAATTTTTTTTTCCAAATTTAATTGTGAAAAAATGCATTTTTGTTTTTTTCCAAATTCGAGTGTGGAAAAATTTACTTTTTATGTTTTTTCAAATTTTTATGAATTGTCGCTGTTTTTTCAAATTCACATGTTAAAAAAGTGAATTTTTTTTTCCAAATTTAATTGTGAAAAAATGCATTTTTGTTTTTTTCCAAATTCGAGTGTGGAAAAATGCACTTTTTATGTTTTTTCAAATTTTTATGAATTGTCGCTGTTTTTTCAAATTCACATGTTAAAAAAGTGAATTTTTTTTTTCCAAATTTAATTGTGAAAAAATGCATTTTTGTTTTTTTCCAAATTCGAGTGTGGAAAAATGCACTTTTTATGTTTTTTCAAATTTTTATGAATTGTCGCTGTTTTTTCAAATTCACATGTTAAAAAAGTGAATTTTTTTTTTCCAAATTTAATTGTGAAAAAATGCATTTTTGTTTTTTTCCAAATTCGAGTGTGGAAAAATGCACTTTTTATGTTTTTTCAAATTTTTATGAATTGTCGCTGTTTTTTCAAATTCACATGTTAAAAAAGTGAATTTTTTTTTCCAAATTTAATTGTGAAAAAATGCATTTTTGTTTTTTTCCAAATTCGAGTGTGGAAAAATGCACTTTTTATGTTTTTTCAAATTTTTATGAATTGTCGCTGTTTTTTCAAATTCACATGTTAAAAAAGTGAATTTTTTTTTCCAAATTTAATTGTGAAAAAATGCATTTTTGTTTTTTTCCAAATTCGAGTGTGGAAAAATGCACTTTTTATGTTTTTTCAAATTTTTATGAATTGTCGCTGTTTTTTCAAATTCACATGTTAAAAAAGTGAATTTTTTTTTTCCAAATTTAATTGTGAAAAAATGCATTTTTGTTTTTTTCCAAATTCGGTGTGGAAAAATGCACTTTTTATGTTTTTTCAAATTTTTATGAATTGTCGCTGTTTTTTCAAATTCACATGTTAAAAAAGTGAATTTTTTTTTTCCAAATTTAATTGTGAAAAAATGCATTTTTGTTTTTTTCCAAATTCGAGTGTGGAAAAATGCACTTTTTATGTTTTTTCAAATTTTTATGAATTGTCGCTGTTTTTTCAAATTCACATGTTAAAAAAGTGAATTTTTTTTTTCCAAATTTAATTGTGAAAAAATGCATTTTTGTTTTTTTCCAAATTCGAGTGTGGAAAAATGCACTTTTTATGTTTTTTCAAATTTTTATGAATTGTCGCTGTTTTTTCAAATTCACATGTTAAAAAAGTGAATTTTTTTTTTCCAAATTTAATTGTGAAAAAATGCATTTTTGTTTTTTTCCAAATTCGAGTGTGGAAAAATGCACTTTTTATGTTTTTTCAAATTTTTATGAATTGTCGCTGTTTTTTCAAATTCACATGTTAAAAAAGTGAATTTTTTTTTCCAAATTTAATTGTGAAAAAATGCATTTTTGTTTTTTTCCAAATTCGAGTGTGGAAAAATGCACTTTTTATGTTTTTTCAAATTTTTATGAATTGTCGCTGTTTTTTCAAATTCACATGTTAAAAAAGTGAATTTTTTTTTCCAAATTTAATTGTGAAAAAATGCATTTTTGTTTTTTTCCAAATTCGAGTGTGGAAAAATGCACTTTTTATGTTTTTTCAAATTTTTATGAATTGTCGCTGTTTTTTCAAATTCACATGTTAAAAAAGTGAATTTTTTTTTTCCAAATTTAATTGTGAAAAAATGCATTTTTGTTTTTTTCCAAATTCGAGTGTGGAAAAATGCACTTTTTATGTTTTTTCAAATTTTTATGAATTGTCGCTGTTTTTTCAAATTCACATGTTAAAAAAGTGAATTTTTTTTTCCAAATTTAATTGTGAAAAAATGCATTTTTGTTTTTTTCCAAATTCGAGTGTGGAAAAATGCACTTTTTATGTTTTTTCAAATTTTTATGAATTGTCGCTGTTTTTTCAAATTCACATGTTAAAAAAGTGAATTTTTTTTTTCCAAATTTAATTGTGAAAAAATGCATTTTTGTTTTTTTCCAAATTCGAGTGTGGAAAAATGCACTTTTTATGTTTTTTCAAATTTTTATGAATTGTCGCTGTTTTTTCAAATTCACATGTTAAAAAAGTGAATTTTTTTTTCCAAATTTAATTGTGAAAAAATGCATTTTTGTTTTTTTCCAAATTCGAGTGTGGAAAAATTTACTTTTTATGTTTTTTCAAATTTTTATGAATTGTCGCTGTTTTTTCAAATTCACATGTTAAAAAAGTGAATTTTTTTTTCCAAATTTAATTGTGAAAAAATGCATTTTTGTTTTTTTCCAAATTCGAGTGTGGAAAAATGCACTTTTTATGTTTTTTCAAATTTTTATGAATTGTCGCTGTTTTTTCAAATTCACATGTTAAAAAAGTGAATTTTTTTTTTCCAAATTTAATTGTGAAAAAATGCATTTTTGTTTTTTTCCAAATTCGAGTGTGGAAAAATGCACTTTTTATGTTTTTTCAAATTTTTATGAATTGTCGCTGTTTTTTCAAATTCACATGTTAAAAAAGTGAATTTTTTTTTTCCAAATTTAATTGTGAAAAAATGCATTTTTGTTTTTTTCCAAATTCGAGTGTGGAAAAATGCACTTTTTATGTTTTTTCAAATTTTTATGAATTGTCGCTGTTTTTTCAAATTCACATGTTAAAAAAGTGAATTTTTTTTTCCAAATTTAATTGTGAAAAAATGCATTTTTGTTTTTTTCCAAATTCGAGTGTGGAAAAATGCACTTTTTATGTTTTTTCAAATTTTTATGAATTGTCGCTGTTTTTTCAAATTCACATGTTAAAAAAGTGAATTTTTTTTTCCAAATTTAATTGTGAAAAAATGCATTTTTGTTTTTTTCCAAATTCGAGTGTGGAAAAATGCACTTTTTATGTTTTTTCAAATTTTTATGAATTGTCGCTGTTTTTTCAAATTCACATGTTAAAAAAGTGAATTTTTTTTTTCCAAATTTAATTGTGAAAAAATGCATTTTTGTTTTTTTCCAAATTCGGTGTGGAAAAATGCACTTTTTATGTTTTTTCAAATTTTTATGAATTGTCGCTGTTTTTTCAAATTCACATGTTAAAAAAGTGAATTTTTTTTTTCCAAATTTAATTGTGAAAAAATGCATTTTTGTTTTTTTCCAAATTCGAGTGTGGAAAAATGCACTTTTTATGTTTTTTCAAATTTTTATGAATTGTCGCTGTTTTTTCAAATTCACATGTTAAAAAAGTGAATTTTTTTTTTCCAAATTTAATTGTGAAAAAATGCATTTTTGTTTTTTTCCAAATTCGAGTGTGGAAAAATGCACTTTTTATGTTTTTTCAAATTTTTATGAATTGTCGCTGTTTTTTCAAATTCACATGTTAAAAAAGTGAATTTTTTTTTTCCAAATTTAATTGTGAAAAAATGCATTTTTGTTTTTTTCCAAATTCGAGTGTGGAAAAATGCACTTTTTATGTTTTTTCAAATTTTTATGAATTGTCGCTGTTTTTTCAAATTCACATGTTAAAAAAGTGAATTTTTTTTTTCCAAATTTAATTGTGAAAAAATGCATTTTTGTTTTTTTCCAAATTCGAGTGTGGAAAAATGCACTTTTTATGTTTTTTCAAATTTTTATGAATTGTCGCTGTTTTTTCAAATTCACATGTTAAAAAAGTGAATTTTTTTTTTCCAAATTTAATTGTGAAAAAATGCATTTTTGTTTTTTTCCAAATTCGAGTGTGGAAAAATTTACTTTTTATGTTTTTTCAAATTTTTATGAATTGTCGCTGTTTTTTCAAATTCACATGTTAAAAAAGTGAATTTTTTTTTCCAAATTTAATTGTGAAAAAATGCATTTTTGTTTTTTTCCAAATTCGAGTGTGGAAAAATGCACTTTTTATGTTTTTTCAAATTTTTATGAATTGTCGCTGTTTTTTCAAATTCACATGTTAAAAAAGTGAATTTTTTTTTTCCAAATTTAATTGTGAAAAAATGCATTTTTGTTTTTTTCCAAATTCGAGTGTGGAAAAATGCACTTTTTATGTTTTTTCAAATTTTTATGAATTGTCGCTGTTTTTTCAAATTCACATGTTAAAAAAGTGAATTTTTTTTTTCCAAATTTAATTGTGAAAAAATGCATTTTTGTTTTTTTCCAAATTCGAGTGTGGAAAAATGCACTTTTTATGTTTTTTCAAATTTTTATGAATTGTCGCTGTTTTTTCAAATTCACATGTTAAAAAAGTGAATTTTTTTTTCCAAATTTAATTGTGAAAAAATGCATTTTTGTTTTTTTCCAAATTCGAGTGTGGAAAAATGCACTTTTTATGTTTTTTCAAATTTTTATGAATTGTCGCTGTTTTTTCAAATTCACATGTTAAAAAAGTGAATTTTTTTTTCCAAATTTAATTGTGAAAAAATGCATTTTTGTTTTTTTCCAAATTCGAGTGTGGAAAAATGCACTTTTTATGTTTTTTCAAATTTTTATGAATTGTCGCTGTTTTTTCAAATTCACATGTTAAAAAAGTGAATTTTTTTTTTCCAAATTTAATTGTGAAAAAATGCATTTTTGTTTTTTTCCAAATTCGGTGTGGAAAAATGCACTTTTTATGTTTTTTCAAATTTTTATGAATTGTCGCTGTTTTTTCAAATTCACATGTTAAAAAAGTGAATTTTTTTTTTCCAAATTTAATTGTGAAAAAATGCATTTTTGTTTTTTTCCAAATTCGAGTGTGGAAAAATGCACTTTTTATGTTTTTTCAAATTTTTATGAATTGTCGCTGTTTTTTCAAATTCACATGTTAAAAAAGTGAATTTTTTTTTTCCAAATTTAATTGTGAAAAAATGCATTTTTGTTTTTTTCCAAATTCGAGTGTGGAAAAATGCACTTTTTATGTTTTTTCAAATTTTTATGAATTGTCGCTGTTTTTTCAAATTCACATGTTAAAAAAGTGAATTTTTTTTTTCCAAATTTAATTGTGAAAAAATGCATTTTTGTTTTTTTCCAAATTCGAGTGTGGAAAAATGCACTTTTTATGTTTTTTCAAATTTTTATGAATTGTCGCTGTTTTTTCAAATTCACATGTTAAAAAAGTGAATTTTTTTTTTCCAAATTTAATTGTGAAAAAATGCATTTTTGTTTTTTTCCAAATTCGAGTGTGGAAAAATGCACTTTTTATGTTTTTTCAAATTTTTATGAATTGTCGCTGTTTTTTCAAATTCACATGTTAAAAAAGTGAATTTTTTTTTTCCAAATTTAATTGTGAAAAAATGCATTTTTGTTTTTTTCCAAATTCGAGTGTGGAAAAATGCACTTTTTATGTTTTTTCAAATTTTTATGAATTGTCGCTGTTTTTTCAAATTCACATGTTAAAAAAGTGAATTTTTTTTTTCCAAATTTAATTGTGAAAAAATGCATTTTTGTTTTTTTCCAAATTCGAGTGTGGAAAAATTTACTTTTTATGTTTTTTCAAATTTTTATGAATTGTCGCTGTTTTTTCAAATTCCAGAGGTAAAAAAATGAATTTTTCTTTTTTTTTCCAAATTCCATTGTGAAAAAAATGCATTTTTGCTTTTTTCCAAATTCGAGTGTGGAAAAATGCACTTTTTATGTTTTTTCAAATTTTTATGAATTGTCGCTGTTTTTTCAAATTCACATGTTAAAAAAGTGAATTTTTTTTTTCCAAATTTAATTGTGAAAAAATGAATTTTTGCTTTTTTCCAAATTCGAGTGTGGAAAAATGCACTTTTTATGTTTTTTCAAATTTTTATGAATTGTCGCTGTTTTTTCAAATTCACATGTTAAAAAAGTGAATTTTTTTTTTCCAAATTTAATTGTGAAAAAATGCATTTTTGTTTTTTTCCAAATTCGAGTGTGGAAAAATGCACTTTTTATGTTTTTTCAAATTTTTATGAATTGTCGCTGTTTTTTCAAATTCACATGTTAAAAAAGTGAATTTTTTTTTCCAAATTCAATTGTGAAAAAATGCATTTTTGTTTTTTTCCAAATTCGAGTGTGGAAAAATGCACTTTTTATGTTTTTTCAAATTTTTATGAATTGTCGCTGTTTTTTCAAATTCACATGTTAAAAAAGTGAATTTTTTTTTCCAAATTCAATTGTGAAAAAATGCATTTTTGTTTTTTTCCAAATTCGAGTGTGGAAAAATGCACTTTTTATGTTTTTTCAAATTTTTATGAATTGTCGCTGTTTTTTCAAATTCACATGTTAAAAAAGTGAATTTTTTTTTTCCAAATTTAATTGTGAAAAAATGAATTTTTGCTTTTTTCCAAATTCGAGTGTGGAAAAATGCACTTTTTATGTTTTTTCAAATTTTTATAAATTGTCGCTGTCTTTTCAAATTCACATTGTAAAAAAATGAATTTTTTTTCCAAATTCAATTGTGAAAAAATGAATTTTTGCTTTTTTCCAAATTCCAGTGTGGAAAAATGGTTTTTTGATGTTTTTTTCAAATTTTTATGAATTGTCGCTGTTTTTTCAAATTCACATGTTAAAAAAGTGAATTTTTTTTTTCCAAATTTAATTGTGAAAAAATGAATTTTTGCTTTTTTCCAAATTCGAGTGTGGAAAAATGCACTTTTTATGTTTTTTCAAATTTTTATAAATTGTCGCTGTCTTTTCAAATTCACATTGTAAAAAAATGAATTTTTTTTCCAAATTCAATTGTGAAAAAATGAATTTTTGCTTTTTTCCAAATTCCAGTGTGGAAAAATGGTTTTTTGATGTTTTTTTCAAATTTTTATGAATTGTCGCTGTTTTTTCAAATTCACATGTTAAAAAAGTGAATTTTTTTTTTCCAAATTTAATTGTGAAAAAATGCATTTTTGTTTTTTTCCAAATTCGAGTGTGGAAAAATGCACTTTTTATGTTTTTTCAAATTTTTATGAATTGTCGCTGTTTTTTCAAATTCACATGTTAAAAAAGTGAATTTTTTTTTTCCAAATTTAATTGTGAAAAAATGCATTTTTGTTTTTTTCCAAATTCGAGTGTGGAAAAATGCACTTTTTATGTTTTTTCAAATTTTTATGAATTGTCGCTGTTTTTTCAAATTCACATGTTAAAAAAGTGAATTTTTTTTTCCAAATTTAATTGTGAAAAAATGCATTTTTGTTTTTTTCCAAATTCGAGTGTGGAAAAATGCACTTTTTATGTTTTTTCAAATTTTTATGAATTGTCGCTGTTTTTTCAAATTCACATGTTAAAAAAGTGAATTTTTTTTTTCCAAATTTAATTGTGAAAAAATGCATTTTTGTTTTTTTCCAAATTCGAGTGTGGAAAAATGCACTTTTTATGTTTTTTCAAATTTTTATGAATTGTCGCTGTTTTTTCAAATTCACATGTTAAAAAAGTGAATTTTTTTTTTCCAAATTTAATTGTGAAAAAATGCATTTTTGTTTTTTTCCAAATTCGAGTGTGGAAAAATTTACTTTTTATGTTTTTTCAAATTTTTATGAATTGTCGCTGTTTTTTCAAATTCCAGAGGTAAAAAAATGAATTTTTCTTTTTTTTTCCAAATTCCATTGTGAAAAAAATGCATTTTTGCTTTTTTCCAAATTCGAGTGTGGAAAAATGCACTTTTTATGTTTTTTCAAATTTTTATGAATTGTCGCTGTTTTTTCAAATTCACATGTTAAAAAAGTGAATTTTTTTTTTCCAAATTTAATTGTGAAAAAATGAATTTTTGCTTTTTTCCAAATTCGAGTGTGGAAAAATGCACTTTTTATGTTTTTTCAAATTTTTATGAATTGTCGCTGTTTTTTCAAATTCACATGTTAAAAAAGTGAATTTTTTTTTTCCAAATTTAATTGTGAAAAAATGCATTTTTGTTTTTTTCCAAATTCGAGTGTGGAAAAATGCACTTTTTATGTTTTTTCAAATTTTTATGAATTGTCGCTGTTTTTTCAAATTCACATGTTAAAAAAGTGAATTTTTTTTTCCAAATTCAATTGTGAAAAAATGCATTTTTGTTTTTTTCCAAATTCGAGTGTGGAAAAATGCACTTTTTATGTTTTTTCAAATTTTTATGAATTGTCGCTGTTTTTTCAAATTCACATGTTAAAAAAGTGAATTTTTTTTTCCAAATTCAATTGTGAAAAAATGCATTTTTGTTTTTTTCCAAATTCGAGTGTGGAAAAATGCACTTTTTATGTTTTTTCAAATTTTTATGAATTGTCGCTGTTTTTTCAAATTCACATGTTAAAAAAGTGAATTTTTTTTTTCCAAATTTAATTGTGAAAAAATGAATTTTTGCTTTTTTCCAAATTCGAGTGTGGAAAAATGCACTTTTTATGTTTTTTCAAATTTTTATAAATTGTCGCTGTCTTTTCAAATTCACATTGTAAAAAAATGAATTTTTTTTCCAAATTCAATTGTGAAAAAATGAATTTTTGCTTTTTTCCAAATTCCAGTGTGGAAAAATGGTTTTTTGATGTTTTTTTCAAATTTTTATGAATTGTCGCTGTTTTTTCAAATTCACATGTTAAAAAAGTGAATTTTTTTTTTCCAAATTTAATTGTGAAAAAATGAATTTTTGCTTTTTTCCAAATTCGAGTGTGGAAAAATGCACTTTTTATGTTTTTTCAAATTTTTATAAATTGTCGCTGTCTTTTCAAATTCACATTGTAAAAAAATGAATTTTTTTTCCAAATTCAATTGTGAAAAAATGAATTTTTGCTTTTTTCCAAATTCCAGTGTGGAAAAATGGTTTTTTGATGTTTTTTTCAAATTTTTATGAATTGTCGCTGTTTTTTCAAATTCACATGTTAAAAAAGTGAATTTTTTTTTTCCAAATTTAATTGTGAAAAAATGCATTTTTGTTTTTTTCCAAATTCGAGTGTGGAAAAATGCACTTTTTATGTTTTTTCAAATTTTTATGAATTGTCGCTGTTTTTTCAAATTCACATGTTAAAAAAGTGAATTTTTTTTTTCCAAATTTAATTGTGAAAAAATGCATTTTTGTTTTTTTCCAAATTCGAGTGTGGAAAAATGCACTTTTTATGTTTTTTCAAATTTTTATGAATTGTCGCTGTTTTTTCAAATTCACATGTTAAAAAAGTGAATTTTTTTTTTCCAAATTTAATTGTGAAAAAATGCATTTTTGTTTTTTTCCAAATTCGAGTGTGGAAAAATGCACTTTTTATGTTTTTTCAAATTTTTATGAATTGTCGCTGTTTTTTCAAATTCACATGTTAAAAAAGTGAATTTTTTTTTTCCAAATTTAATTGTGAAAAAATGCATTTTTGTTTTTTTCCAAATTCGAGTGTGGAAAAATGCACTTTTTATGTTTTTTCAAATTTTTATGAATTGTCGCTGTTTTTTCAAATTCACATGTTAAAAAAGTGAATTTTTTTTTTCCAAATTTAATTGTGAAAAAATGCATTTTTGTTTTTTTCCAAATTCGAGTGTGGAAAAATTTACTTTTTATGTTTTTTCAAATTTTTATGAATTGTCGCTGTTTTTTCAAATTCCAGAGGTAAAAAAATGAATTTTTCTTTTTTTTTCCAAATTCCATTGTGAAAAAAATGCATTTTTGCTTTTTTCCAAATTCGAGTGTGGAAAAATGCACTTTTTATGTTTTTTCAAATTTTTATGAATTGTCGCTGTTTTTTCAAATTCACATGTTAAAAAAGTGAATTTTTTTTTCCAAATTTAATTGTGAAAAAATGAATTTTTGCTTTTTTCCAAATTCGAGTGTGGAAAAATGCACTTTTTATGTTTTTTCAAATTTTTATGAATTGTCGCTGTTTTTTCAAATTCACATGTTAAAAAAGTGAATTTTTTTTTTCCAAATTTAATTGTGAAAAAATGCATTTTTGTTTTTTTCCAAATTCGAGTGTGGAAAAATGCACTTTTTATGTTTTTTCAAATTTTTATGAATTGTCGCTGTTTTTTCAAATTCACATGTTAAAAAAGTGAATTTTTTTTTCCAAATTCAATTGTGAAAAAATGCATTTTTGTTTTTTTCCAAATTCGAGTGTGGAAAAATGCACTTTTTATGTTTTTTCAAATTTTTATGAATTGTCGCTGTTTTTTCAAATTCACATGTTAAAAAAGTGAATTTTTTTTTCCAAATTCAATTGTGAAAAAATGCATTTTTGTTTTTTTCCAAATTCGAGTGTGGAAAAATGCACTTTTTATGTTTTTTCAAATTTTTATGAATTGTCGCTGTTTTTTCAAATTCACATGTTAAAAAAGTGAATTTTTTTTTTCCAAATTTAATTGTGAAAAAATGAATTTTTGCTTTTTTCCAAATTCGAGTGTGGAAAAATGCACTTTTTATGTTTTTTCAAATTTTTATAAATTGTCGCTGTCTTTTCAAATTCACATTGTAAAAAAATGAATTTTTTTTCCAAATTCAATTGTGAAAAAATGAATTTTTGCTTTTTTCCAAATTCCAGTGTGGAAAAATGGTTTTTTGATGTTTTTTTCAAATTTTTATGAATTGTCGCTGTTTTTTCAAATTCACATGTTAAAAAAGTGAATTTTTTTTCCAAATTTAATTGTGAAAAAATGAATTTTTGCTTTTTTCCAAATTCGAGTGTGGAAAAATGCACTTTTTATGTTTTTTCAAATTTTTATGAATTGTCGCTGTCTTTTCAAATTCACATTATAAAAAAATGAATTTTTGCTTTTTTTCTCTAAATTCGATTGTGAAAAAATTCATTTTTGCTTTTTTTCCAAATTCGAATATAGAAAAATGAATATTCTTGCTGTTTTTTCCAATTATTTAGCCAGAAAAACTCAATAAGAAGAAAATAATAATATTGTCTTACCTGAGCAAGTTTTTTCTTCGGTTTTTTCCGATTCCACAAACGGTATCGTGCTATTATCTAAAAGACTGCGACTACTACTAAAAAATGGACGTAAACTGGGTTTTGGTGTACTTGATATGGACATTGTATCTTGTTCTCCACCGGAATCATCATCGCAGCTCAACGACTCCAATTCTTGAAATAAAGCTTGAATATCACTCGGATTATCTAAACAATCACGCACCCTTCCACCTACCAAACAAAAAATAACAATAAAATCAGGGTTCGAAAATATCATGATATTTATATAAATATCATATCACATGATATATATCATTTTTTTTTAATTTAATTATTTAATTAAAAAACAGTGTATTGTTTCTTGCACAAACTAAATTTTAACACAAAAACATTAACAAAAACCGTTTATTCTAAACAATAAAACCCTTTATTCTAACTCAAATTAAAAATACTGACAAACAGAATGCTTTGGTTTTGGCACAACAATTAACACAAAGGGGAAACACAGAAAGCGATTATTTGCAGTGTTACCGTTTTCAATAAACCGTATTCTACCAACATTTCGATAATAAACTACCAAAATCTACTATCTAAATCTAACCCGTGTATTAAAGAAAGAATGAAATATAACACTGTTTATATTTATTTTATTAAAAGAAGTCTTAACTATCTAAATCTAACCTGTCTATTAGAAAAAAAGAAAATATAGCTTTCTCTTTCCACTTAAAACTTATTCTCCATTACGTTCCCTATTGTTTTCCACTTTCCCCTATTTTATTATTCCACTCTTTCCACTTCTTTTTTTCTACATTTTCTCCTATATTTTTTACTAATTTATTTGTGTCATACTTTTTTGTTCCACTTTTTCCCGTTAAAATTTTTTTTCTACTTCTTTCCCAATTTTTTTCACTTTTCCCCTACTTTTTTCCACTTTTTCCCCTACTTTTTTTATATTTCAAACTTTTTTCACTTTTTCCCCGACTCATTTTTTCTCCTCTATTTTTATTATTTCAATTTTATTCTGCATTTTTTCCACCATCCTTTTATCATCTACTTTTTTACCAATTTTTTTATATTTTAAATTTTGTTTCCAATTTTTTCCCCCATTTTTTTAGTTTCAAACTTTCTTTCCCCTTTTTTCCTAACTTATTTTTTCTCCTGTTTTTTCAGTAATTTTTTTGTTTCTAAATTTTTTCCCATACCCACTTTTTTAATAATTTCTTTGTGTTCCACTTTTTCTCCTCGAAAACTTTTTCCACATCTTTCCCTATTTTTTTTCACTCTTTTTCTCACACATTTTTTTACAAATTTCTTTGTGTCAAACGTTTTTTGTTCCACTTTTCCCCTTAAAACTTTTTTCCATTTCTTCCCCTATTTTGTCACTTCTCCCTTACTTTTTTATTTTATCCTTTCCCCTACTTTTTTATTCCACCCTTTCCCCTACTTTTTTTCACTTTTTCTCCTACATTTTTTACTAATTTCTTATTTCTTTGTCAAACTTTTTTCCACGTTTTCACTAATTTTTTTATAATTTAAAATTTGAAACTTATTTTACCAATTTTTCACCTACTTTTTTACCACTTTTCGCCCCAGCCTCTTTTCCGCTACTTTTTTAGTTTCAAACTTTTTCCCAAATTTTTTTATATAAAATCTTTGTTTTTTATTTCCAATTTTCTCCCCTCCCTTTCTATCAGTACCAATGGAGTGGTAAGGGGGAAAGATAGGGGGAAAGAAGAAAATAGTTACTCAAAGAAAGTGATATTTTCGTAAAAAAGTGGAAATTTGACAGAAACTGACAATAATGAGAAAAAATGGGTAGTTTTTGAAAAAAAAGGAGGAAAACAGGGTAATTTCAAAAAAAAAAGTGACAAAATTTGAAATAAAAGAGGGGAAATTTAAGACGAAAAAGTTAGAAAATTTGAAAGAAAAGAGGGGAAATTTTGGAGGAAGAGGGGAAATTTGAGAAAAATAACAAAACTGAAAAAATAAGAGGTAATTTTAAGAAAAAAAAGGGGGTAATTTTAGAAAAAAGGGGGTATTTTCAGAAAAGTGACAAAGTGAAAAGAGGAAAAATTTTGGACAAAAAAATTAACATCCTCATTTTTCTTAAAAATCTACTAATTTAGTAGGAAATCTACTGAAAACGGTAACCCTGATTATTTAGGATAGAGGATGTAAGTAAAAGCAATAACAAAATAAATCGTGGCGAAGCTGGGAATCCCAAAATCGGCGCGGGGATGCTTGCGCAACAACCGAATAAATCGCTACTGATATGGGATTTTTAATACAAATCCCGATGCACGTCATAGATCATTTATGATGTCAGGTCAGGACGTTACAGTGTTGCCTGCTCGTCAGAATAGTCGATGAATGTAGGAATTTTCGAAAATGTAAGGTTATCTTGTTTGGCCTTGTTGTTATTTTAAACGTTGTGACTGCAGGCACGCCAACGTGCCGCGATATATTAAATTAGAGGCACGTTAATTGAGGCATACGTTATTTCGCTTAAATAATAAGTTAACTAATTTTAATGAAATGTGAAAATCAAAATACTTAAAACTGAGGCCGAGACTACACACACGTTAACCTATGGATAATTTCAGAAATTCCCCACACGTTAAAACATTAAACTTTGTTATCTGATCTAAAAAAAAATATTTATTTAATAAAAGTAGTCTTTACTATCTAAATGTAGCCTGTGTATTTAAAGAAATATATTTATTTTATTAAGAAAAGTCTTGACTATCTAAATCTACCCTGTGTTTAAAAAATAAATAAAAGGCAATGTGGGATTCGATCCCCGGGACCACTTCACTATTAGCGGGCACTATGTCACGCGGCTACCAAAGATCATGCTTAAATTTGTTCAAACTTATTATTTAAGCGAAATAACGTATTGAAACGTTCCTACCCTAGGTCACTTAATCGCTTATTAATTCCCATTTTTAATTACTATTTTCCTATATTTTTCTATTTCCGTAGAATTATTTTACTTATAAATTCTAATTTTATTTTTCCCTGTATAAAATTTACGCTTCAAATATTTCTCTTAAAATTCGTAAAAGACTCAAAATAGCTAAAAAGTTGTCCTTAGGAATGCAGTTATCTACGATAACATAAACAAATTGGCGATTACGAGTCGCAATAGGGTAGATTCTCACTACGCAGTTACAATGCCTACGTCACGAAATGAGATAATTTCTGGGTATAAAAAGGGCATAAAATGAGAAATAAAATTAGTATGAAAATTTTTTACCATCGCCTAAACTATCTAACAGTACCTACGCTTCGCTTCGAGAAAGAATAAATAAAAAACCAGCCAGTAAAATTACCCATCGACGAAAACAACAATTATTTTGTAGACACGTGTCTACTACCAACTCCAACCCCGTAATAATTATTTGTAGGCCTTTACCTATCGTATAGAAAACAACTGTCCATAAAACCAAAGAGAAAATAAGTAAAGAAAAATAATCCAAAATTCGTTACAAAATAAAAATATCTATCTAAATAAAATGTCTCAAAAACACCCAAAATTCAAAATCCGGGGAAGAAAATTCATATTTAATTTGCGTCCGGACAAGTAAACCATTTGTTTAATTGACCGTTCACAGCGGCGCGCCGTTGTGTGTTCGGAAGGGTTAAGTCAGGAGTCTCATTTACCAATTACAACAATACACAATACATTACACAGAAAATCTTGTGTTTTTATGAGTTGGTCAAGATTGTTACTATGTCTATTAAGGTACGGTCCCTTTTAAACAAAAAAAGAATTAATTATTTTGGGACGGTAGGAGGCAATGTGATCTCCCCTCCCCGTGAAATTTTCCCAATGAGGGATGTCGCAGACGGCAATAGACCCGCGGGCATTCCATCTTCCTACCTGAATGATTAGGACATTATTGACCATAGTAATTACACGTGATTTCAAATCACTCAATTAAAAAGGTTATAAAATAGAAACAAACAGAAATATAAAAATAATTACACAAACACAAAATACAAATTGGTAAAATGTGACAAATGTCTTCTCTTTCGTCCACCCAGTGGCGGGTCTCTGTGAGGGGTCCTCACATACAAATAGAGTAAAGAGTAAATAATGTTTCAAAGTTTTGATTTTTGTAATTGTCATAAAAGGTTGAAATTACGGAATATACGATTTGAAGGTTTTTCAGTGTTTTATTTTTTTACTTGCAGCAAACTTTACTATAACGAATAAAAAAATATAGCACAACTGGGTCCTTTAACAATACTAGACGATCAGGTATATTTTATGATAAATTTGAGTATAAAAGTTTCTTACCGAAATGGCCATCGGTTTGTTACTTTGTACTCGCCTTTTTCATGAGATAAATGGCCAGGGGGGTGGGAGGTTACAGTATAATGACGCAATTCACGTCAGCGTGCCTGCAGTCACAGCGAAACAATAGAGATATTAAAAATTGTTGGAAATTCATATAAATATTAATTTTATAAATTTCTGGAAATATTCGAAGAATATATTCGATAAAAAAAAATTTAAATAATAATTTAATTGCCAGTGTCACACTGTTTCTTCTTTCTCAGTTGTATGCAGTGTTGACAGATCTAAAATGGCCAATGCAAAAAAAAACGAAAGAAGTCACAAAAAACGCAAGCAAACGAAAAATATTGCAAAAAATCGGAAAAAAATCGCAATATCGCAAAAAAATCGAAAAAAATTAAAAAAAAAACGGAGTAATCAGAAAAAATAAAAAAAAACACAAAATTAGAAAAGAAACGAGAACAACGGCAAAAAATGAGGAATAATCAGAAAAAGGTAGAATTGAAAAAATGGGAAAAATCAGAAAGAGCAAGAAATAATCGAAAAAACCGAAAAATCAGAAAAAAAACAAAACTGAAAAATTAGAAAAAGAACCAAAAAAAAAAAATTAGAAGAATTGAAAAAATATAAAAAAAAAACAAGAAACAAAAATGGAAAAATCAATGGAATGGGAAAAAACTAAAAAAACAAAAGAAAGATTTAGAAAAAAACTCGAAAACAGTGAGAACAATGAGGAAAAATTAGAAAAAAAAATCAAAAATATGGAAAAACCAGAGAAAAATGGGAAAAACAGAAACCATTGGATAAAATTAAAAGAAAAATCAGATAATATCGCAAAAAAAAGAAAAAATTGGAAAAATAGGAGAAATAAAAAAAAATTAAAAAAATGTTGTAAAAAAAGCTAGAACATCAATAAGAAAAAAAATGAGGAAAAATTGGTAAACAATCGAATAAACCACAAGAGATAAGAAAAACAGAAAAAATAAATAATAGACAAAAAAAGCAAAAACGAGAAAAATTAGTAAAAAACGAGAAAAAAATAAATAAACTGAAAAAATCGAAAAAAACGGTAAAAAAATAGAAAAACGAGAAAAAACCAGAAAAAACTGGAAGATTCAAAAAATCAGAAAGAAAAATCAAAAAATTTTGGAAAAAAAATTGTAAAAAACGCAAAAAAATGAAACAGAAGTCGCAAAAAATGCAATCAATCAAAAAATATCGCAAAAAATCACAAAAAAAATCCATAAAATTGCAAAAAATCGCAAAAATATCGCAATAAAATTCCAGAAAATCAAAGGAATGAAAAAATTAGAAAACGAAAGAAAGAAATAAAAAAAAAACAGAACAATAAGAAAAAATGAGGAAAAAATTAGAAAAAATAAAAAAGAAATCAGAAAAAAGGCGTTTTTTTACGATATTTTTCGATTGCTTCTGAAAAAAAGTAACAGTGAGATTTATTATTTAAATTTTTTTTATTGAATAGGGGGCATTCCACGCCAACTCAGCACTCGATCCCACGCGACCCTCTCAGTTCTGCCTCAAAATTGATACATCGGTTAGTTCTATCGAAAGAAGGATATTCCAATATTTTCAGCCCCTAAGACCCCTCCCTGTCACCAGGGGGCCAAAAACAAGTTTTGGGGCTTAGTTTCACTTCCAGGTGTCTAAAATCGTTCCCTGACGCGGTATTTTGGACTAAAAAAATGATCAAAAATACATAAGAGATGTCAAATTTCCCGTAGAACACGATGCCGCCAACCGTTTTTCGATATCTGGCAAGGGCGGCCTCAAAAACGCGAAAAACTGCGCTCTGATGAAAAATCTGATATCTCAAAAACGTACGCATGAAATTGGCTGAAAATTTACCAGAAGGCTCTTCGATTATTGCTCTTTCGAATGTACATACGCACGTGGTGATCATTGTATGTAAAAAAAAAAGTTACACGCGTTTTACTGGCTTTATAAGGGATTTTCTGCAATTTTTTCATTATAACCACTCCATTGGCCCTATCCAGTTGGGTGTTTGTTGGACTGTTCTCTCTCTCTCTCTCAAATGATACCTTTTGTCTGTCCCCAGGCCTCACAAACACAGAAAGTCTCCTCTCCGCTTGTTATTAGAGGAAAAATTATTTATTCAATGATTTCTTTCACGGTTTTTCGCAAAATTTTTGATTTCTGAATTATATTGGATTCCAAATGCGCTTTTTTGCCAATAATAAATAATGGAATCCATAGTCTCTTTATTATTAATGGAACTGAACTACAAGAAATGTAAATTTCCTCAAAAATCAAAAATTTGTCGAAAAACCATGAAAGAAATCATTGAAAAAACAATTTTTTCTCTAATACCGAGCGGAAAGGAGACTTTCTGTGTTTGTGAGGCCTGGGAACAAAAGGTATCCTTTGAGAGAGAGAACAGTCCAACTAACACAAAACTGGATAGGGCCAATGGAGCGGTTATAATGAAAAAATTGCAGAAAATCCCATATAAAGCCAGTAAAAGGCGTGTAATCTTTTTTTTACATATAATGCAATTTCATGCGTACGTTTTTGAGATATCAGATTTTTCATCAGAGCGCAGTTTTTCGTGTTTTTCAAGCCGCCCTTGCCAGATATCGAAAAACGGTTGGCGGCATCGTATTCTACGGGAAATTTGACATCTCTTATGTATTTTTGATCATTTTTTTAGTCCAAAATTCCGCGTCAGGGCACGAGAAACCGATTTTAGACACCTGGAAGTGAAACTAAGCAGGGAGAGGTCTTGGGGGGCCAAACATTTTGGAATATCCTTCTTTCGATAGTACTAACCGATGTATCAATTTTGAGCCAGATCTGAGAGGGTCGTGGGATCGAGTGCTGAATTGGCGTGGAATGCCACATAGATTTTTCTAATATTTTCAGAAATTTATAAAATTAATGTAAGTATTTATCTTTGCATTTCGAATAATTTTTAATATCTTTTTCACGTTCTATTAAAATTAGTTAACTCATTATTTAAGCGAAATAACGTATGACGCAATTCACGTGCCTCTAATTTAATATATCGCGGCACGTTGGCGTGCCTGCAGTCACAGCGTTTAAAATAATAACAAAGCCAAACAACATAACCTTACATTTTCGAAAATTCCTACATTCATCGACTATTCTGACGAGCAGGCAACACTGTAACGTCCTGACATCATAAATGATCTATGACGTGCATCGGGATTTGTATTGAAAATTCCATATTATACTTTTGTACAAGAGCATATTGAGAAATTTTCGGATGTTTAAAATGGTGGAAAACATTTTTAATTTAATAAATAAAATTATCGATTATATCAGGATATAAATATCGGATATATATATGTTTCCACCCCCGATTTAGGCTTACCCAATAATTTTTGGCAAAAATGGCGAGAAGCGTCGATTTTTGATTTGAGGGGGACAAAATTTTTGATAACAAACATCACTCTAACGTTAACCCCCTTCACCCCTTGCCCCTCATTTAAAATTTAAATAGGGAACTTACCATGTGTGGCACATCAGGGAAAAGGTAATTCAATGCAGAATTGAAATCACCAAGTTTAATTTTTTTACTACCCCCCTGAACAGAAATACCGGGTGTTTTTTCCTACCCTCACTTTACTCACGCACAATAATTTTTGAGAAAAATAGTGAGACACGTCGTCGACTTTTGATTTAAAGGAAACGAAATTTTTGACAAAATTCTTGTCTAACATTTTGAAAAATTTGCCCTATGAATTAATTTATTGACGTTCTTTTACAATTCTGAATTGGGAAACGGCATATAAGTACATTGTTAATACGAACTGGTTTTTCTGCTGCCTACCGCAGTTGTCGCTGTAAAATATTACTTCCAGTCCCTCAGAATGTTCATCTACTTTATAGTTCACTCTATGCGATTTAAGATACTCTAAAATACAAGAACCAATCTCATTTGACCCCCTATTAGCTTCACCTTCGTGCCACAAAAAGCTCTGCACGGCTTTTGTTTTCAAATCGTAGACTACTTGAAGATCGTAAACAGCTACTACAACATTTGGATCTGTAGATTCTCTATCTTTCGTTTTTACTTTCCGAACAACAGAGTTGTATAGAAGGAAAGTATTGCGATCATGATATTTTGACCATATCCAGATTTTAACTGATCTTTACGTTTTGAGGTTACCTGAATCTATTTATACCATTTTTAGCATGATGTCTGTCTGTGTGTGTGTGTCTGTGTGTGTGTCTGTGTGTCTGTGTGTGTGTGTGTGTCTGTGTGTGTGAACACGATAGCGTCTAAACGGCTGAATCGATGTAGATGAAATTTTATATACATATTTAGGGTAACAAGGAGACGACCTGTATAGATTTTGGAGTTAATCGGACAACCGGAAGTGACAGTTGCTATAAGTGATGACGTCATTACTAAACAAGATGGCAACAAAGTTTTACACATATATTTTTTATACGTTATACTTTAATTTCGAATGATTAAAATTTTTAAAAACGTTTGCCATTGTTGCCAGATTTATCAAAAAGTATTTTTTTTTCATATTTTTCTTAAATAACCAAAATAATGCATTTTTATGAAAAATTACAGGATATGAAAGTTGTAAAACATAAAATTTTCTACAGATTTTGTTATTACCGTTTTTTTGAATTCCTCATAGTTTCGTCGCTAGGGGGCGTGAAAAATAATGTATATAGACATTTGCGACTTTTTTTAGATTTTGAGACAAAATTATGGATTTTTTTGAAAATTTACAAAAAATCAAAATTGTAGAATATAAAATTTTCTACAAATTTAGTCTTTACTTATTTTCGAGTTCCGCATAGTTTCGCCGCTAGTTTTTATTTTAATTTTTAAGTAATTTTTATCCTTATTAAATTATTATTTTTTACTTAAATTTTAATATTAAAAATTTAAAAAAAATATCTTTAAATTTTTAATAATTAATTTTATTATTATAATTTTTTTCAAAATTTTATTACAAAAATTGTGGATTTTTTAAAAATTGGCTAATAAACATTTAAAATTATATTACGATTTTAAACTAAATTGAATAACTTCTAAAATATTAAAGTTATTGAAATGGGATTTTCACCAATAGAAAGATACTATAAATCTATAAATTCAAAATGAATTTTAGTTTCTCAAAATTTAGAATTGTAATTATTATAGCCAAAATAAATAATTTTTTTTTAATTTTTTGTAATTTCGTTTTATCAATAAGTAGAAAATAAATGAAAAAAGTAAATAGCATATTCGAAAAAGATCCAAAAGTACTATGTGTGTAAATTATTTCATAATTTTAATATAGTATTTGTAAAAGTTATAGCAAAAAATGAAAAAAGTTAAAACAATTCAATGGATTTACCTATGAATTTGTGACAAGAAATTTGATTTTTTTTTAGTTTTTTAAACCAACTTTATTAATGCATTTGATCCAGAAAATCTAAAAAAAGGTCTGTTTCCCATTTTGAATATAATTGAATGAGATATTAATTCTTTATTGATTTTAAAATTATTCAAAATTGGATTTTATTTTTTTAAGGCTAAAATTAATATTAAAAATTTTAAAAAAAATATCATTAAATTTGTAGTAAAAAACTCTATAATTGTGATTTTTTTCAAAATTTTATTCAAAAAATTGTAGAATTTCTCATTTTTTTTTTTGAAATTTAATATAAGTTTAAAAAAAAATTGAATAACTTTAAAAATATTAAAGATATTAAAATGGGATTTATACCATTCGATAGGTAACATAATTAATGTATTTTAATGCAGAAAAACTAAAATAATCGATTAAACAATTACTTTACTAGGAGTGTTCGGAAAGTTGGGTGGGATTACCCCCTAATTTTTTCATTTCGAGACAACTTTGCTTGTTTTACATGTTTATTGTATCGATCTTCTATGGCAGTTTTTTCGTTGTCCCTGGAAAGCGAGTATTTAATATATAATTCGCATTGATCGTTTTTTGGAAAAATAATGCTATATTGAATTATTCTTTAAAAATGTTTGAATACATCACGTAGGTGGCAAAAGGTCGATTATTTAAAATGCATTCTTGCTTGTAGTCTCTATGAAGATCCGCAAGTGATTTGCTGCTCTCAATGTATTCTTTCGTAGACGTAGAGCGGCAGTAATTTACTAGGAATTCTAGGTATTGACTGAATGTGTTTTCTAACTTCTTCCTTTATGCAGTCATCAACTTTACGGTGGTTGCCGTGTTTGCCTCTTTCCTCTGTTGCTAAAACCCCCAATTGTCCTGAAGTACGTTTCGCTGCTACAGTTCGTATCACACGATCACTAATAGAAAAAGTAGCCTTAAAAAATATTTTACATACTCTTATCTTTAGCGCATTTACAGTGAAATAAAACGCCTGATTGTTTTTGCAACAGCTACCCGTCTTTAATATAGCGATACTTTGGTTGTATCTCTTGTGTACTATTGACAATAAACTCTCGCTGTCGTTGTAAGGACTGTGAAGTCCCCAATAATTTTTAAAACTAGCCTGTCGATCATTTTCTACAATTTTATTGAAACATTTTAACCTGCAGTTGTCTGTACACGGTGGCAGCAGCTTTCTATTTTCAAATTCTATCTTACTTTTTGAAGTAGACACATAAGAATCTCCAGAATTTCTTGCTAATTTAGCAATATTTTTTTTCCATATTTCGGGTCTAAGTAACCGTTTTTTACCTTTTTGCTTAATTGTGCATGGATTCTTAACTGATCTCTTTAAGGTAGTCTCAAGTGGAAGACGATTTTCTTCATTTTCGTCGTCGTCACTGTCACTATCATTTGAAGACGTTTTAGAGATGTAATGAGGATCTGCAACACTATCGTCGGAGTCAAAGTCAACGTTATCTTCTTGAATATTTTGACTCTGAGTTTCTGTAAATAACAAAAAATTAGGTTATTAGTAAGATCATTAAAAACCGTATTAAATAATTGGTAAAAACTAACCTCTCTGTAAACAGCCACTTGTACTTGCCACATTTTCAGAAAATTCTGAGTTACATTCTATCGTTGCCAATTCAAGTATATGCCGTGTACGGTTTGACATTGTCAGTAGGTATCTAAAAGTAAAATACACTAACGTTAATTAAAAATAATAGATCCATAAAACTATAAAATTTAAAACAAGTTCAATGTAAAATAATTCAGATAATAAGGACACTACTTACCTTAACGGTCTGTTTTTGAAAAGTTTCAACAGGAATAGTGGCACAACTCAAAATATGTCATTTTTCTCGGAAAAAATGAATACGCACTCCACGTTCGTTAGAGCTCAACTAAGTGATAGCGGAGTAAAAGATACACACAGTATTTAACAGCTATATTAATAATTAAATGAAAGTAAATGTGCAGTACACAACCAATAAACATAGATCGATTCAGTATAACAATGTAACAATGACAACTGAAAGGCAGTGTCTAAGATACCATTATCGTTGAGTTATTGATTGTCCTCAACACTCCCCCTCAATCAAATAATTTTACAAAGATATCACACTAACTAAAAAAAACATAAAATTGCATATACAAGCAAAACTAAGATACATTATACTTTTAATAAAAGTTCAGAAACAACTAATTTAAATCTCTTAATCCTAAAGAAAATCTATGCTTTTCAAATATTTTTCCTGACAAGTTTTTCGTTAAAATGTCAGCAGTTTGATCACTTGTAGATATATATTCAACAGAAATCAATTTAGATTTAACTAAGTCTCTGATAAAGTTATATTTAATGTCAATATGTTTTAGTCTTTTGTGTTCAGATTTATTTGTCAATTTTATACATGATTGATTATCCTCAAATATTGTAAACTTAGTTTTTGTATAACCGAAATCTAAGATTAAATTTGAAAGCCACAGTCCTTCTTTGGCTGCCTCCGCCAAGGCTATATATTCAGCCTCTGTAGATGATACTGCAACGCAGTTCTGTTTTTTTGTGTTCCAAGATACTGTTGAGCCAAATACTTGAAAAACATAACCGGATGTTGACTTCCTATCGGTTTGATCTCCTGCCCAATCTGCATCTGCATAACCAATCAATTTTTCTGTATTATTTTTATCGAAAAACAGTTCGTAATTCATAGTACCTTTTAAGTATCTTAATATTCCTTTTAAATTTGTCCATAGATAATTTGAAGCCTTATTTTGAAATCTACTGCATAAATTTATAGATATACTTAAATCTGGTCTTGTCGATAACATTAAATGCATTATACTTCCAATTAGTTCTCTAATCGGTTTCTCTTCTTCAGATTCCTTTTGAAATAATTGTATATCCAATTTTGATTCCATTGGTGTCTTATTATTTTTACATTTTTCCATATTAAATTTTTGTAATAGATCTGCAATGTAACGTTTTTGATTTAAATAAATTCCATCTTTAGTTCGTCTAAATTTTATACCAAGAAATATGTTAAGTTCTCCCAAGTCATGCATTTTGAAGGTATTTGAAAGTTTCGTCTTTAATTCTTGTATTTTATTATCACTATTGCTGGCTATAATGATATCATCAACATATAATAATAGATACATTTCATAGTTTTTATTTTGTATTATATATAAACATGGATCACACTCAGATTGTTTAAATCCTTCATTTATTGCAAATTCATTAAATCGTTTATTCCAACAGTATGGTGCTTGCTTCAACCCATATAGAGCCTTTTTGAGTTTATATACTTTGTTATCATAATTTTCAGGTAGAGTAATGTAGATATTTTCTTCTATGTTTCCATGTAGAAATGCAGTCACAACATCCATTTGATGAAGATTTAAATCCTTTTTATTTGCTATTGCAATTAAAGTTCTGACAGTAGTATACCGAGCTACTGGAGCATACGTTTCCTTAAAGTCAAATCCTTCTGTCTGTTTAAATCCTCTGGCTACTAATCTTGCTTTGTATTTTTCAATATTCCCAAATTCATCCTTTTTAGTTTTAAAAACCCACTTGGTATCTATTATTTTTGAATCTATTGAATTTTCTACTTCTTCCCAAGTATTATTTGATCTTAATGATGCCAGTTCTTTATTAACTGCTTCTTTCCATAGATTATAATCTTGTCTATATTTGATTTCTTTATAACTCCTGGGTAAATTATCAACGTAAGTTTCAGCATTTAAGGCAAAATGTTCCATTTCGTCTTCACACACATAGTCTTCTAAATATGATGGTTTCTTTTTGTTCCTTATATTTCTTACATTTCCACCTGATGATGTTTCTTGAGTATCTTCATTTTCCTCAATTTCATATTCGATGTTTTCTTCATTTTCAATACTTACTAAATCATCTAAACGTTTTAAATTCAATTCAGTGATGTTATTGCTCACATTATTCTCGTCGATATTAGTAATATTTTTTTCTTCATCAAAGATTACATTTCTTGCAGCTATAATTTTTCTTTCAAATGGTTCCCATAGGCGATAACCATTTTGTGTGTATCCAACAAATATATACAAGTTTGCTTTTGAATCAAATTTACTCACTTGTTTTTCTTTCGGTATATGATTAAATGCTAAGCAACCAAAAACTCTCAAGTTGTTTAGATCCGGTTTCTTACCATAAAATAATTCAGCTGGTGTTTTTCTATCTAATACTGAAGTGGGGCTTCTGTTTGTAATATATGTGGCACATAAAATAGCTTCTCCCCACATTTCCTTTGGTAATTTTGATTGCAGTATCATAGCTCTAGATTTTTCCAGTAAAGTACGATTAAATCGTTCAGCAACTCCATTCATTTCAGGATTATAGGGTACTGTAAATTTGTGTTTTATACCTTTTGATTTGCAGAAGTTTGTAAACTCTCGAGAAGTATACTCTCCGCCATTATCACTACAAAATACAGAAATATGTTGATCAAATCTACTTACCATTTCTGCTTCAAATTCTTTAAAACAATCAAGTACAAAACTTTTATGTGATATAATATAAACCATTGCAAAGTGCGTATAATCGTCAATGAATGTCACAAAATAATTTTTATTGTCATGTGTCATAGGATTAATAGGACCACAAACATCACTGTGTATTAACTCTAAAATTCTATTACTCCTTCTAAAAGGTCCCTTTTTAAAATGTAATCTCGCGCTTTTACTTTGAATACATATCCTACAAGTTTCAACTTTTGTAGTATCTATATTTTTACATTCTATACCCTGAACCATGTTTGAATTTAATAATTTTATTAAATTTTTACTTGACAAATGTCCTAATCTACTGTGCAACAAGTCAAAATTAACAGAGCTTTTACATAAATTTGTCTCTCTTTTCATTACTTTAAATTCTAATACATACAGATTGTTCTGTTTATTTCCGCTAGTTATTAACCTATTATTTTTATAAATATAAACACCATTATTATTGAAAATAACTTCCAATCCAGCATTAATTAATCTTTTAACAGATAGCAGATTATGTCTTAAATCTTTTAAATATAAAATATCCTTAATTAAAACAGACTCACCCGTATTTAACATTACAACCATATCACCGACATGTGTACATTGTAAAGATTCATTAGCTTTTGCAACGTTAATACATATATTATTATCTAACTTACTTACAAATGAAAAGTTATTTAAATTATTCGTCATATGATCAGTGGCACCTGAATCAACATACCATTTTATTGTGTTCTCATTACTTGTATTGAGTGCTTCCACTTCACCTGTTGTTGCAACGAACGATATTTTGTCCTCTTCATCTTCTTGATTTCCTGATTCAATATCAGTTTGATTGGCTTGTCTTTTATTGTACCAACAGTTACTCCTAATATGTCCTGGCTTTTGACAATTATGGCAAACAGGAACCTTTTCACGGGTACTAAAGTTCTTATTAAATTTGTTAGAGTTAATATGTTTTCCTGGCTTCTTAAATTTATTAGGATATCCCAAATAAGCTGCTTCTCGTTCGCTTGTGCTACTTGACTGTATATTTAACCTTTTTATTTCCTGATCTAACAGTTTTGCTTTTACGAACTCTAACGTTAACTGTGAGGGATCTATAGCTTCTAAAGCAGTTACTATGTTGTCATATGTAGACGGTAAAGTTAATAATAAATGTGACACAACGTCTAGTTCTTGAAGAGATGCACCTACACCTTTTAATTCTCTTATAGTTTCCTCAAATTTTAGAAAGTCTTCTTCTAAAGAATAATTTGAGTTATATTTCATGGTTAATAGTTTCTTTCGCAAGTATAATTGGCTGGCAATGCCTTTTCTTTGAAAAACAGATTCCAAACCCCTTTCCACATTTCAAAGGCTGTATTTTTATCTTTAACGTATTCTAAATGAGAGTTAGCGATACTTTGTACGATGATCGCCTTACATTTTTTGTCTAACTTTACAAAATTATCATCTGGACTTGTTGTTTCTTTATCAATGCATTCCTTGACTCCATTTTGATCAAGTATAATTTCCATCCTGAATTTCCAGTGGTCGTAGTTTTTTCCATTGAATTGTTTGATACCGAATTTTTCGGTAAGTTCTGCCATCGCAACGTGCTTAACCTCAAAACGAGTATTTTAACTTTTTATTATCTCTGCTATTATGGACTGGGCCCATAACCTGATAGCGGAGTAAAAGATACACACAGTATTTAACAGCTATATTAATAATTAAATGAAAGTAAATGTGCAGTACACAACCAACCAACATAGATCGATTCAGTATAAAAATGTAACAATGACAACTGAAAGGCAGTGTCTAAGATACCATTATCGTTGAGTTATTGATTGTCCTCAACACTAAGGATGGGTCTCTTTTCCGCAAACATAAATAGTAAAGTTAGTATAGAAGAAAGATGACACTATCGCCCTCACTCGGCCAATATTGCAAATTAAGTTGGGTCGTTTTTCTTGGCTACAGTGTTGATTGAGATAATTCTCTTTATGTACATAACTCGAAATCACGGTTTTTTTAATTGTGCCAGTTTTCTTCCGGAACGACGATATGCGTACCCAGCTTTACAGAGCGAGTCTGACAAACAAAAACGGAAACATCAACGAATGCTTGTTGCAAAATGTTCGCGATCGTGTTTTGCGCTGTTTGTTGCACCGGTTTGGATGCACCTTAACAATAAACTGATAACATTATTGAATACAAATTATAGGCGCGTTCGGCAATTATATCTAGATTCAGATCGATTTTTGCTCATGTGACTACATATGAGAACGAGCAATCTGCAATAAACGAACGGAATAGATATAAATTTATAACCCAACTATTTTTGTTTACATTTTACCTACTGTTTGTGTTTTTGTCTAATTATTTAAAATATGGATTTCCCTCATACTGTTGAGAAAGCTATATTGCCAGTTGTTCACCAGGCCTAGTAGATGATATTTAATGATAGTGATAATGAAGAAATTATTAGTTTAGAAAAAATTGTACCTCTGTTTAGAAAGGGGTTTTAGACAATTGTTCTTGTACATTTTGGAAAAGGTTTGCAGCTACATAATTTTCTTTTTCCTGCTCTCTTTGTAAAAAAGTTGTAGCCAAAACTAAATCTAAAATGTAATATGCTACGTGCAGTTTGTATATATGCAGTGTGTTATTTAACCTTCCGCTACTAAGGTGCGGACTGTGGGTCCGCACCGCCAAAAATTGGCTGGTATTTACCGAATAATACCGAGTAGATGGCTGCATCGCTGAGTAGCTGTTGCCGTTGGAGGCCCTAAGTTAGTATTAAAAGGGAAACAGAGTAGGGTGCTTCGTGTTGCAGTTAGGCTCTTATGCGGACTCTTACTCCGCACGTTAGTGTTAATGTTAATTCTGTTAAGGTAAATATTTTTAATTAATTTCTGCTTTTTGCAGATTAATAAACCTAAATATTTGATTACAGTGCTTAATATGAATTACGAAAGGGAACAACAATATCTTCGCCAACTCTACGATGAGGTTGAGACTGATGACGGGACATGTGACGACGACTCGAGTTTGCAGGATGATGATGAAGAGATTCAAGATCACAATACGGATGATGAGCAAGATATTGATGACCCAAACAATATCTTGAATCTTCCAGATGAAATAATGGAAGAAGTGGCGCACATAAAAGCTGCATATTACATTGGAAAAGATGGCCAAACCAAATGGAGAAAGCATCCAGGAAATTCTCAGGTACGGACAAGCGCCCTAAATATTATCAAGTTTCTCCCTGGGGTAAAGGGGAATGCAAAAGGGTTAAAATCTGCCGCAGAGATCTGGCGTCTATTTTTTACAAATGAAATGTTGCAAGTCATTGTTGATAATACAAATACCTACATTGGAATGTGCAATCTCAATTCAAACAACCGATCAACAAGGTGCACAGACATTATTGAGTTGAAAGCGCTTATAGGACTGCTTTATATATGTTCGATGTCAAAAAATAGTCGGGTAAATGCCTCTGATTTATTTAGAACAAATGGAACATCCATGGAAATATTTCGTTTGACAATGTCTCGGGAAAGAATTAGATTTTTGTTGCAATATATTTTCATTTTGATAATAAAAAATACTAGAATAGAGAGGCAAAAATACGACAAATTAGCACCGATTCGGGAGATCTTTGATTTATTCAATTCTAATTTGTATAAATATTTTTGTATTTCCGAGCTCACAACAGTGGACGAAATGTTGGTGGCATTCCGTGGGAGATGCAACTTTCGAGTATATATGCCAAATAAACCTAACCGATATGGTATCAAAATATATTCTCTGGTAGACGCAAAATTGTTTTATACTGCGAACATGGAAATTTATGTTGGGCAACAGCCGATTGGACCTTATAAAGTTCAAACTGATAATGTGTCCCTCCTTTCCCCGTCTTTGTCGCCCCATCTCAGGAAGTAGCAGAAACATTACAATGAACAATTTCTTTACCAGCATGGCTGTTGCTAACGCAGTTTCAACAAATCATAAACTCACGATTCTTGGTACTATTAGAAAAAACAGAAGGGAACTTCCACTTGAATTTGTCCAACCTGCTAAACGACCCGAAAAGACAAGCATGTTTGCATTCCAAGACAAATCAACCATAAAAATGTTCTCATGTTGTCAACAATGCACCATAATGAAGATAAAATAGACCAAGCAACTGGAAAACCACAAATAATAATTGACTACAATCAAACAAAAGGTGGGGTTGATACCGTGGACAAGATGTGTGTGGCGGCCTATGATTGTGCCAGAGCTACTCGTCGCTGGCCAATGGTTGTATTTTATATGCAACTAAATATAGCTGGAATAAACTCCTTCGTTATTTCCAAGAGCAATTCAAAATATTTGGATAACACACCTCGAAGAATATTTCTGGAGAATCTTGGCATGCAGTTACTAGACGAACACTTACGATGAAGAGCTGCTAATAATCGGATACCACGTACCACTAGACTTCGCCTTAGAGAAATTTTACATTTACCACTGCAGGAAGAGTTACCTGAACCACAAACTGACAACATCAAACGGCGCTGCTTTTATTGTGACAGAAAAAAAATAGAGCTACAAGATTTAGCTGTGCATACTGTAACAAACCTATTTGTTTGGAACATGCCAACTACATGTGTAGTGACTGTTTGGCTGGTGAAAGTGACGAAGATTAACGATATTATTTTAGGTAGTCATTTTTTAGAGTTTGGTTTAAAAGTTTTATTTTTCTTTTTCGAAATGTAATCATTTTTATTTATGTTAGAAGTTGTGTTTTTGTTTTTGAAAATGGTATGTTTTATCTGTTTTATATGATTTCGATTTAAGCGATTTTTACAATTTAAAAATGTTAAACAGGATTTTGAGCTTTATTTTTTATTAAAGATTTTCTGGAGTTTTGGATTTCATTATATTGCCTTCAAAATATGTAAATATACTTACATTGGATGTCTTTATATATTTCCACGAAGAGTGATTTAGTTATACATGGTTTTTGATAATTTTTCAATGAAAAAAGAAATGCGGACTGTGAGTCCGACGTTAGTATTTATGTCGCTCGAATAGCTTCGAGCGAATCGAGCTTGATCTGATACAACTAGATTTAATTAACGAACGCAGATTTTTACCTCCCCTACATTTAGATCTAATAAACGAACGATACGGATCGATCTGATCGCTCCAGATATAATTGCCGAACGCGGCTTATGTAATGTTTTTTTGTCCTAGCAGTGGACAAAGGGTATGATTGTAGCATTTAAATTTCCAGAACATATTTTTCTGTTTAATTTAGCACACCGGTTTCTAGTTTGTAGTGTAAACGTTGTCTCTCTGTTATCACTTACGTTCTTTCTCCAAATGATCAAGATACGTTGTCGACTATTCAGTCACATATTTCTTCTTTTCCTGTGGTCTTAAGTTTCGTAGTAACTGATTTCTGTTGTTATGATTGGCTCTGAGAAATGACGCAGCAGACACGCGTATTTCCTTTTTCCGTTTGGGCTGTCTAAAGGCCACTTGTTGGTGAATGCTCGTTGAGTCTACACGCTACCATTTAAAAGTGGGATTATAAAGTAGATTTTCGCAACACCATACCACAAGTCGTTTTATTTGTTGAGCAAGGCAGAGGATTTCATCTCGCGAGCATTATAAAACAGATGTAAATGCCCTTTTTGTAAAAAGGTGAGTAAATTGCCTTTCGTTTTTATGACATATTCTTTATGAACGCATGGCGTAGTTTCTTGAAGCTAATGGATTTTTTCCATTTAGGGTTGTTCCTCGTCGTTCCTCTTTGTTCCTCGTTGTTCCTCTTTGTACGAACTGGAGTTTTGCAGAATAGAATCTATAACTCGTTCTTAGTCGTTAAAAGGAACTCTTATGGCTATCAAAAGACGGTGAACCACTTTTTCTTTCGTCCGGCATTTTGGATTAGTTTGTATCTTGTCATCATGGATTATGGTTCTCGGCTCTGTGGATTCTAGCAGTCTTCTACTATCCAGTTTCGTTATTAAGATTTTTTGGGAAATTACTACCCAGCACTAGCAACAATTACCTAGGACCACTTGTGATCACGACATCCAAGATACATGAGATTTACAAGTTAGACGTTTTCGCCACCATCTTGAAGTCGGTAACTGTTTAAGATTTTTTTTTATAATTTTCTTTTCCTTTTATTTTTATGTTTATGTATAAATAATCAAATCTTTATGTGACAGACTTACTCTGTATATTTTAAAGTACATTTATTAATTTGATACAGTTTTACATATGTAAACTTGAATACGTAACGTTACGACATCAGGTAATTGAACGTAAGTTCACTCCTTTATTTGGTATGATCTGTAGGTAGATCTTATTACCATCACTTTAATTTAAATAATTACAAATAATGATATTTAATTATAAACTCTGATTTAAATAGGTGACCTGTTTTAACATAAAACACTATCGCATATGAACTTCATCACTACTTAACCACCCTATTTTATTTTTTATTTACTGTTTTATAATTATTTACAATTTCATATATTTACATATTTCTGTACATAAAATCAATATAAGTATCGATCAAGTTTATTTCGTTTCATTTGCGAGACTGTTGAATTACGAACTTTAATTTAATTAACTATTTCAAAGGTTTTACAAACTTCCTAAGACGAAGATAAATATCTGAAAAGTTTGTATGGCGCCCATTATAACATCTTATAAAGATAAAACTTGTACCAGTTAATAACCCACGTTCTCTCGACTATAAAAGCCAGCCGTTCGCAAGTGTAACATCTACCGATCCTTTAGAAGTTGACGTTACATGATTTGAATTCTGCATTGAATTACCTTTTTCCTGATGTGCCGCACATGGTATGTTCCCTATTTAAAAATTTTAAAGTTTAGTGGCGAGAGGTGAAGGGGGTTGACGTTAGAGTGATGTTAGTTATCAAAAATTTTTGCCAAAAATTATTGGGTAAGCCTAAATCGGGGGTGGAAACTTTTTAAAAAAACACCCTGTATATCACTTGATATATATCCTGCGAACTCTGAATAAAACATAATATTTACCTTCGGAATCGGGTACTCTGAATCTCCTCAATAACGACACGAATCTTTGTTTTAGATTGTGTCTGGTATGCGGCAATTTACGAATCGGTTCGCTGTCCGATAAATCGGCCGCTTCTTCTTCTCCGGAACTGATCTCGTCGTCGTCGTCGCTGAAATCGTGATCTCGGATTTTGTGATCTTGATCGACCGGAGTCGAACTTAATTGCAAAACTGACAATTTGGCTATTGGACCGGATCCTTTGTCTTTGCTGTTGTTTTCCGGCATCAGTTCTAGATCGATGTCCATTTGTTTTTGAAGGACCTGGAAGAATTAAATTTGTTTCGTTAATTAGAAAAAAGTATTTTTTTTTTAATTTATCGTAGTAAATTGGAGGTACAACAGGTAAAATGAAATTTGCTTTTCATTTTTTAAACTAAAGCAAATTTATTCTTGTTTCTATTATTTTTTTCTACGGCTATAATACAAAACTGCTCTTTCTTAATTGTTCTTGATAGATCAATGAGGTACATTGTATGTCTCCAATTTCATTTCCGTATCTGATAACACAATAATTTATTGTGTAATTATTTCAATAAATCAGGTCTTTCATGGAATGTCAATTTCAAGTAATGACAGTTCGTTCGTTCGTATATTTATATAGCTAAACGTTTAAAATCAGGCATGTTTAAGTTTAATTCCAGAATTATCTAAGGAAAAATATGAAAAGTCCTACAAATCATTTTTCAAAACTTCTCATTTATACTAAGTGTAATTGATATTTTAATTGTAACTAAATAGAAATTTTGAATGACGTTAAATTTGAAATTCATGTTATTTGTTAAATCATTTCGCTATTATCTATTACAGCCGTAGAAAAAGTATAGTGTTTAACGATCAAGGAATGATAGTTATTTCCCACTCGTATGATTTGCAGCATTCGCCTGCGTTCATGCTGCAAACTTCATACTCGTGGGAAATAACTATCATTCCTTGCTCGTTAAACAATATACTATTTTCAAATTCGTGTGAGAAGAAATGCATTTTTGCTGTTTTTTCCTATTTGTTTATGGAAAAATTCCTTTTTACGTATGTATTTTTTTTTACTTTCCCGACCACCTCTAAGAAGGGAAAGTATTGTGAATGAGCTAAAAAATTTTTTCGAGATAAAGATGGAAATTTCCATTTTGAGGTCACTTGAGATGATTAATAGTATTTCCAGATGGGAATCTGTCTGTCTATCTGTGTGTATTCTTCCACGATGGAAGCCACACGTTTAATCCGATTGAGCTGAAATTTGGTATATGGGTTTGAATTAACCATCGGAAGAACCCATTAGTATGACATCTGTCAAACGAAAGTGTCACTATCAAAAAATAACAATGCAATGTCACGGAATTTGAGTTACAATATGTCATTTGAAAGCTCTTGAAAAACTCTATTCAGAACAGTCAAAATTATTTCTCCAACTGTCGCCTGTCAAAACTAAAAAATGTCAAAATTTGAAACTTTAACATTAAATATCTGAAAATGTGTTCGAGGACGACACAACCAATTTTTCATCTTTTCCTTTCTTATTTTTTCCCAGTTTTTCCTTGTTTTTTCCTATTTTTATTATTTTTCACAAATTTTCCTGTTTTTCTCTTTTTTTACTTATTTTTCCTATTTTCTTCTATTTTTCATTTTTTTCCTTTCTTCTTACTTTTTCCTATTTTTCGCAATTTTTCCGTTTTTTCCTTTTTTTTTATTTTTCATTTTTTCCTGTTTCTTCTTATTATTTCCTATTTTTTGCAATGCTTCCCAATTTTTTCATCTTTTTCTCTATTTTTACCATTTCTCTCAAATTTTCCTGGTTTTTCCCCATTTTGCCTTATTTTTCCCAATTTTTGACAATTTTTCCAATTTTTTTCAAATCTTTCCAGTTTTTCATTATTGTTTCTTGTTTTTCCCTATTTTGCCCATTTTTTTTCTATTTTTCATATTTTTTCCCATTTCTTCTTCTTTTTCTCTATTTTTTCTTTTTTTTTTTTACTATTTTTCATATGTTTTACCATTTCTTCTTATTTTTCCCATTTTTTGCAATGTATTTTTTCATGTTTTAACCTATTTTTACCTTTTCTCTCAAATTTTCCGGTTTTTCCCTATTTTGCCTTATTTTTTCCAATGTTTTCAATTTTTTTCATATTTTTCCAATTACTTTTATTATTTTTTCTTGTTTTTCCCTATTTATACATGGACGGCCGAACTATGCTTGTTTTTTACCTGTTTTTCCCTATTTGTCCATTTTTTTTTATTTTTCATATTTTTTCCCATTTCTTCTTCTTTTTCCCTATTTTTTTCTATTTTTCATATTTTTTCCCATTTTTCCCCTATTTTCCTATTTTATGCAATGTTTCCCAATTTTTTCATGATTTTCCCTATTTTTACTATTTTTCTCAAATTTTCCTGGGTTTTTCCTGTTTTGCCACATTTTTAACAATTTTTTACTATTTTTCCAATTGTATATTTTTCCTGTTTTTAATTATTTTTCCTGTTTTTCTCCATGTATACCTAGACGACCGAGCTATACTTATTTTTTTCCTATTATTTCCCTATATTTCCCTGTTTTTTCCTATTTTTTTTCTTCTATTTTTCATAAATTGTCCCATTTCTTTTAATTTTTTCCCATTTTTCGAAATTTTTTCCATGTTTTTCCCTATTTTTACTAGTTTTCATGTTATATTTGGCCCTATTTTTTCCTAATTTTTTACTATTTTTTAAATTTTTTCATAGTTTTCATTATTTTTCCTGTTTTTCCCTACATATATCTGAACGGCCGAGCTATGCTTCTTTTTTTTCTATTTTTCCCTGTTTTTCCCTATTTTTTCCAATTTTATTTTTGTTTTTTATATTTTTTCCTCTTATTTTTTCCTATTTTTCCCTGATTTTCTATGTTTTTTTCTTATTTTACTATTTTTCACAAATTTTCCTGTTTTTTCAGTTTTTTTTTTTCAAATTCGTGTGCATTCTTGCTTCCGTTTTTCCAAATTTGAGTTGTGGAAAAAAATGATTTTTGTTGCTTTTTCCTACTTCATGCATTATTATTGCTTCTTTTTATTTTCAAATTCGTGTAAAAAAATGTATTCTTACTGTTTTTATTCAAATATTTTTGAAGGAAAATGCATTTTTGTTTTATTTTTCCAAATTCGAGTGTGAAAAAATGAATATTCTTCCTTCCTTTTTTTAAATTCATGTGCTTTTGTTTTTTTTTTTCTATTTTGATTTAAATTTATTTAGAAATATAAAAACAAAAATGTAAATACATTTTATACATTTTAAGTACAAGGTTTTTACTGTTATATTTTAATGAAATTAGAAGATTAATGAAGCAATAAATATTTTTCTATAAATAATAGTCACTTATTAATGATTAATATTTTAATGCCATATTTTTTTAATACGCGTCACTTTTAATTACACTTATAATGACTTTAATTCAATTATTCCAAATAATTATCACTTTCATTAAAAAAAATTTATTTATAGATATATTTATTCAACGGTTTTCCTACAATAACAAAATTGACTGTGTATCGTTAAAAGAATGTTAACAACAGACATTAATTTTTTATTATGCATCTAAAATTGAAAAAATACATTAAATAATTAATTTGAAGAAAACATTATTGGCACAAAAAAAATAAATAAAAACATTTAAATCAAGTTTTCTTGAAATTATTGAATTGTATTTAACTCGGATATAATTTATTTTCTTTCTTTATTTACGTCACCCCCCTATTTCTCGCTATTTTTCACCATCTTTCCATATTTTTCCCGATTTTCACAGTTTTTACCCTATTTCCCCCTATATTTCCGGTTTTATACCTATTTTTCCCAATTTTTCGTATTTCTTTAAATTCTTCCCAATTTTAACCTGTTTTTCATTATTTTTCCCCATTACTTGCCCATTTTTTCAGATTTCTTCCTATTTTTCACTAATTTCCACTAATTTTCCCAATTTTTGTCATTTTTTCGTAATTATTTAAATGTATTAAAAATTTTCCAGATTTTCTACAATTGTTCACTTTCCCAATATTTCACTATTTTTCCCTATTTTTTTTATTCGTCACTGTTTTTCACCATTTTTCCACCATTTGTCAAGATTTTCTCCTATTTTTCACTGTTTTCTCCTCTCTTTATCAACGTTTAACTATTTTTCCCAATTTTTCACTATTTTTCCAGGTTTTGTTCTATTCTTCCTGATTTTCTCCAATTTTTCTTAATTTTTATGTTTCTCCAAATTTTTTAATATTCTTCCCTACTTTTCTGATTTCTATCAATTTTTTACTATTTTTCTCGATTTTCCCCATTTTTCCTATTTTTTTATATTTGTTTCAATTTTTCACTATTTTTCGCCATTTTTCCATATTATCCTTTATTTCTCCCTATTTTTCACCATTCTTCCCTATTTTGTCCCTATTTTTCATGATTTTTTCCCAAATTTGTCCAATGTTTCACTCTTTTTCATTTTTTCATTATTTTTCCCTATTTTTCAATATTTTTCTCTATTTTTTCCCTATCTTTCTTTAGTTTTCTTTATTTTCCCTGTTTTACCCCTCTTTTTTCTTATTTTCCCCCTAATTTTGATTAGTTTTGATGTCTTTCTCAATTTTCCCCAATTTTTCACTGTTTTTACCGATTATTTCCTTTTCCCGGTTTTTCACTATTTTTTCCAATTTTTCATTATTTTCCCCATCTATTCCAATTTTCCCTTATTTTTCACCATTTTTTTCATTTTTTCCTATTTTTTAACTATTTTATTCAATTTTACTTTCCCGACCCACCTCCTAGAAGGGAAAGTATTGTGAACCAGTTAAAAAAATTTTTCGAAATAAAGATGGAAATATCCATTTTGAGATCACCTGAGACGATTAAAATCATTACCAAATGGAAGTTTGTCTGTCTGTGTGTATTCTTTCGCGATAGAGGCCACACGTTTAATCCTATTGAGCTGAAATTTGGTACATGGGTTTTCGTTACCTGTCGGAAGAACTCATTATTTTTTGTACATCTGTCAAACGGAAGTGTCACTGTTAAAAAATGACAGATGCAATATGTCATTTGAAAGACCTTGAACAGTTCAAAACAATCAAAACTAATTCTCCAACTATCAATTGTCAAAAATAGAAAAAATGTTAAAAATATCTAAAAAAGTATTCGTGGATACTCGTCGGGAAAGTTTTGGGGCGACCAACTGATTTTTTTACTATTTTCACCAATTTTTCGTAGATTCATTGTTTCATATATTTTCCGTTCTTTTTCCCCATTTTTTACTATTTTCGCCTATTTTTCCCAATTTTTGCCATTTTATCGCATTTTTTTAATGTATTCCAATTTTGTTTGATTTTCCACAATTTTTCACCATCTCAACTTTTCACTATTCCAATTTTTCACTATTTTTCCCAATTTAACCCTATTTTCCCCTATTTTTCCAAAGTTTTGCCATTATCTTGTTTTTTTTAAATATATCCCTATTTTTTCAGATTTTCCCCAATGTTTCACTATTTTTACTGGTTTTCCCCCAATTGGTCCTATTTTTTTTATATTTATCCCAATTTTTACTATTTTTTTCAATTTTGCCCAATTTCTCACTGTTTTCCTTATCTATCATTATTTTTCTTTATTTTATCCCTATTTTTCTAATTTTCCGCTATTTTTCACTGTTTTTCCTCATTTTTTCCAATTTTTGCCCTTTTTTCTTGTTGTTTATGGGTATTTTTCTTGATTTTACACAATTTTTCACTATAATAATTTTTTACTATTTTTTCAGATTTTCTTTTATTTGAACCAATTTTTCACTTTTTTTGTAATTATCATAATTTTTCACTGTTTTTCCCGAGTTTCGTTTCCCCTAGTTTTCATTATTTTCTCCATTTTTTGTCCATTTTTTCAGATTTTGTCCTATTTTTCACTAATTTCTCCTATTTTTCCCAATTTTTCGTATTTATTTAAATGTATCCCAATTTTTTCATATTTTCCATAATTGTTCACTCTATTCATCGCTATTTTTCCCCATTTTTCCACTATTTGTCCCGATATTCCTATT